>JAZGLO010005543.1:102500-450737 GCA_036873155.1 Biomphalaria sudanica | reverse complement strand
TATTTAGTATAGAACATTGATCTGTATGGGGGGTCTATTAAGATGTAAAACCTTGCTTTAACTACCCAGCCACCGGGTTTGTTTACTCTATAATCTATCAAATAGGTTTATGTATATAGAATATAGATAGTTAAAAGTTAAGTTTCCCCTTTTCAGACCTTGCGATCTATAGGGCAGATGATGTTAAGGTCATCTGTTTCTATGGCCAGCGGTTAACGAGCAGGGTGTCATGTGGCTGCACATAGACCAACGGTCTTTATTTTTCCCAACTAAAGTCAGGTACCAATTAGAGTTGGGTGGACTCAGGGGCGCCGAAATTCAAAATCCCAGTCTTCACCGAGATTCGAACCCAGGACCCCAGATTCGGAAGCCAAGCGTTGCGCCCCCTATGTATATAGGTGGGTGTTAATAATCTTGTCTACTTCCTGTCGACATAAAAAAGTAATCATGTCTTTAGTTGATAGTCAAAATCTATCATGAAATCGTGTGATCCAACGAGTTAAACAGAATACATACAATCGTTGTCGTTGTTTTTCATTGTAGATTCAATATAGTCTACATTAAATGTGTCAAAATAGTCCGGTGACGGGTCTGGGTATCTACTTGGAACACTGCACTCGTCCTTAATTTTCCTAACCAAAGACATGCCACAAGTTTAATTTTCATTTAGCAATGGCTTATCGAACTTAACCTTAAGCATTGTCGACAGAAGTGGGCCAGAGCTTGACCTCTCTAACTCCATAGAGTCGTCCATTTTGCGACTAGACTAATGAGTTTTACGTTGTTGTTTAAATCCTTATTTCAAATTGATACACACTTTAGATTCTAATCCATGATTTTTTTAATTCCAAACATTTTAAGTTCACCAAATATTACAAATTGATACACATTTTAGATTCAAATCCATGATTTTTTAAATTCCAAACATTTTAAGTTCACCAAATATTACTATCATGGATGCCACACACCAGTAATCTGATATCAGTAGCTCACGTGTCTACCACTAGTTTGAGAACTCCTTCATTATCTTTGATGGCGTGAACACAAAATGGCAAAGCAAGGGAGGGTCATTCAAATTATCGTACCTAGGAGAACACGTGGAAACAAAATCCTTTCAGTAGCGGTCAAAAGCTCATTTACTTTTTTCTCTGTCCTGCTTCTACCCACTTATCACTTATCCTCTAACCCCCATGGATGGATCCTTTGGGAACATGTGAAGAATATGCGAAATCACGAGAGGAAAACTCTCCAAACCATTGATTTCTTAGCCCGTAGTTATGACGTAACTGACAATGAGGTGCGTCACGTTTCCTGAATCTCTCGAATCGCTCACTCTATACAGTCATGCCTTTGTCAGTTTTGTTGCCCAGTTCAATGGCTATAAAATGTTGACTTGCGAAAACGTCATAGCGCGAGCAGTTCCCCTCCCCCACCCCATCTCTTTCATTTTTTTAATTTCCAACTTTCCTGCACAATCCGAAATTCATTAAGCTGCTTCATATAATGCCCCCCCCCCCCCAATGTAAAATGATCATTAAAAGCTAGCGCATCTAAACCTTTAATGTGTGCCTGAACATCTGGGTATATTTAAAACGATTTCAGTTTTTTTACATTATTCATTGAAGATTCAGAATATAAATACTGCATTTGTTTTTCTTAAATAGAACGTGGCTATGTGGACAGTGCATGCAGGGAAAGAAACAACAGTTTCATCCACTTAATAGATGACGTCATTACATTAGTTTGTACCCAAATTTATCTTAAGTTTCTAATTCCGCCACTCAGAAATTGCCATTAGCTCTTCACGACACAATTGACACACCCCAGCAAACACACCACGAAGAACACGTCAGAAAGAGCACACCATAAGGAACACATCATACAATGAAGTTTGTTGTGTAGATTCCTTCATGTCAATTATTTACTGGTTGGTTTGGTCACGTATACCAACATTAAGTACAGACGATGCTTAAATGGAACTTAGATCGGAAACCCCATTATGCCCCAATAACACAGCAACCTGAGCCACATTATGACTACAGTCCTAAACACCATCCGCCAGAACTACAGCAAGGCCCCACGCCTGAATACCATCCACCCGAGCCACCTAAACACCATCCACCCGAGCCACCTAAACACCATCCACCCGAGCCACCTAAACACCATTCACCCGAGCCACATAAACACCATCCACCCGAGCCACCTAAACACCATCCACCCGAGCCACCTAAAATAAATCCACCCGAGCCACTTAAACACCATCCATCCAAGCCACCTAAACACTATCGACCCGAGCCACCTTAACACTATCGACCCGAGCCACCTAAACACTATCGAGCCGAAACACTTGAACACCATTCACCCGAGCCACCTAAACACCATCCACCCGAGCCACCTAAACACTATCGAGCCGAAACACTTGAACACCATCCACCCGAGCCACCTAAACACTATCGAGCCGAAACACTTGAACACCATTGACCAGTTCTCATTGACTTTGCCACTTCATTTGAATGACTTTCTAGGGCCTCATTCTGCACTGTTTACCCCCCTGGTTTCCAAGTATAGTACTCCTCCCCCCCCCCCCCCATTTTTTTTACTACAATGTTCTACTAAATGAAAACCCGCTATCAAGTGTTCTAGACTAGCCTGTCACTACAGTTGTTCTCAATCTAATACATATGTACCGTTTGGATACAGTGGCGTCATTACTATCGAATGAGAACGAGCCGCGTGCTGTATGTTGTACGTACACTGTTTATTCTGAAAAATATTGTAGAAACAAGTTTTGAAATGAGTTATCTACACAAGACGGAAGGGGGGAAAAAAGTATTGTTTATAACCTGGCCTTTTATTCCTGGCTTTCTTCATCTGTATTGATCGTGGATAGAGAATTCACTCTCATATTGATCTTCACCCCCCCCCTTTTCACGCACACACACACACACACCAACAGCTCCCCACCCCGATACAATTAAAGACGCCGCATGCTCTGGTCTTTTCTTTGGCTGTAGGGAGAAGAAAGAAATCTACGCCAGCCGAGCTGGGACTTAAGGGAAGCTTTAACTGGTAGGGTACATATAGGTAGCAGCCCTTGGTTGGAGCGGCTCCCTTTCAACACTCACAAACACACACACGAAAATCTCTTTTCCTGTTTTAACAGCTTTCCACTTGCCAGGTTTTTCTGGAGAGGTAGTGTAAAATTTTTCTTTTTGTTTCGACTTGCCAGTCATCGCTGTTGGCTTATCCTCCCCCCTTTCCCCTGTCGTTGTTGCTATTGCTTTGCTAGCGTTTCTGTATTTATGTTGAGTCCATTATTACGTGCACTGAATTGTTTACAGTCACATTTATTCGAAGCCTCAATATTCAAAGCTTGTACGAATTTTGAATAAACACCCCACCATTTTTTTTTTAATGAATCGCGTTTACGTTAATCCTAACATGTTCGTGATATTATTACTTCTGTAATGTTATTTTACCAGTAAAATAAGTGTTTATTTTATTTGATCCTCTCTCTCTCTCACACACACACACACACACTTGTTCTGTAGTCGTGCCAGCTCTGATGTATCATTCAATCCCAACAAATATTTCGCACAAAGCTGTCAGTGACTAATGCACCAACGTGGTTTTATCCCGTAGCTTTTGATATGTCACTTACTAAAACATCTCTTCCCCACCCCTTGATACCCTCTACACTCATCCATGCCCCACCACTCTATTCTCTCCACACACACAACCATACACTCCCACACTTTATTACTCGCCATCTTCATACATTGTAAATGCCTGTACTTTTTTTTTTTGTAAACCCAAAATCTTGGTATATACACTAAGAAATACCCAGATTAAAAAACAAACAAGCACATACATTAGAGCAGGTCCAGATTTCGACTCTTAATTAACACCAGCGATTGCAAAGCCCTACTGATGTGTCTGGAATTTAATATTTTGATATGGAATATCTGCCACAAATACGCGAGAAATTACTTTTGAAACTAATATAGACAATTTTTTAAATGTCGAAAATATAGTTAATTGTAATGAAGAGCTCAAAATATGAAGTATTTTAGTACAAACTAATTTTACATCAAAGAGTCCTTTAAATACTAGTACCTGATTTTAAAAAATGCAGCAATGTAGTGTGAAAATACAAAAATAGTCTGACAGGAAAAATACCCAGTTTTAAGTGAAATTACCAAGCGACGAAAGTACTGATAATGTGGTAATACCCCCCCCCCCCCCAAGTGTGTTCCATGGTTCTATATTGAAGGTGTGTGTTGATGTGTGAAATTGGGAAAAGGGGGGGGGGGGATCACTCTGGTCAGAATGGAGAGAGAAAGACAGAGATACGAGGAGGAATACTGTTATGCCTCGATATCAGACAACTTTAGCCCCCCCCCCCCGTTTTTTTTCCACTCCTGGTTTGTGTGTAACGTCTTTGTATCATGCCCGCAGACGCGAGTGTACGAGGGCGAAACGTAAAACATATGTCATACTAAACTGACACCGTGGGTGATATCGCGGGCTCCTTTGACAACACACTAAAATACACATGCTTTGCAACCTTCTATTCGACCCCCCTCCCCTTTTACCAATTCTTTAGCCCCCCCCCCCCTCTTCTCCTCCTCTGGCGATGAAAGAAAACAGTCCTGAGAAAAAAAATCTTTACACTCTTAAGACCCTCCCCCCTCTCATCTCTGCTCTTTTTTCTTTCTTTCTTGTCCTTCTCTCTGTTATCTTGAATGTTTTCTGAACCTTTTTGTTTTGTTGATGAGTAACTGGCATAAGGAGCTCTCCTGATGGATACGGTGCGTTAATATAATATGGGCGTGATGGCAATTCAGCACATGACGAAATTGATGAGAGAAGACATTTTGAAGTTATATAAATGAAAATAGTGACATGAATTGAAAAGATTAAAGTTTCATTGTTGACGAGTGTTTCTGTTGTCAGCTAGCTCTGTGGTCTCTTGCTGCTGCTAAGTTTGAAATAAGAAACGAATGATTATAAGACTTGTGTGTGCATTCCGCTGTCATTGCAATGTGTACACAGCAGAAGTTCGAGGTGGTTTATTGATATTGAAGTGGGATTGAAGTGCCCTTATGGTGTAAGGAAGCTTGACTTCTCCATTCTATTCTCAGTTAATTAACAAATGTGTCACGTGTTTTCTGTAACCAAATTTAATTACTTGGAGAATGCAGCGTAAAAATTGTTCTCATCTCTGTAAGAAAGAAAAAAGGGAATTTATCCCTTTGCCAAAAAATTCGAAACATTACACAATTGCTTCCCCTGATCTTAGCATTACAACATTCCTATCCTTTGGCCAGACAAAAGAATGTTACACCTGACTTCTGTACCATTACAAGTGTCTGCAAGATAAAACATTCTTTCTAAGACAGTACTGAAACGTTACGTAACCTATCGAGAGAACAGGGAATGGACGTGACAATGCGTACTAAAACATACATCATACATTAGTTTCTAGTTACCGGTACTTTTTATTTTGTCTTGTCGATTTTATTATTCTAATTTGTGTTTGTTATTTTCCAGCAACCACTAGCTTAACTCCCCTTTCCATGTTTGTGTGTGTGTGTGTTTCAACTAGATCCTCTTTTCCCCAGCCCTCGCTCTCGCCTCAAACCTCCACAAGCCTGCCAAAGGTCTACACGTGCGTACTCAACACTGACATTCGATGCTGGTGTAAACACATTAGGACTATCCTAGTCTGGGAGTGCGGGGAGGTGCATGGGTAGGTGGGGGGGGGGGGAGATCATGAGTGCCTTCTTTTGTACAAGAGCTTGTAGTCAAAATAAATGTTGAACATCGACGATATTTTGGTTGTCTGCCTAGTGGGGAGTGGGAAAGGTTTTCGTTTCTTTAGACTTAGTTGAAATTTAAATGTCAACAGCTCGGGGATGGGAATACTGTCTCGACACTTGGGCTCAAGGATACAATCTTTTTTTTTTTTTTTTTTTTAAATAGAATCACTGTTTGAGTTCAACCTTAGAGGTTGTAGCTGGAAACTTCCAACATTCATGAAGTAGAACCTGAAATTCAGAATGCCCTTAATATTTTATTTTTACAAAGCAGTTTTATAAGTATTGACACTACTACGTTATTTTTCCTGCAAAGGCCCCCCCCCCCTCCCTTCTCAAATTGGATTGACACTTGACTAAAACTAAAGATGTGCACTACATTTCAATAATTAAAGTTTAAACAATATTTACAAATCGCGTGAACGAATGATTAGCAAGAGGTCTGTATGTTTGATACTTTTTTTTTAAATTAATAGACCAAATTAAATAACTTGCTTATTATAACCTGGTGGTCTTTAGTTCAAAAGAGACGCGTCTTTGATTAAGCTGTATATTAATAAAGTGACCTGTAAATTGGATATCTTAAGGTTGTTGAATGACTTGATTTGAAAATAGTTTTAGTTGGCAAGTTCTCTCCCTTACGTCTTTTCAGCACACTACACGAGTGCCAAACCAGCGACTGATGTCAGCACACTACACACTGTTAAGTGCTGGACAAAGGTCATTGTAGGCTACCGTCTGCTACTGGTGACAAAGTACGTGAGACCACATGAGGCCGCCGTGACTTTGGATGGGCCATGTCACTTACTGTTAGTGATTTATAGGGCGCTGCAAGGTGGAACGAGTGAGAGAGGCCTTAGCCCCCCCCCTCCCATTTTCTTTTAGGCAACGAATGACGCAAATTCACACAAAGGCTATTGCCGTTGGCCTATCTGTCCATAATTATACATGCATGTCTGTTACATAGAGTTACCTGCTCTTGCTCTCTGCCTTAGATACGGTTATGCAGTACTTGCTAATGTTAAAAGGGCCACTATCACACGATACGCCAAGGCCAGCGCTTCTCATACTTTTGAATGACGCGACAATGACCTTTTTAAAATCGTCAAAAATGTAAAAACTAACTTTGTAGTCCATTACCCCGAATATAAGCATTTTTAATATCTCTTAACAAAATAATTCACTTAATTAGAGAAAGTAAGGAAAGTCGTGAATATTTTTCTGTTCTCTCTTTTAAAGCGAAATACAACAATACAGTGCACTGGGATAGAATTGCACTATTTAATAGAAAGTATATACGTTAACCATGCGTTAACTATCCACGCACTTGATCAAGCACAGTGAGAATTCATGCACACCACACTGACTAGTCATGCATGCACACCACACTCGAGTGTGAGGGAACCGATGTGTATACATAAGAGAGAGAGAGAGAGAAAGTTATGGGCTTTTTATTGTATGCACCTTAGAGTTTAACAGATTGAGAAACACTGCATGAGAGGGTGGTGGTGTGGATGGTGCAACGATTGATAACAAAGTTTGTATTTGAACTACGGAGGTCACGTGAGGGCGTAAGGTAAATAGTAAACGTGGCAAATGACCAGTGTGGATTGGGGGGAGGGGGTCCTGATAATTGATCACACTCCGCAGTGTTTGACCCCCCCCCCTTCCCTTCACATACTGCTTCTCGCTACTCGTTAGCCTTTGATCTTTGAATTCCATCAATACACCGTTATGTCAGCCTCTTTATCTCACCGTGGATGTTGACGTATCTGTGCTTCAAACGTTGTCTCCCTTGGTATCACACTCTTGCTTATATACGCTCTCTCTTCTCTCTATAACATACACATACCCATGTTAACATAATAAAGGCTAGATGTTAGAACTCGACTGTAGTAACTAGCAAGGATTCGATGTGAGGGAAGAGGGGGGTGTCGTACTAACACAACAGTCTTTACCTTTTAGTTTTAACGTTTCCGAAACTCCTTCAGGATTGAAGATTATTACACTCTAGGCCCACACTCTACGCCCACACTCTAGGCCCACACTCTAGCCCAAACCTTTCACAGGGCGGCGGCGGCCAGGGTTCTTCTATCCCGCTCAAGTACAGAAATATTTTTTTAGTTTGCATCTAGATTTAAAGTGTTTTTTTTTCTCGTGATGTTACCACCCTCAAGTTAATACAACGTTTTTCTACACATAGAGCTAAATTCTAAATGTTTATATTTTCAATAAATACACAGGCAGAGGTCATTTGTAGTTGTTAAGGAGCAATGAAACTATTTTTAGAAAAATGGGGAAGAAATTCAAAACATTGACTCTCGTTTGTCTTGTTCATGTGCGTCACAGAATAGGGTCAAGGTCTTCAAGATTCAGGAAGGTGCAGTGGGCAGTTCACAAGGTCACGCAGACCAAATATCATTTGTACGTTTGTCAGAAATTGTCACGTAACGCTTCCAGACAGCTCTGGGCGTTTTTAAAGTGATGAGTGACTTGCGCAGACAAATACTAGTCTTTATAGTACTTTAGACTAAATGTGGCACATTCGTATGTGGACTATTGTCTTACATCCAGAAGTGAACAATTAAAGTTAATCAGTCTGTTTGTTAACACATTAATCATTTTCCATTATTTGATGGAGCTGAATTTAAGTAAAGATTATTTTTTACTGCCAGATTTGTATTGTTGTACAAATTGTTACTGAATCAAATGTTTAAGTTTCATTTTTTTGTTTCTTCCAGCAGCCATGTTTGGTCACGCGGCTGCAGCAGGCATACAGACGGCGTCACCCTTATCTTTCCCACCAACGGCACCTCCGCCACCCTCTGCTCCAAAGTAACAAGCAACACTTGAGTTGATGTGAGGGGTCAGCTGTCGGCGGCGAAACCTGGTGCAACATGGATTTATGAAGTGTGTGTGTGTGAGGTCAGAACTTGACCATCACCCTATCCCCTTTCTGACGCTGCACTTTTGGAGCTAGTGTCACTTGAAGAGGAGTCACAATCGTTGGAGTCATGACTACAGCTTGCAAAGTTAAAAATACCTTTATGAGTAGCCTAAACATCTCTGGCTAGATATATAATCCAACTACTGCTTGACAGACGCACAATGGTACAATATCCAGTTATTCCTTTCTATTAGATGCGTTTGCATCCCCTGGAATAAAATGTACAACAATTAGTATCCTATGAAATATTTTTTGTTCTTGTCCAATTTATTGTTTATTTACTTGTATCCCCCCCCCCTTTTTTTTTCACACTTAGTATTGTGGTAAAATATTTGTTTTAAATATTGTAAGCGTAGCAAAACAAAATAATCTTAAAGTAATATGTAATATTTATTGGTGTGAAAGCCACACTTAAAAAAATACATTTACACAAAAATAGTGTTCAGCTGTACAAATTATTTTAGTTCATAGTAAAAATTTAATATCAAGCTTCTTAAAACCTAAATTATATTTTTTACAATTTGATATTTATTTACACGAATTTAAGAAAATTTATTGTAAACTTCAATTCTACTTTAAAACAAAAAGAAGACAATGTCTTTGATCTCTATATAGACTTACACTAGATCTTGAATGTATAGGATAAGCTGAATTAGGCAACATGGCTTAGAACACCAAGACTTTCTTTACCTAGTTATATTAAAAGACTTTCTTTACCTAGTTATATTTAAAGACTTTCTGTACCTAGATATATTAAAAGACTTTCTTTACCTAATTATATTTAAAGACTTTCTGTACCTAATTATATTAAAAGACTTTCTGTACCTAGTTATATTAAAAGACTTTCTTCACCTTGATATATTAAAAAAACTTTCTTTACCTTGATACATGAAAAAAACTTTTTTTACCTTGATATATTAAAAAAACTTTCTTTACCTTGATATATGAAAAAAACTTTCTTTACCTAGTTATATTAAAAGACTTTCTTCACCTTGATATATGAAAAAAAAACTTTCTTTATCTAGATATATTAAAAGACTTTCTTTATCTAGATATATTAAAAGACTTTCTTTACCTAGATATATTAAAAAAACTTTCTTTACCTAGATATTTGAAAAAAACCTTTTTTTTACCTAGATATATAAAAGACTTTCTTTATCTAGATATATTAAAAGACTTTCTTTACCTAGATATATTAAAAGACTTTCTTTACCTTGATATATGAAAAAAACTTTCTTTATCTAGATATATTAAAAGACTTTCTTTACCTAGATATAACTAAACCAGTTAGGCATATTTTGTTTTCTTACTTTTATACTAAAATATTTTTTATATTTTTTTATCCGAAACAATTCTAATAATCACATTGATAATAAAGATGTCAGAAATTTCATGCACTGAATTAGGCGTGTGTGTTTTACTATAACATTTATTTTTAAAACTTAATAATTTTTCATCCTTTACAAAATGGTCTTAAATCTTTTTGTATGGAACTTCATTCACTAAGAAAATTTCTTAATACTTTTTTGTTTTTGTTTCGCAAAACTTGTGTATGTTTGTAGTTTAAAGATATTCAATGGTTTGTGCACAATGGTGTTTTAAATGAACAATTCAATTAAGTCCTTTTATATATATATATATACCACCATTTTTCACAATACTAATAAAACTAATGACATTTTGATTCTAGTGAAACTCATTTTGTAATTTCTTTCAAAAGTTTTGAAAATAAAATTTCTTATTTTCATTTAAAGAGATGTTTTATAATCATGTTGTCCACATAGAGATTCAGCAATAGTTTCTTCCAGTTTGTTATTTTTGACATGATATTGTAAGCAATAGAAGGGAAAAAAAACTATATATAGATTTATTATGTGCTGTTGTATATTATTGTTTTCTTGATTATACTGTAGTTTTTGGTTGTTACACAGGCTGATGTTTCAAATAAAGAAAATTTATAATTTTAAAAGGTGTACATGATAAATATTGTGCATTTATTGTGTTGATTCATGAAGTCAAGTTGTTTTTAAAGTTCAAGAGCCACCCAGAAAAAAAAGGGTAAATTTTATATTTATTACTTGCACTTGGTTTATACACAAAAACTTTGCTGTTTGAAACTGACAGGTAGCCAAAAACATAAGTTCCTGAATCATATTTTTGAAGACATCTAGCTACATAAATCAACTAGCTTTGTAAATTTTGCTTTATTCATTAAGCTTTAAATTAAAAACATTTTTCTTAAAGGACAAGCACATTATGTATGAAACTATTGACATAACACAAGATGTGTTTCAATTCAAAATATCTTACATTGTTTACATTCGCAATCACTAAAAACTGGTTACTACAGTGTTATATGTTACATTGTCAACACTTTTATTATTATTTTTTTTCACTTTTTGTTAGACCAGCAGATCCCTTTTAAAATATTTTCATTTTGATCTAGAGCTATCGATAGAGAGGTAATTTAATAAAGACAATATTAACAAGTCTTTAAAAAAATGTGAATGGAAAGAATTTCCAAATGATTAACCCTTTCCTGTCCAGACCTGCTAAGAAAGTCTGCATTGTATTAGGTACTGTTCATAGATGTAGAAACTTTTTAACACATGCATGTATGTGACTGCGCGTATGATAGTACATTTGTCAATATCTTCATGTCCACTCTCTTGTGGGGAGTGGGGGGCCACATACCCCTCATGTTAATATTGTATAAATAAAACAAAACAAACTGGATGCATTGGCAGCATCCATGTTTTTTTCAATACAATAAAGGCAGCATCAATGTCTTTGAACTTTATTCATTTTCTTACATACCATAGAGTGATTTTGTTGTCTTCAGAATTGTATGTTGTTTTCAAGAAGTGTTACCTTTGTCCAGTTGTCTTTTTATTATTTCTTTCTAATAGAAGTAAAAAAGATCTTGTTTGTTCTTTTTAAAACTCTTTTTTTGTTCACTAAATGACCAAAGCATTTATCACCTATATATTTTTGTTTACCCTCTTGTAAAAAATCTAAGTGATTATCAGATTTGTGAAGATTTTTTTTATATGTTTCTATTTTTTCTCCATTTCAACTGTATAAGATTTTACTTCTTAGAACTGTATAAATACACATAAAATAAAAGGGAAATGTATGATAATGAAATAGTTTGGCCTAATTTGAATGTGTCACAGTTACACAAATGTAAATACTAATTGGGAGAGGGGGAGGGGCAATATTCTGTGTTTTGAATGACTCTTTCACTTCAACTTTGTGATTTGAATTGAATATTGACAGTTTTGATGTATCCCTTGATATCTGTGTTTTCTACTTTTAAGTCTCTTGTTTATTATTCTAAACCTGAAGGAATGTCAAAACATTCACTTCTAACTTTGACTTATGTAGCTGAAACATGCTTTACCTTCAGTGTGGTCTTAACATTACTGAAATAAAAAAAAACAAAAACACATATTTGTAGTGGTTTCTCTACCAATGTATCTACTTTTCACTGTAATGTAATATGCTACCTAACACAATTGAAAGGTCATTGTTAACTGCATGACAAAAGGTTGCTTAATGTTTTTTTTTCATTAGTGCATTTTTCACATAAGCATTAAAATTCCAACTTCTTTGGAACCACATTTTCTGTTCAAAAAGTATTTTCTTAATTCTGTGGCCCATTAGTAATGCTGTCAGATATAATACAGATATCGAGAAATGTTTGGTTCCTTATTGTAGGTGTAACATAGCAACCTGGCATTTTACCTGTTAACTATATTGATCTCTGTATTGTATATGTCTAAATGACTTTTGTATTTTATATGATATTAGCTATTGATCATGATACCATTCTCTTTAAGATGTATACTTACCAAACATTCATCTGTTTTATTACTGAGCCACAGTCTCATTAAAATCTACATTATGTTACAGTTATTACAGATATATAGCTTCAAAGTCTGGCTCAGTCAAAGTTCTGCTGCTTCAAGTTGTTGTTTGGGGTGGCTGCCAGGTCATGTGGCATATGCTTCAAACTGTCGTCATGATGGTCCCAACTTCCAACCCCAGCCTCTCTCACCCCCTTGCCATCCTGCTGGAGGTCTGGCTTAGGATTTAATACGGTAATCTTCATTTCTGAAGGAACATCTCTAACTTGAAAAAACAAAATAAAAAAAAAAAACAGGGTTGAGGCTGTATTTGTGAAAGTCTTAAAAATGTCTAAATAACGTGTCTAATTTAGCCACATCATGTCTACAATGAATTTTCCTTCAGAAAAATCTTGATCAGTGATGTTGTGCGGTTTGTGCACTGGACTGTCGTTCGGACTTATTGATGGTCTCGAGTTCAAACCCTGCCCACTCCCATCCCCCATTGTCCTGTGGCTTGGACTAGGAAGTAAATAATAGGAACATCCGAAAATGTAAAACATTTTACAAGTCACAATGTTCAGTGTTTAAAGCTGAATCGATCATAAAATATGTTTGTATATTGTCAAGTTTTATTTGATAATTCTCATCATTCAGCTTTGAATTTCTTTTTAAAAGCTAATTATATTCTATGTATATCTAACATATATTTTATTTTATGATTAAAAGTGTCCATTTTTTGTTGTGAGAACACATTTCCCCACTCAAGAGATTTCATTAAGAGAAATAATTGTATGTAACTAGGTATTTCAATATGGTTATTATTAAGTAGGTGCATTTCTAAAGAAACCTTTTTTGTTGTTGTTGATTGCAGAGCAATCACATGATTTCTGTGTAAATATGTTACCTGTTCAGGATTCAAATTATTGTTGCTCTTTAATAAACTTTGTTAACATAAAGCAATAATACACATTTAAAAATAAATGTATTAGCACTATTTTATCGCAGATGAACTTCTAAACAGAAAGCAGATAAGAATCTTACGATATTGGCATTAAGAAGAAAAACATTGTCATACTGTTTAAAGTATTGTTTTTTTTTAAATGCACTATAAAAATTATTTTGTGGAAGACATTTTTGTTTAAATTGCCATTTATCTCCAGGATATCAACTGCAACCATCCTTGACTTGACAACATTGCAGTAGTTTGCATTGACTCCTAAATATTGCAGTATTGAATAATGCAAAAGGCTTTACATGATTAAATTTACATATGTCAGTGTTGTTAAATCTTGCTGTGTGTCTGTTGGTAACCCCTCCCATTCTTATTATATTTTCATTTATTAATTGTTTCAGTTTAAAAAAAAAAAACATTAACAAAAATCCTTTAGTCTTTCAATATTTTTATTTACCCTAATCATATGCTTTTAGCACGCTTGCAGAAAAAAAAGACTTTTACTTCTTGTCTGTGTATCATGATAAGTGTGTGTATATATATATATATAAATGTACCATAATATTATATATATATATAGTTGACTGCATCCTTAGTTCACAATGTCCATTTATTCACTATAACAGTGGTATTAAGCAGCATTTTTTTCTGATTAAAGAAGACATTCAAAATATCTGTTCGACTTATTTTTTAAAGAAAATGGTTGTTTTGTTGTCTTTTCCATTATTTTTTCCCTTTAAGAATTAAATAATAATAATTTATTCTGCACTTTTCCATGTGTTAACCTGGTGGTTAACTTTTATTTAAGATTTAAAGTCAAGAATTGCACTTGAAAATAATGTGCTCTCATTTGAGTTGGATGGATTTCTGGTCATGTGGTATGCGCTCTGGACTGATGTTCAGTGGTCACGAGAGTCCCAAGTTTGACGCCTGCCATCCCCCGTCGTCATGCAGGTTTAGACTAGAATGTAATTATTTTCAGAATCTAAAAGGAACATCTGAAACATTTAAAACAAACAAACATCCAGATTTAGTAGAGTTGGTTATATCGTTAGGAACGAAGAAAAATTCTTTTATCCTTGTGTCTCATTCGTTATGTTTTTGTATATTTTATGTTTAGTGATTTTACCAATGGCATTATTCTTGGAGCAAGAATTCCCTTTTCAGAAACCTCAGTACTGTAATTTTTGTTTTGGGAAAGGGGGGGGGGTCTATGTTTTGTAATGTTTTCTTGCATTAACACATTCCAAAATAAAGGATGCATATTTTAGTATTGGTCACATATAAGTTAAATAGCATTTTTTTTTAAACGTAATTTTTAAAGAAAAATCAATCTTATAGTCCCAAATGCCTTGTACTGGCATTTTTTTTTTAAAGTATTAAAATGGAATTTAATAATAGCTTTTTACTTATTTTTTAACGTTTCAGTATTTAGTTACTAGTTCATCACGAATACAATTTTCTGAATAAAGAGTTACATTTACATTTAATGTTATTGATACAGAAACTCATAGTCATACAATTTTTTTCCAAGTTGAAGTCTCTTATGTAGGTGATATATAATATATATATGAATCAGACAAAGTGACAATTTAATGACAAAGTCGTCAGTCTTTCTGTAATATATTAATATAGACAAACTTTTTTTTATAAAACATAACATTCATGTAGCTTATTTTAAAATGATAGAATCCACAATTGGCTGAAAGTGGACTATAATGTCTGTGTTGTTTAGGCCTACGTATGCTTCACACACACACTAACGAACGCTGCTTAAACCTTTCTTTGGTTTCTGCAGTGTTCGGTCAAGAAATAAAATAAAGGAACTGTCTGGTTGAATAGAACAGTCACTCTTCATGTCGCCCTAGTCACTCTTCAGTTATCTTTTTCTGTTGAAACTGCAACGGGAAGTTTTGCGCGCTGTACTTTGGTCATCACTGGCCTACATTATAAGCGAGCATTTTTAAACACAACGGTGTTGCCAACTAAAAGATTTAAAGCATTGTAAATAAAAATGCGAAAGAATTTTTTAAAATAAATTAGGTAATGTTGCTGTCCCGTCTAAATATGGATTTTTTTCTCTATTGTGGAGGCCCCTTTCTTGTGCAGTAGCCCCACCTGCCCTCCCTTAAATCCGACCCTGTTTTTAAGTATGGGAACTTTATTTCTACACAATTCATGGTTGTGTGTAATTTATGAACTATAAATATACGGTATACACATTTGTTGGGGGATGCAATGACAAGGAGGGGTAAAGGGACCTGAAAAGTGGATCACTAATCTTAAACCTAGAGAACATATTTCTTTATTTAAAAAAAGATCGTAACGGTTTAGATTTAGATCGATCTTATAACAGTCTTGTCTAATTTAAATTAATGCATGCCATCACAATAAATGTATAGGAGTAGATGATTTCCCCAACAAAATGTAATTTAAGGGACATAACTCATTTAATTAATGTTGATCCTAGGTTTACTTGGTTATCTACCCCATACATATTTACCATTTGTGTATGTGTGTGTCTACAAGTCTGTTTATAAATCTCAATGATTTTTACACGAAATATATCTTAAAAGTAATTTTTGATTATTATTAACAAGTTGTCCGTAAAAGATCAAACACTAGACAGCAGAGAGGCCTCTCAGCATAAATGTGACGTCCAGCTGTATACATTACATACAAATCTAATAGAGAAACTAAACAAGAAAAACATACAAATACTTATTCAACAACAACAACAACAAGGTTTATATGTAGTGTACTTGTATGAATGAGTTTGGATCAGTCGTGTCATTATATCTGTAACAGATCTAGACTAACAATAATAAATCTGTGTCATTAGAAATAGTTTGACCAATAGTTTTTGTTTTGGACAATTTCGTGCCTTTCGCTTCCTCACCAGTTTGTGGGGGAAAAAAAGGGGGGGGGGAGAATGAGGTATCTGGGTGTACTACTTGGATTCGAACTCAATGGCTCAAGCCTCCTCAAGGGGATTAATTCAACGTATACAACCATTATATCCAACAACACTCTACTAGATAACGACATTAACAACAGGATAGCCAAGGCAATGGCCACCATGTCACGGCTGCAGAAAAGAGTCCGGGTCAACATATTGCTGACTAACAGTACTAAAGCCCTAGTCTACCGACCTGTGTGTTGAGCACCTTGGTGTACGGAAGTGAAACATGGTCAACCTACTCATGGCAGGAAAAAAAGCTGAATGTCTTCCAACTCCGATGCCTAAGTCGGATCTTTAAAATAAGGTGGCAAGATAAGATAACCAATGAGGAAGTGCTACGAAGAGCAGGGTGCCATGACATCCGCTCTGTTATCAGCAGCAGACACCTTGGCTGGCTTGGCCACGTTCGTAGAATGCCAGTAGGTTGACTTCCACAGGACATTCTGTATGGCGATCTAATAGAAGGCAGGAGAGCCGCTGGTCGCCCAATTTTACGTTATACGGATGTATGCAAACGCGACATGAAGCTCTTCAAAATCGACACTAGCAACTGGAAAGAGGTGGCACTGGATAGATCCACATGGAGAGAGAGCATAAAGGAAGGGTCACGGATTGCAGATGTCATACACTACAGAAGCAGAAAGAAGGGTGAAAATGCAACGGCACCTGGTGATTACATATGCCCAATCCGCGATCGCAGCTGTGTATCAAGGATTGGCCTCTTTAGTCACACAAGAAGTTGCAAAGGAAAAAGATCGTCTCTCGAGACGTAAAATGCCACAGATACAACAACATCTTTCAACTATAATTGCTTTCCCTTCTTCGATACCAAACAAAACAATTTATTCCCAATAGTTAATTAACTAATTGGTTAATTTTTAAAATTGATTATTGTTTTGTCAGGTACAAGAAATAATTGTACGAAATTTCAACTTGATCCTGAATTGAAAAAGTGACTCCCGTTTGGGGGGGGGGGGGGGGCGCCGCCATATGGAGCCGAGTTCATTGCACTTGAAAGGGATGAAATACGACTTTCAGTGCGAATCTTTTGATTTTTTTTTTATCGCACCTTCTTAGCCGTCTCTCCATCATGTATGATATCAGTTTTCTCTAACCGTAATGTCTGCGATGTCCGACAATGTTCATCCCAGTTTGGGTAAGGCATAGAAGTTGTTCTTCAGTTGTTTATATTCACTGTCTCCGAGGCCATCTTGCAGAGTACCGGTATGTCCTTTTAGATCTATTAAATGAAATAAAATTAATCAGCCATTTATACTATGTATAGGCTAATGATACTAGCCCTAGCCTACTTACTGCTAGAATAGAATCTAGATTATAATGACTTATTAATTACAAGTCAGTGCGAGTAGATTTCAGTTTAGTTGTTCCCATATTATACCGGTACTGTGTCTTTCCAGGTCCAGGATGGCACATTTTGTGTATCCTACTGCTAATCCCATGGCTCAGGTAGCACCATCAGCACAGGGCTATCCTTCAGCTCAAAGTGCTTATGTAGCCACACCTCAAGCTGCCTATGCTGCAACTGCAGCTCAACCAAGAGCAGGACAGACCTATGAAAGTTACCCTTCTGCTGCTTCTGCAGCTGTTCATCCTTCAACACAGTATGCTTATTTGAGAACACAGGTTGCTGTTACAGTTGATGCTGGTGCTAAAGTGTGCCACACTCATATATATATTGACTAGTGGTTACCAAACTTCCAAGCAATAAAATTATTAGAGAAAATATTATCAATAGACATCAACGTTACTTCAAAAGAGAAGATAATTACACCCTACACGCATCCCTGTCTTAATCCGGCGCCTTCGGTATGGGGTCACGAAGGTCACGGTCAATCTAGTAATGGTTTATAATCAGTGCTTTAAAATCTTCTAAGTCGCTGGCTTTCCTGGCTGATTCCATAAATAAGAACAAGTATACAAATTTGTCCTAGCATAAGGATATAGAAATGTGCCAGTATCTTTGTGTCATTCTGAGTATTTTTTAGTAGGTTTTGTTTTTGTATTTGTTAATTATGTTTTGATGTTTTACTTTTTAGTCTTATGTCCGGAAGGGTCTCTAAATTTAGTGATTTTATTAATGGTGTTACTCTAATCAAAAGTAAATATTACTTTGTTATTTGTTTTTCAGATATTATGTATAAACTAGTTACTAGATTACCCATCGGTTACGCCTGTTGATTTATTCTTCGGCTATAGGCCCTTTCTTTTAGGACTTCCAATAGAACTGCCCGCTTCTCCACATCTAGCCCGTGAATTCACTTAGACCTTCCTGCACTGAATAGTACCAGGAAAATCAAGAAGAGACAGACAGAGAAAGCAATGGGTTGACAACGTTAAAGAATGGTTGGGCATGTCAGTGAAGGGAATTATAATTCTGTTCAAGGCAAAATATAAAGAGGAATGGACTAGGAACTTTTGGCATTATGGTCATTCAAGGACAAAATGCTTGAAGTAGACATAGCAAATGCTGTAATTGAGTGTTTCGAAAAAAATATCAAATTCCATTATACAAATTGTCTTGGTTTCAAAATGGGAACAAAAGTATGATAGATGCAAGAAATGGAGAAATGGGTTCGTCACAATTTCGAAAGAAACAAAATTAATCACGGAATATGTCTCCCTAGCAACAATTGCAAGGTATTATTCATCAGAAAGCACTATATGTGCTCAGGAATTTCCTAAAGAAATTTTGCAAAGTAAAGTAATGAAATTGGTGATAAAGATTATTAACTCCATTTTTGCTCAAGCTTTTTACCATGGCAACTTAAATACTTCCTAATTGAGGTAGAGTGACCATGCAGATCTTCTGCATAAGTTTCGTTGGTCATCGAAAAGAAAAGTTTTTTCTCGAGAAGTGTGTTCAAATATTTGCAGAGCTAAACGAACTATCTGTAGATCCAGAAAGTTTAGTTCATAATATGGTGGATGTTATTTCTCATGCACATCGACAGCATAGAAAGTTTAAAGGATTATCACATATTTTTCAATGTTCATGAATATTCCCAGTTGAAAACAAATTGTCAGTGTTTGACGACGATTTTAAAATAGAAATTCTAATTCACTCTCCATACCTATGAAAAAGTGGTAGAGAAAATAAATCTAATATTAACATTTGCTTTTTCAACAAAGAACTGTTCAATATGAAAAATTAAAAAAAAATAGAAACAGTTAAAAATATCTCAAAATGCTACAGTAACAGAAATAAATATTGATGTCTCTACTGAAGCTAAGCTTAAGCTATGAAAGGCTCTTTGAACAAAAAAAAAGTTTTGTTTATAGGCTATTTGGCTCTTTTAAACTACGAGTTAGCTGATCACTGATCTAGATCAACAAACGATTTTTTAAAACTTTTTACAGGGGAAATTACGCAAAATATTTTCGAAAAGAAAAGCAAATCTATTTCCGTTACTAAGGAGTTATCCTTGCGAAGCCATTTCAATACGACCAAGCTTTGCATGTTGAGACAAATCATCGACTTGAACTTGATATATTTAGAAACTAGATCTAGAGTCTATAAACGTTTGGACGTACCCCAGATAAAGGTCTGTGAGTTCTCTCTTTGTTGAATTCTAGATAGTAGATCTAGATTTATAATCTATAGCAAATAAGACAATAATTATTTAATTATTATAATTAAAAATAAAATAAATTAACTATTAAGTTTAGTTTAAGTTTAAGGTAAGTTTAAAGTTAAGGCTTAACCGCTAACATAACCATGATTATACTATAATTTATAATTATAATTATAACTATAAGATAATAAGTGTCTAGATCTGAGTATAGAAGTAGAATCTGTCGACTAGACTAGACTATAGTATATAGTTCTTCTAGATCTAGTCAGATGAGCTTGTTGTCATTTTTTAGTGACAATTTAGTTCTGTGGACACTCACTGGGCTAACTTAAATTATTAACTAAACTCAATATTATTAGTATTATGAAACTTATCTTGGCCTAAGTCTTAAAGACTTACCTTGTCATTTTTAGTGACTATTTAGTTTTGAGGTAATTCACTGGACTAACTAAACTCACTATTATAAGACTTAATTACCTTGGCTTAAGGCTTAAGACTAAACGGCCAGTCTATAATATCAATGACTATAATTTATGGGTATAATTTAATTTTAATATATTAATAAATCTAGATCATTTCTAGTTCTACTACTTTAGTACTCTTTACTGTCTTTAGTCAACAAGTTAATGACAGTGAATCAGTGACAAGACAAAATTTGAATTATATCAGGTAATTGACCTAGAATCTAGATACATCATCTAATCTTTTAAATCTAGATCTAATCTACTAACATTAAAACAACAACAACAACCCTCCTTTTTTTCATACTAAAATGAGAAAGATCTACTCTATTTATCCATGTGTCAATATAGCTGTTTATGATTATGAAGCCATTCCCAATGGTGTAAGCTTCCAGTTGCTAAGTTATAGATAGCAAAAAGCCAAGAGGTTGACATTGCATAATATATTGTGACATAGTATAGTTTGGCCCGATTCCTAGACCCAGTAAAGATTTTATACATAAGGAGTCTTATCACAGAATGGGAGGTTTGGTAAATCTCTCAGTTCACATCTGTCCACTGCAGGAAAACCTCGATGGTCATGGGGTTTTACTGGTACAGTCAGCTGCACCAGCCCATAATGGGCTTCATCTAAGTGTCATCTGAGGTAATTGATTCTCAAAAACTTGAATTAAGTTGAATACCTAATATGTCTAGTATAAGAAATTGTTTTCACATTTGTGTCTTCCAGAGTATGGTATAACTGCTTAGCAGGGATTATTTTAAATAGATTATAGTTCTGTATATTTTAAATTGTATTACAATGTAAGAAATTGGTGTATACTTTTACAATGCTTGTATCAACTTACTCTATCTGGTACAAATGATCTTTTACACATTATTTTTCCCACTCCTATTCTTGGATCAAGTTGAAACTTTGCACAATTATTCATTGTTGATGACAACACATGAATCAATTGAAAAATAGACTAATTATATGATCAATTATAGTAGTAATTAATTAATTTTGATTTATATAGAGACAATACTAGCTATTGGGAAATAAACATTGTGTAGAGAATTAGGTCATTGGATAAACATTTGAAACTAACAAAAATAACAAAAAAAAAATTTTTACTTTTATAAGTACTTGTATAACTCAGTGGAGGCTCGAGACCTTGATTTCAAATTCAGACTCTGCAAATTTTTTTAAAAATTGCTTTTGAAATGGCAGCATGGAAACCTCCCAAAAAACTCCTACTCCCCCCACACTGGTTCACAGTAGTAATCGGACCATAGCACACTGAGTATGAATTAAGCATGAAAGTTGTGCTAAACAAAAACAATTATGCATCCAATAGGAGGAGGTGAACCTGTGACAAAAATCATGCATAGTCGACACCAACAAACAAACGATCTCTTGACACACCATAATTTTATTGTAACAAACATAACTTCAACACCTATTTTACAACATGGTTCCTGTTGTCCTGTTGCCAAAGGCAAAACAAAGGCTTGGAGTGGCTTGCCAGCGATCCAACCCCTAGACAAGGACCTGCACTACTGCCCAAGGAAATTCCTATAGAGGGCAGTTGATAACAGTTATCCTTAACTCAATGTAACCTTTTTTTTAAAAGTATTTTAAAAATATTTTGCTTGATGTTACTTTACTTTTTAATCTTCATTCTGGATTGTCTATACCTAAAGTGATTTTTATAAAGTTTTACTTTTTTAATCTTATATTTTACAGATCTTTTTAAACAAAAGATATGACCAATGCATTGATGTGCTAATTTAGTCATTCATGCTAGTTAGAGGCTTTACCTTTATTTAGTTGTTTTCCTTTACAAAAGATTAATATAAAAAGATAGAAGTAATTAGATGCATTCAAATTTGTTATTTTCAATACAATTACAATGAAGTTCTATTTGTTAAAAAAATCAAAGAAAATATTTGTATTTGAGTGCCACTTAAAAGGGAAAATAATTGCATTAATTGAAAAAAAAAAAGTGTGGTGTATACAGTTTGGAATCGACCTTGGAATAGCTCTGCTAAGTGTGCCACACTTTTATTAATTATACAATTTATTAAATTGTTTTCTCATTTTTAGTGCACTCAAATAAAAGTATGCTTGAAAAAAATATTTTTATGTATTTTTTTGTAATTTGTTAAGTTAAAAATTTTTTTTTTATGATTATTTAATTTTTTTTATTTTAAATTTAGGCAAAGAAGAAAATGACAAAAGACAGTGATGATGCTGAGAATAATTCACTATTCAGTGATCTGGTCAATAAAGTTGATGACTTTACTAAATATGGACAAAAACAAGCAAAAGATCAGCCTTTGAAAGCATTGGAGGCATTCAGAAATGCTTACCATTGTGCCATGTCTCTTGGTCATCAAGGCTATATGCAAAGAGCCTGCGCATTTAATTTAGGAGCTGCACTGATAGCCTCTAGAAACTACTCTGAAGGCTTAAAATACTTGAAGCAAGCTGTAAGTAAAGCCTTCTTTTAAAATAACTTATTCATTACTGCTGACTAATTCTAATTTAAATGTTATAATACTGATGTGCATCTTAATTCTCTGGACATCCAGCCATTTTTCACTATGGGGCCATATTTGGCTCCAGTTGGATATCATTGGAGGATAGTTGGTTAATGTGTCTTGACCTTAACTATGTCATACTGACCAGACATCTGTCTAGCAGTGCAGAAGAGAGATATATATTCCTTTATTTGTTTAGTCCATCACATTGAGTTTATAGAAAGACATATGAACATATTACGTTAGAAGCGATTCATGTACCTTGTTAGACAACATACTAACACTGTCTAGAGGTCACATCTTATGAGTTTGCTTACTTAGTTCTAGCCCTTTCTGGTTGCTAGGAGTGGGAGTTGTAAGGCTGTAAGGTGTTTAGAGTTGTATGAAAGTTTTGATGTTGAGAGCTGTGAGGACATGGGAATTAGACTCTGGTGCTCATTGGAGGTAATGTGTGCTGGTTCAGATATCAGTAGGAGACCTGGTCATAGATGTTTGTGGGTTTCCTCTCAATACCGGATATTCATATTGATTATTATTGTATTTTGCTGTTATAAGCAACCATTGGTAGTATCGCTTTGACAATATTGATAATTGTTTATGGTACTATAAGTACTTAAATATAGCCCACTTTAATGGTTATCAGAGTATGATAATTTTTATGAGCTGATGTATGTGGACTCATAATCTAGTTAATAAATTTGATATAGATTATAGATAAAAGTACAAATAAAAGGCAAATATTTTTGTATATACTGGTATGCATTATGCATTTTTTTGTAAATAACTATTACTGTTGAGTAGTGTTGAGCTACTTTTCCTGTCAACTTCAAATCTTACTCCTGCTTTGAGTATCTTGATTTTTAACCACATTCTACTTAAAAATTTGGAAGTGCCCAGTAACTCCTCTATTAGCCACAATATGCACTTGGCTAATATCAGTATTAGTCATTCAGATGCCAAGACTATATACTACATCAGTCAATCCTATATACAGTTGAGGACACAAACACTGTAATACATTACACAGATTATTCTGTGGTATTTGTTAGTAAATGCTGATTGACTTTAATTAATCAATCAGTGATACAGTGTAAATCAATAAGGTGAAAAAAATGGAAAATAAAAATTAAATTAATATATTTATGTCATTTAGAAGTTGGAAATGGAAATTTTATTGAAATAAAATAATATTATTATCATGTCAAAGGTTAAGATCATATAATGCATATATCAATTCTTTTTTTTTTTCTTTTATTCTTAGAAACTACCGGAAAACCAAGATGGAGATTTGTATTTTAATTTTGGACTAGCCTTTAAAGGCCTAAAAAATATAACAAAGAGTAAATACTATTTTAAAAAGGCTTTAGAATTATATGACCAGAAGCCACAGAATTCTAAAATGTTATGTGAAACACATCAGTTGCTTTATCAACTTTGCTTGGACAAAGAGGAATATCACAATGCTGAGGACTGGTTAATGAAACTTATAGAACTTTACACAACTTCAGAGCAAACTGAAAAGCTATTAATTGTAAGTAATATATCTGTATATATTATATATTAATTTTTTAATTTTTTTTTTTTATGAAAAGAGCTATAGTTACCTTTGGTTAAAAAGTTATAACTTTAACATGATATTTTATTTTCTGTAGGCCAAAATGGAGAGAGCAAAAATTTTTGTAAAAAAGGAAAGACATGATTCTGCAGAAGAGATAGCTGATAAATGTTTGGAAGAAGCAAAGAAAATGGATGTTAAAGAGAATACTGGTAAAGAAGTGAAGCAATAATTTAAAAAAAAAATTGATATACTTATATGTGCCTTTACTCTTTTAAATAGCATTAAGACAAGAATGTCTAATTTTCAATAATTACTTTAAAAATGTACAATTAGTGTAGATCTTTAAAATTTCAATTTTTACCATTCAAAAGTTTTTTTTCTGTTAAAAAATTATTTTTTTTATAACTTACCTTAGAAACTTTTTCAATAAATATTTTTTGGCATGCCAAAAAATTGCTTAAACAATTTATTTATCATATACGCTGATACTTAAAAAATCAAATTATTCCCCAAATATTAACTAATTTTGTTTAACTATTTTTTTGCTTAAATGTTTTTTGACTGTTGTTGAAAAATCAATCAATTGTCAAAAAAGGACAAGTGCAATATAGAACTGCCCATTTTTAATTTCATTAACAAAACAGTTGAGTAAATGATAGTACAATGAGCCAGAAATGGAATCTTAGATAGTATTTAAAATGTTTGACATCTTAAGGATGTTCCTTCAGTGTTGAATATAAACTTCTTCCTAGTCTAAACCTCTGAGAGAACAATGGGGGATTGCAGCGGGCAGTATCAACCCAGGACCATCAAGATGATTGAACAACAGTCCAGCATGCATACTGCATGACCGGGCAGAATCTAATTCTGAGCTTTCATTATTAGCTCCTGAGCACGTCTCAAGGAGTTACAAATCTTTAGCTTCACTTCAGGGTAGCTCTTGTAAACTTAAATATATTATACAACTATTTTGTATTATAAAAATCTTATTAAAATCTTAAAGTTGACTTATGTTTCAGTGAAGCTGTTGAATGAGATTGCATTAGTATTTTGTCAGTTGAAAAAATATGATAAAGCATTACTGTGCTACCAACACTGCAACTCTGCCACTCAGAATTCAAATTCTCCAAATTTGATTAGTCCTAATCTAGAAGCTTTAATAGCACAGAATATGGGAGCACTCTATACCCAAATGGAAAAATTTAAGAAATCACTGAAATACCATCAGAAAGCTCTTTCTAAACTAAGTGAGTCAAATAGAAAAGATTAAATAACTCTATAGCCACTTGAAATGTTAGATTGAATCACTTTCTTTCTCTTAATGTGAACTTCATATATTTTCTTGAAATCTCTTTTTTCTTTGGTCTAAAATAGTTGATCTAGGATTGCGTAGAAGCCAGGGCCATGTTCTAATCAACCTAGGCTATGCTTTTAGTCAACTTGGAAACTTTGAAGAAGCTGGTGACCACTACCTTGAAGCTCTACAATTAGCAAAAGAAACAGGTAAGAAAGCTTTTTAACATGAACTTTTCTTTTTTTTTTTTTATGAATGCTCTATAAAATGATGAATGCATAGGATTGTTTGTTTGTAAAATGTTTTACATGTTTCGGATGTTCCTTCAGAGTTGAAGATAGTTTACTTCCTAGTCCAAACCTCCCGCAGGACGACGGGGGATGGGAGCGGGCAGGATTTGAATCCTCGACCATCGATAAATCCGAACTACAGTCCAGCGAGCAACCCGCATGACCAGGCATCCACCCAAGTTCATCTTCATTCCTTGATTTAATAGAAATGTGTAGATTAGAATTTTTTGGCTCTGTTTAAGACTCCAGAAAATGTGAATATTTTTTAAACTTTGAACTAGGCTACTTTTCTTGCTTTATAAGTAGCTGGCATATTAGAGAAGATGCTGGAAGTTTTCCAGTTTTTCTTTTTTAAATAGCATGCTCAGAGTGCTTTGGTCCAATCTCTTTTATGGACCAGTGGGGGTATCTGGGAGAAGGTTTTCAGTGCTGCCTTTAGGCACTCAGAAGTATGGTGGCTGAGTGGTAAAATGCTATGATTCTGAAACGGGGGTTCTGGGTTTGAAGCCAGGTGAAGACTGGGATTTTTAAGTTCTGAATCTTTAGGGTGCCTGAGTCCACCCTGCTCTTATGAGTACCTGATATTAGTTGGGCAAAAGTAAAGGCAGTTGGTCATTATACTGGCCACATGAAACACTGGTTAACCATGAACCACAGAAACAGATGAACTTTTTATCATCTACCCTATATAGATTGCAAGGTCTGAAAGGGGAACTTTACTTTACTTTAGGCGCTCAATAAACACAACTCTGCTTGAGTTGGGTGTTGAACCCCAAGCCAAGCCCAAGTGGCCACACATTTTCTTGAGGTAGATCTGTTGCCAACTACATGCATTATATTTAGGGAAATCTGTTGTGTGCTAGATTCGTCAGATTAACAGAGATTGGTTGCCTTGACACTTACTATTTGTTGTTTCATTGGTGCCAGAATGTTCCTTTCTTTTACTCAGATTTCTTTGTTGTTACTTCAAAACTTGTCCTTTCTTGGGTTTATACATAAAATAATCAAAGTGTATACATTTGTTTTGTTCTTCAGGTGATAAAAAGTCAGAGTGGCAATGTTATGAATCACTTGGAGCAGTAGCTTACAACAATGGCTCAAAAAAATTAGCCCAGAAATACTATAAACAGGCTTTGGAAGTCTTTTTGAGATCTTCTGTTAAACAAGACAAATCCATTCAAGATCGAATTTTAGGAAAATTAACCAATATAGTAAAACTACAAATTGAAGACGCTAGAAATAATTCTACAAATACAAGGGTATAATATATCTATCTCACTTTATATATGAAAACAAAAGGCCTAGCTCAATGACTCATTTTTAATTTGTTATTACTTACCATATATCTTGAACAGCTTAGCATTTTTCACAATAAAATTTGTTTTGGCAGTTTCATCACACTGTTTTTATAAAGCTGGCAAAAAATATTAAATAACACAAAATGATACATTCTTCCTTTTTTTAAGCTCTCTGTAACACTCTTTGTTGCTTAATTTATCATTATAGACACTGTATAAAAAGAATCTGATATTTACTTGTTTTATTTCTTTCCAAAATATAAAATAGCACCTGAGTGTGTGTGTTTGTGTGTAATAATTAAACTAGGACAGGAAATGTTGTAGGTATGGATAGAATTCACAGGACAATTTATTTTTTTTGAGGGAAATCATTATAATGTTGGTAGGTTCAGAAAAAAAAGGGGTGGAGAAATCGCAACCACAATAAGCACAAGCAACCTATAAACAAGTTTAATGTAGCAAAGATTGAATATCTGTGGCTACTAGGATCCATGAGTCAAGAGTAGATGTAGAGGAGCATTAAAATTTGGGTGTGCCCTCTGTCTCAATTGACAATGCATGAGAAAGGAGGAAGCAGGGCAAAACAGAATTGTGAGGGCATGAAAAGTTGGTTGGGGCATTAGACAGTTGGCAGAGCATGAGATAGGTATGCTCATGTTTCCATCTTGAAAGAGTTAGTTTTTGAGGCATCTTGGTGTTTTTTTTAAATAAGACTTTATTGTGATAAATCTTGGAACAAATGCTAGTATTAATGCCATAGGAGCTATCAACTTACAATGAACTTGTATTGTTTTTACACCAAATTTAAAAAAAATTTATCTTAACTTTTAAGAAACTAAACAAGTAAAATATGATGGTCATAGTAATTGATAAGTAAATTACCTATAGAATCATAAATATTAATATAAACCCACCTTGCATTTATGTAATAATGAGTGTCTATTTCTTATTTGAACTAATTTTAGGCTCCAGGAGACATAAACAGAAAGCAAAAGACACTGCTAAAGTAAGAATCTTTGATTCTATTTTTGTATGTCTCATAGGTATGTATAACATCATAATTATGTGACCTAGTTGTTACAAGATGATGAAACATGTGATCTTTTTTTTCCTCAAGAGTGTAATGCCCATTCTTAATGATTAATTCTAGATTTTCTCAAGATTTCATAAATTTCTGTCAGAACAACTTTTCTATTCCAAAACTATTACATTGACTAAATTGACTATGCTGTTTTATCTGTCAATACAATATTTCTAGAACATTTTTGAAGTTGTAGCTAAGAAATTTAGACATAGGCTTGACTCTTTTTCCTATATTAAGTAAACATTTTTAAAATACACAAGAATATCTTGATTGATTTTTATAATGGGACAATATAAAACATATGTTAACATAAGCAAAAACTTGTTGGAAAGGAAACTTTGGAATAGTAGAATAATAAGAGTGTAAAAAACAACAACATTCAAACATGGATTATCTTAAATAAAGTCCAAATAATTGTACTTAACAACCAGATAACCCAAATTGAGCCTCGTCACAGAGACCATTCAATATTTTCATCTTCATTTCAATACTGTTTGTACATTTTTTTCTGATGGTAAATGAAAGGTCAATGAGTTCCAGTAAACAGGCATAAACCATTTGCACTATCGGACTGAAACAGACCATGACTGTAATAAATTTCTTTTGTGATTGTTAGTCTTCTAAAAAACTAGTATTTTGATATTGTGATATTACGATATTTAAAATGTGTTAATTTACATTTTTCAAGATCCAAGAAGTCACTGTCAGTAAACCAAGTTCAAAAAGTTGCTAGTGGATTAGATGATGTGATAGCTGAATTGCCAATTTGTTTTTTCTTAAGAACTTGTAAATCTTTTTTTTAAAATAAAAATATATTTTATTTGAGTGTGATTTATTTTAAATAATAATCTTTTACTAACTTCTTTTTTCTAAACTTACAGTGAGGAAGAGGAGGATGAAATGGATGTGGATGCAGAAGATATTGAGGATAAAAAGCAAGTTAGACGTAAACTGGCTAAACTGATAAGTTAGTAATATGAGTATTGTGATGCATCAGTATTTCAGTAGACCTATATTTTTAGTGTGATAGTGTGGTACTGATAGCTAGCAGTGTAGTAAAAAAAAAGTGTTCAACTTTAAACATTGTTGTCACGTGACTAATAGCTTACATGATTCTGTTTTCCCCCTCTACTAGTGCCATGACTATCTGGTTATGTTATGCCCTTTAATAATCCTCTTGATGTTCTGTGGTTTGAGTCATTGTCATCAATCAGCCCAACCCTATTTTATTTATTTTTTCTTTGCTAGAATCTATAGAAATAGTGGTAGTAAGATAGTATGTTGAATGTTGGTGAAAGCAACAAACAGCAAAAGTGCCATTGTAGGATAGCTCTTAAAAAAAGATACAAATTAATATATTTACATGGATATCATATATTATACATAAACAGCGAAGTGTTGTGGCTGGGTTGCATGCTTAGCTTACAAACTGAGGTATTTCAGGTTCAATCTTGGTGAAGACTGGGATTTTGAATATCAGGATTTTTAGGATACCCTTCTGTCCTTCCAACTCTGATGGGTATCGGACATCCATTGGGTAAAGTAACTGTGGTTGGTCATTGTGCTAACCACATGACACCCTTATTAAAAAAACAAATGACTCTTAGTACTTTAGTATATAAACAGTAATATTTTCAAATCATTTACTTGCTCCATAAAATGTAAAGTCAATCTGTAATCAATTCATACCAGAATCTAATATAGAATCTGGAAGAGAGATGGATTCCACTGACTCTGATAAATCTTCTGTTAAGGAAAAAAGGTAAGTTGTTCATTTATATTATGCTTTTTATGACTTAATATTAGAGGCCAACAGTATAATATAAGACAATTTCAGAAGTGTATTTTTTTATAATTCTAAACAATCCATAGTCTTAGAGCTTTATCTAAGACATCAGTGGCTCAAGCAGCTATATTTTGAAGGTTAAATCATGTACACATCTGAAAATTAGGAGTGAACAATTATACTTGACTTTGGTTATTTGGAGTCCAAAGACTAACTAACAAAATGTTTGGATTTAAACATTTATTTGTACTAACAATTAAATGTGCATGGTAAAGTTTTTCACATACCCACTCTTTATTAGTTAACTTCCCAGAATAGCTTTCTAATCTTACAATCTCCTGGAAATTGATTCTGTTTAAATTAATATTTTCATTAGGTTTTTAAAAGCCAAAAAGTCATTGTCACTGCGAAAATTTCAGAAAGTTGCTCTTGGGTTAGATGTGAACACTGAACTAGATAAAATATCAGACAGTGAGGGAAAAGGAGAAGAGGATAAGCCTGAAAAAAAAAATGAGTGTTTTTTTTTTTTTTTTTCAAATGTTTGTTATTCATGCAAGAATAATTAACAAAACACTTTCCTGTTGTTAGTTTATTTTGAAAAGACTTATATTTTAATCTAATAATGAAAAACTATATGCATTGTATAAGTATAATCTTTTGTTTTAAATTGCTACTGAATCATGAGAGCTTCTAGCTAATAGATTACCCAGAATGTCATTGGTGTCTTTAGAATTAAAAGAATACATTTATTGCTGTTTTTTTTAATAACCTTAAACATGAATTTTTTTTTTCACAACTTTAAAATGATAAAGAACAAAATTAATTAATTACTTATTATAATCTGATGATCTATTACCCTAGAACTCAAGTTCTCTTCCTTCTATCAGAAAGAAAAAAACAATTAAAAAAAAATTAAGAACAAAATTTGACTACAATCTTAGATGAGAGCTTAATAAAATAAAAAAATCACAAAATTTCTCTTTAAAATTCATGTTAAAAAATAAAACTACGATTTTGTTTAGCATTTAGTCTAGGACTAGCTTATTATGTAGGCCTAAATAATTAAATATTTATATATCTATATAAATTAATATTTATTAGTAGACAAACCAGAACATATGAAAAACCAAGAGTTCCAGACATGAGAAAAAAAAGACAGCCATCTGGGACCTATGATATGCCTAATGATACTATACCTCCAACCTTTAAACCTGATACAAAGAGTGATAGTATCATTAAGAGTTTGTCAAAATCAATTCGACCAGGCAACCAAACTGATTCTGATGGAAAAATTTCTTTAGCAGTAACTAAGGAACTATCGAAATATGAGCCTGGAACATCAAAAAGAGGTCAGCATTCAAGTGGTTTATTTAGGTGACAAAGTGATTTTTTTAAAATAATTTTTTTGTAGGTATCTTTTATAAAAGAAAAAGCATATTTAGTTTTTTTTTGGAACTGTAGTGCCACAATATATGTAATAAAGTGGCTACATGACTAATGGGCTGTAGCTCCAAACAGCTATTCCAACTTACCTGTTGTAGGTGTATTATTTTCTAAGTACAGAACTTGAATAAAACATGAACACACTTCTATTTAAACACAAAAAAATATTTATTGACAACATATAAACCTACAGCTTTCAAGTTTATTGCAAATGCAGAAACACAAGTGTTGAACAATTCAAATAAAATAAAACTCATTTAAAAAAAATACAATAAACACACATCCCTCTGTCTTTTGATCTCAGACTTCCACTCTAGCTGACTGTCAGCAGTCTAATTTATGACTTTATCATCATACTCATGGTTAAATCAGAACTTATTCAGTTGATACAAACAATCATTCACACTCCATAAAAGTGGCTAGGATTTATCATAAATGGTTATTGAAAATTAGCAATGATTTTATTTTCGATCTGTCTGTAACCACAATAACAGAACCTTTTTTCTTTCTTAAACACTGTCAAATATTTTAGGGCAAATATTTAAGACATGTACTTCAATGCTGGTATTTTAGTAGTCCTATTACCCCCCCCCCCCCCCTTTTCATTAAATGACTACCTGCTTACATACACTTTTGCTGTTAAAAAACAGTTATGACTGAATATTCTCTTAAAAAAATGGAACATCCCTAAACATCCCTAAATAAGTTTTTGGTTATGTTTTGACACATTTGAGTACAGGTAGACACAAAATCTTATCAATGGAGTTATTTCTCTTCTTAACTAAAGATGTAAAATGATTTCTGTTCACACAACAAAAAGCATATTGAAATGTTTCATACATGTAAATAGTCACTGAGCTAACACAGAAGTCACAATAGAAAAGCTGATGTTTTGTGATAAGTGAAATTTAGTGAAAATGAAATTGTAATTTTAACAAAAATCTAAATTAGATACATAAACCTTTCAATTTCAAAGTTAAAAATCTTAAACTTACTGTATAAATAAGAAACCATCATTATTAGGTACATTATCCATTGAGACTGTCTCCCAAACCAATTCGATAAAATAACTGAATGTAAGATTACATAACTTTTTACATTTTAAAACTTCCTTGAGATATTTATAAGGTGATAGAACAACTTCCAAGCAGCTGTTCTGTTTCCTGTGCATTTGCCAAACTTTGAAGATCACATAAAAAACAAACATTTTAAATTCACAGCTAAAATAAGTGACGAAGATCTTTCTGATAGTGACGATGATATTTCTGATAGTGACGATGATGTTTCTGATAATGACAGCAATAATCCAGGAAAAAAAACAACAACCCTACAAGGCATGCCTACAGGACAAAGGTATTATGAAAAAAGGATAACGTAGCTTTAAAAATGTCAAATTTTAATTTCATTCTTTTTATGGAATAAAAGGAAACATTTATGAAAAGGATTTTTTTCTCATAAAATTAATAATTGCTTTCATTGTTACATATTTGACTTTATAATGTAAATATTTAGATTAGTGGTATAGTAAGGGTACGTGCAATTCTTTCTGTTTCCCCATTAAAAAATAAAATAAAACACTAAAAATAACTTTATTTTCAAAACAACACATAGTTATTGGTAAGATACTAGAAATCAATTGTACAAAAAGATCAATTATTTGACATTAACTACTTTCTGGCTGACTGAAATTATTGAAATTTTTTTTTTAGAGGTGAGAAACTTTAAGAACTGTTTAGCTAGAAATAATCTGCTTGCTTCAGATCTAGTAACAGATTTTTTATTTGTACCAGTTAGTATCTCCAAAGCAATTTGTTTTTTGAAACTTTATGCCTGACCATTTGGACAGCTTTTCCTCTGGCTATTTAGTTTGTAATAATTCATCATCACCATCAAACTCCATTTGAGTGAGGGTTGAGAGGTTCAAATCCCCTCTTGCAAAAGCCCTGGACAGAAAAACCCTGCTGTTTTGCATAGATTGACCTGTCGAGACGTAAATAGGCAAGTCTGGGGCAGTCAAAAAGAATAGGTTGGTAGTTGGTAGAATTAGAAAGTTCCAATGGTTTGTTCAAGCTGTGAAAAAAGTGTGTGGGGCTAGTCACAATTTTAAAATTTTGATGAACTTAAAAATTCAGACAACTAGAGCAAATGACATGAATTTTATCTCTTTATTTATCCGAGTTATACAGCAGAAACGTGGTTGGATTGGGGTTGTGACAATTTGCCCCACACCTGAGTAAGTTGACACAGGGCATGGGGTAAAATGTCACACATTAAAAAATCACCATATCTTGCTATGTCTAAAAGAAATAACATATTTAGTCAAGACTTTGTTCTTGTAGTAGTTTCCTTGACTGGTTGTCGTGAAAGAATGATATTTATGTGGATGTTCTGAAATGTTTCTTTCACGACGACCAGTCAATGAAACTACTACAAGAACAAAGTCTTAGCTAAGAAGGAAAGCTGTAGGTTTTTCTTCAAAATAATGTTTATTTTTTGTATATAATATTTGTAAAATATCTGTGCACTTCTCCCAGCAATGCACCTACCTCCAACCTATCTAAATAGTAGGACTAGAGAACTTCTTTCTTAAACTAATGTGCTCGGAGGACAGATATTGTCTGTATGTTGATGCTGGCTTAACCTTTGTAAACAGCATTATTTAAGGAGAAAGTCGCTTAAGACTATTTAGGTAGCATCCATAAAAAAGATTCCATAAAACAAATAATTAATAATAAATAAATATTAATATTAAAATTTGTTTCAAAATGCTTAATATTTTCATTGGGGCAAATTGTCACAACTGTGACATATTACCCCAACCAGTGTGACAACTTGCCTCACAACAATTTTCATAATATTTATTCCAATAACATATTATTGGGTCGAGCTTTAAGAAAAAAACAACAATTTCAATGTGTAACTAATACATAGAAACATGAAACAGTGTAATGTAAGACAATCATTTCAACAGTATAAGTGTTTTACAACAAAATTAGGCAAAAATAAAATTCCACTTTCCTAACAGTGAAAACTAATGAAGCCTGATAAGTTTAAAATGCGAAAAGGTATCGACTTCACTTTATAACTATTTGTATATGTTTCCGTAAACATCTCAAATGTAGTTTCACATTTTTGATAGTGCATCAAATTATACCGATATAGTGTTTTGTGTCCCTGTGACTTTTCACCCCACCTTCCCCCTAATCAGTTCAGTGTACCAAACAATTTACCAAAGATTCAGGGAATGGTTCAGGCATGGAATGATCTTGTTTTAGAATTGACTTCTAGATTACGCTTTTGTGCTCCAAAGTGTTGACCATTCATGACTGCAACATTTTAATAGTTTAGTTGACTGTAGCCTATTAAGTCTAAGCTGTGCGAATCTAGTTTCTACAAAATTATTGCAGTGATTCCACCAGGTTGTCAAACTTTATCATTATTCATGATAATGTACCATAAAATGTGGGTAGTTTGATTCAGCTTCTAGGTGTCAGGAGTATTGGTGAAGATATTTGGCTTGTATAACTTGCTATATAATGTGCCTTTTGAATGAGAAATTATAATATGAAACATTGTCTTTGTATTTGTGATGACTTGTACAAAATCAGACTGTTAATAAACTTGGTTAAAAGCACATGTTCTCTCAAGACTGTATTATACTTTCATAGTAATTTCACCAGCTCTAGAAGTTGCTTTGATTTTGTTTTTTTTAATTCTTTACGATTTCATAGAATGCAATGCCCAAAGAGTGACAGATAGTGTTTTGAGAGAAAATTAATGAAGCTGAATAGTTTCTACAACCAGTCCCTACAATTTTTTGTTTACTTTGGTTTCCATGGATCTTGAACCATGCTGTCAATACTGTTCTCTCCTCAGACAAACGAGTCCAAGCAAGTTATGAATGAATAGGAGCACTTCTGGTTTCATGGTTTTCTTCTTCTTTCCAGCTTTATGCTGCTGCTGAGCTGTAAGCTCTTATGCATTTTTATGGTTTTCAATTTTTGGTGATAACTTCCACCACTCATTGAAATCATAGCAGCATTTGTACTGCCTGTTATCATATTTTACAAATTAAGCAATTGTAATACTTCAATGTAAACAAATCTTATGGGTGCCATCACATTTGTTTTTTACCACAAGAGTCCTATGGGAATATTATTTTTTTTTTTACATTTTGATTTAAGGACTGTCTATGGTGGTTCATGGACTTTTTAATGTGCAAGCCAATAAATTGGGATCCCAGGTTAATACTGAGGACAATTTTCATGCCTCTCTCTAGCCTTGTCTCTGTGACCTGCACCACCCTTGCTATGCCACTAATCACTACCCTGGCTATGCCACAGATGTAGATCTAAGAATATAGTTTATAAATAAAAAACGTGATCAATTTATTTAGATTTCAACTGTACCAGTCATTTTTTTAAAATCACTCCATAGAGAAAATGTACTTTACAAAGAAGAGGAGGATGAAATGGATGTGGATGCAGAAGATATTGAGGATAAAAAGCAAGTTAGACGTGAACTGGCTAAACTGATAAGTTAGTAATATGAGTATTGTGATGTATCAGTATTTCAGTAGACCTATATTTTTAGTGTGATAGTGTGGTACTGATAGCTAGCAGTGTAGTAAAAAAAAAGTGTTCAACTTTAAACATTGTTGTCACGTGACTAATAGCTTACATGATTCTGTTTTCCCCCTCTACTAGTGCCATGACTATCTGGTTATGTTATGCCCTTTAATAATCCTCTTGATGTTCTGTGGTTTGAGTCATTGTCATCAATCAGCCCAACCCTATTTTATTTATTTTTTCTTTGCTAGAATCTATAGAAATAGTGGTAGTAAGATAGTATGTTGAATGTTGGTGAAAGCAACAAACAGCAAAAGTGCCATTGTGGGATAGCTCTTTAAAAAAGATACAAATTAATATATTTACATGGATATCATATATTATACATAAACAGCGAAGTGTTGTGGCTGGGTTGCATGCTTAGCTTACAAACTGAGGTATTTCAGGTTCAATCTTGGTGAAGACTGGGATTTTGAATATCAGGATTTTTAGGATACCCTTCTGTCCTTCCAACTCTAATGGGTATCGGACATCCATTGGGTAAAGTAACTGTGGTTGGTCATTGTGCTAACCACATGACACCCTTATTAAAAAAACAAATGACTCTTAGTACTTTAGTATATAAACAGTAATATTTTCAAATCATTTACTTGCTCCATAAAATGTAAAGTCAATCTGTAATCAATTCATACCAGAATCTAATATAGAATCTGGAAGAGAGATGGATTCCACCTCATCAGATTATGATGAAATAGACTCAGACACTGACTCTGATAAATCTTCTGTTAAGGAAAAAAGGTAAGTTGTTCATTTATATTATGCTTTTTATGACTTAATATTAGAGGCCAACAGTATAATATAAGACAATTTCAGAAGTGTATTTTTTATAATTCTAAATGATCCATAGTCTTAGAGCTTTATCTAAGACATCAGTGGCTCAAGCAGTTATATTTGAAGGTTAAATCATGTACACATCTGAAAATTAGGAGTGAACAATTATACTTGACTTTGGTTATTTGGAGTCCAAAGACTAACTAACAAAATGTTTGGATTTAAACATTTATTTGTACTAACAATTAAATGTGCAAGGTAAAGTTTTTCACATACCCACTCTTTATTAGTCAACTTCCCAGAATAGCTTTCTAATCTTACAATCTCCTGGAAATTGATTCTGTTTAAATTAATATTTTCATTAGGTTTTTAAAAGCCAAAAAGTCATTGTCACTGCGAAAATTTCAGAAAGTTGCTCTTGGGTTAGATGTGAACACTGAACTAGATAAAATATCAGACAGTGAGGGAAAAGGAGAAGAGGATAAGCCTGAAAAAAAAATTGAGTGTGTTTTTTTTTTTTCAAATGTTTGTTATTCATGCAAGAATAATTAACAAAACACTTTCCTGTTGTTAGTTTATTTTGAAAAGACTTATATTTTAATCTAATAATGAAAAACTATATGCGTTGTATAAGTATAATCTTTTGTTTTAAATTGCTACTGAATCATGAGAGCTTCTAGCTAATAGGTTACCCAGAATGTCATTGGTGTCTTTAGAATTAAAAGAATACATTTATTGCTGTTTTTTTTAATAACCTTAACCATGAATTTTTTTTTTCACAACTTTAAAATGATAAAGAACAAAATTAATTAATTACTTATTATAATCTGATGATCTATTACCCTAGAACTCAAGTTCTCTTCCTTCTATCAGAAAGAAAAAAACAATTAAAAAAAAAATTAAGAACAAAATTTGACTACAATCTTAGATGAGAGCTTAATAAAATAAAAAAATCACAAAATTTCTCTTTAAAATTCATGTTAAAAAATAAAACTACGATTTTGTTTAGCATTTAGTCTAGGACTAGCTTATTATGTAGGCCTAAATAATTAAATATTTATATATCTATATAAATTAATATTTATTAGTAGACAAACCAGAACATATGAAAAACCAAGAGTTCCAGACATGAGAAAAAAAGACAGCCATCTGGGACCGATGATATGCCTAATGATACTATGCCTCCAACCTTTAAACCTGATACAAAGAGTGATAGTATCATTAAGAGTTTGTCAAAATCAATTCGACCAGGCAACCAAACTGATTCTGATGGAAAAATTTCTTTAGCAGCAACTAAGGAACTATCGAAATATGACCCTGGAACATCAAAAAGAGGTCAGCATTCAAGTAGTTTATTTAGGTGACAAAGTGATTTTTTAAAAATAATTTTTTTGTAGGTATCTTTTATATAAGAAAAAGCATATTTAATTTTTTTTTTGGAACTGTAGTGCCACAATATACGTAATAAAGTGGCTACATGACTAATGGGCTGTAGCTCCAAACAGCTATTCCAACTTACCTGTTGTAGGTGTATTATTTTCTAAGTACAGAACTTGAATAAAACATGAACACACTTCTATTTAAACACAAAAAAATATTTATTGACAACATATAAACCTACAGCTTTCAAGTTTATTGCAAATGCAGAAACACAAGTGTTGAACAATTCAAATAAAATAAAACTCATTTAAAAAAAATACAATAAACACACATCCCTCTGTCTTTTGATCTCAGACTTCCACTCTAGCTGACTGTCAGCAGTCTAATTTATGACTTTATCATCATACTCATGGTTAAATCAGAACTTATTCAGTTGATACAAACAATCATTCACACTCCATAAAAGTGGCTAGGATTTATCATAAATGGTTATTGAAAATTAGCAATGATTTTATTTTCGATCTGTCTGTAACCACAATAACAGAACCTTTTTTCTTTCTTAAACACTGTCAAATATTTTAGGGCAAATATTTAAGACATGTACTTCAATGCTGGTATTTTAGTAGTCCTATTACCCCCCCCCCCCTTTTCATTAAATGACTACCTGCTTACATACACTTTTGCTGTTAAAAAACAGTTATGACTGAATATTCTCTTAAAAAAATGGAACATCCCTAAACATCCCTAAATAAGTTTTTGGTTATGTTTTGACACATTTGAGTACAGGTAGACACAAAATCTTATCAATGGAGTTATTTCTCTTCTTAACTAAAGATGTAAAATGATTTCTGTTCACACAACAAAAAGCATATTGAAATGTTTCATACATGTAAATAGTCACTGAGCTAACACAGAAGTCACAATAGAAAAGCTGATGTTTTGTGATAAGTGAAATTTAGTGAAAATGAAATTGTAATTTTAACAAAAATCTAAATTAGATACATAAACCTTTCAATTTCAAAGTTAAAATCTTAAACTTACTGTATAAATAAGAAACCATCATTATTAGGTACATTATCCATTGAGACTGTCTCCCAAACCAATTCGATAAAATAACTGAATGTAAGATTACATAACTTTTTACATTTTAAAACTTCCTTGAGATATTTATAAGGTGATAGAACAACTTCCAAGCAGCTGTTCTGTTTCCTGTGCATTTGCCAAACTTTGAAGATCACATAAAAAACAAACATTTTAAATTCACAGCTAAAATAAGTGACGAAGATCTTTCTGATAGTGACGATGATATTTCTGATAGTGACGATGATGTTTCTGATAATGACAGCAATAATCCAGGAAAAAAAACAACAACCCTACAAGGCATGCCTACAGGACAAAGGTATTATGAAAAAAGGATAACGTAGCTTTAAAAATGTCAAATTTTAATTTCATTCTTTTTATGGAATAAAAGGAAACATTTATGAAAAGGATTTTTTTCTCATAAAATTAATAATTGCTTTCATTGTTACATATTTGACTTTATAATGTAAATATTTAGATTAGTGGTATAGTAAGGGTACGTGCAATTCTTTCTGTTTCCCCATTAAAAAATAAAATAAAACACTAAAAATAACTTTATTTTCAAAACAACACATAGTTATTGGTAAGATACTAGAAATCAATTGTACAAAAAGATCAATTATTTGACATTAACTACTTTCTGGCTGACTGAAATTATTGAAATTTTTTTTTTAGAGGTGAGAAACTTTAAGAACTGTTTAGCTAGAAATAATCTGCTTGCTTCAGATCTAGTAACAGATTTTTTATTTGTACCAGTTAGTATCTCCAAAGCAATTTGTTTTTTGAAACTTTATGCCTGACCATTTGGACAGCTTTTCCTCTGGCTATTTAGTTTGTAATAATTCATCATCACCATCAAACTCCATTTGAGTGAGGGTTGAGAGGTTCAAATCCCCTCTTGCAAAAGCCCTGGACAGAAAAACCCTGCTGTTTTGCATAGATTGACCTGTCGAGACGTAAATAGGCAAGTCTGGGGCAGTCAAAAAGAATAGGTTGGTAGTTGGTAGAATTAGAAAGTTCCAATGGTTTGTTCAAGCTGTGAAAAAAGTGTGTGGGGCTAGTCACAATTTTAAAATTTTGATGAACTTAAAAATTCAGACAACTAGAGCAAATGACATGAATTTTATCTCTTTATTTATCCGAGTTATACAGCAGAAACGTGGTTGGATTGGGGTTGTGACAATTTGCCCCACACCTGAGTAAGTTGACACAGGGCATGGGGTAAAATGTCACACATTAAAAAATCACCATATCTTGCTATGTCTAAAAGAAATAACATATTTAGTCAAGACTTTGTTCTTGTAGTAGTTTCCTTGACTGGTTGTCGTGAAAGAATGATATTTATGTGGATGTTCTGAAATGTTTCTTTCACGACGACCAGTCAATGAAACTACTACAAGAACAAAGTCTTAGCTAAGAAGGAAAGCTGTAGGTTTTTCTTCAAAATAATGTTTATTTTTTGTATATAATATTTGTAAAATATCTGTGCACTTCTCCCAGCAATGCACCTACCTCCAACCTATCTAAATAGTAGGACTAGAGAACTTCTTTCTTAAACTAATGTGCTCGGAGGACAGATATTGTCTGTATGTTGATGCTGGCTTAACCTTTGTAAACAGCATTATTTAAGGAGAAAGTCGCTTAAGACTATTTAGGTAGCATCCATAAAAAAGATTCCATAAAACAAATAATTAATAATAAATAAATATTAATATTAAAATTTGTTTCAAAATGCTTAATTTTCATTGGGGCAAATTGTCACAACTGTGACATATTACCCCAACCAGTGTGACAACTTGCCTCACAACAATTTTCATAATATTTATTCCAATAACATATTATTGGGTCGAGCTTTAAGAAAAAAACAACAATTTCAATGTGTAACTAATACATAGAAACATGAAACAGTGTAATGTAAGACAATCATTTCAACAGTATAAGTGTTTTACAACAAAATTAGGCAAAAATAAAATTCCACTTTCCTAACAGTGAAAACTAATGAAGCCTGATAAGTTTAAAATGCGAAAAGGTATCGACTTCACTTTATAACTATTTGTATATGTTTCCGTAAACATCTCAAATGTAGTTTCACATTTTGATAGTGCATCAAATTATACCGATATAGTGTTTTGTGTCCCTGTGACTTTTCACCCCACCTTCCCCCTAATCAGTTCAGTGTACCAAACAATTTACCAAAGATTCAGGGAATGGTTCAGGCATGGAATGATCTTGTTTTAGAATTGACTTCTAGATTACGCTTTTGTGCTCCAAAGTGTTGACCATTCATGACTGCAACATTTTAATAGTTTAGTTGACTGTAGCCTATTAAGTCTAAGCTGTGCGAATCTAGTTTCTACAAAATTATTGCAGTGATTCCACCAGGTTGTCAAACTTTATCATTATTCATGATAATGTACCATAAAATGTGGGTAGTTTGATTCAGCTTCTAGGTGTCAGGAGTATTGGTGAAGATATTTGGCTTGTATAACTTGCTATATAATGTGCCTTTTGAATGAGAAATTATAATATGAAACATTGTCTTTGTATTTGTGATGACTTGTACAAAATCAGACTGTTAATAAACTTGGTTAAAAGCACATGTTCTCTCAAGACTGTATTATACTTTCATAGTAATTTCACCAGCTCTAGAAGTTGCTTTGATTTTGTTTTTTTTAATTCTTTACGATTTCATAGAATGCAATGCCCAAAGAGTGACAGATAGTGTTTTGAGAGAAAATTAATGAAGCTGAATAGTTTCTACAACCAGTCCCTACAATTTTTTGTTTACTTTGGTTTCCATGGATCTTGAACCATGCTGTCAATACTGTTCTCTCCTCAGACAAACGAGTCCAAGCAAGTTATGAATGAATAGGAGCACTTCTGGTTTCATGGTTTTCTTCTTCTTTCCAGCTTTATGCTGCTGCTGAGCTGTAAGCTCTTATGCATTTTTATGGTTTTCAATTTTTGGTGATAACTTCCACCACTCATTGAAATCATAGCAGCATTTGTACTGCCTGTTATCATATTTTACAAATTAAGCAATTGTAATACTTCAATGTAAACAAATCTTATGGGTGCCATCACATTTGTTTTTTACCACAAGAGTCCTATGGGAATATTATTTTTTTTTTTACATTTTGATTTAAGGACTGTCTATGGTGGTTCATGGACTTTTTAATGTGCAAGCCAATAAATTGGGATCCCAGGTTAATACTGAGGACGATTTTCATGCCTCTCTCTAGCCTTGTCTCTGTGACCTGCACCACCCTTGCTATGCCACTAATCACTACCCTGGCTATGCCACAGATGTAGATCTAAGAATATAGTTTATAAATAAAAAACGTGATCAATTTATTTAGATTTCAACTGTACCAGTCATTTTTTTTAAAATCACTCCATAGAGAAAATGAACTTTACAAAGAACATTTGAAATTGAAACAAAAGCCAAGAAAAGAATTACAAGAAGAAGAAAGTCAAGCACAAGACGATGGCAGTGAGATCCCCTCCTCTAAAACATGCCTCATTATGTAATGATATATATATTTTATAATGTTTTGGTTAACTGCTTATTGAAATAGTTTTGCAGAACTTATTCCAAGTTGTTTCTCATTTGTACTGCAGCATGACGCACAGACTTTTACTGATGAAATCTATCTTTGTTATGTTATCTGTTTGCAAAGTAAATTTATATAAATCATTGCCAAATAAAAAATAACCCATAGGTTAAATCTAAAGAAACCAAGAGAACTTTCTCTTGATTTTTTCCCCATAAACTTACACAAACATCTAGAAACTGGAATTTTGTCAAGATGTAATGACATTTTTGAAACAGTGATTTTTTATGGGAAAAGGTCATAGTTGTTAATTCAAAAGTGATGGACCATGATTCGAACCCTAACAAAGACTGATCTTTACAATAACGGGCACGACATGGCCTAAATTGTGCTGATGTGCCTAAACTCAAAAACTCAACTCTACAATGTTCATGATTCATGTGACTCTTCTTATCTGGCATTGTTTGGGGAAAATTAAAGGTGATTTGTTGAGTGCTGTCACAAAGCACTCTCCTTACCCATTGCCACAGAAATGGGTGAATAAATAAAATCTACAGGAAGACACCATTAATACATCCATGCGAGGGTAGTCTCTGTATATAAAATAATATTAAAGAGTATGAATAAATACGAGGATGGACTACTTTTGAAAGTGTTCTGTCTCTTAGTCTATTGCACCACCAACTGTCTCTCTCCATTCTTGTCTATAGCCAGGATGAGAGTCTGACAATTATTGTATGAAATTAAATTATGAACAATGTTTTTTGTTGTTAACTATACTGCTGAGTCCACATTTTCCTTTCAAATATTTTATACCTATTTATTTTGAGTGACTTTACACATTTTACAAAGATTCTATTGAATGTTCAATATTTTGTTGCAGTAAATTATCTTGGTGCCTAAATGTCCACATAATTTTAAATATTATACATTGTTGTGTGCATTTTTTTTTAGTTTTGAGTTATTTAAATTTCATGAGCTGTTAATTTGGTAAGCTTTTAAAGCTTTGAGAGTGTCATTAACAGGAAATAAAGAGGGTAATGAAAAAAGAGCCTCCAGAGCCTCACATTTAGCAAAAAAAAAAAAGTTTATTGAACAGTTTGCAAGAAAGAATTGACAACTGTTTGAAGTAGCTACCAAGCTCCACACTATTTGTTAGCTTTGAATCTGTTTTGGCTAAAGTGGAGGAGGAAGATATGAATAACTGGTTACAAAAAGGCTGTATCTAGAGACCAGTGTGTCCAACTGTCACATGGTCGACTTGAGCAATGCATTCATTATATGTTTACAAACAAAAGATTTATTACTTGAAAAAAAAAAAACAACAACTAACTCATGCAAATATTAAATATGTAATTTTATCTTATTAACCATATACTATCACCTTAAGTTTATGTGTGTGTTAAAGATGTACCTTTTTTTTTTAAAAAAAAATCTCAGGCTAAAGTTTGAAGAGCTTTGAGCAACTTTATTTCACACTAAACAAATTATTGATTATTAAAAATTAGCAAGTTAGTGACTAATATTTTTTTTCTTAAAAAATGAGTATGATTAATGATCACTTATTTCTGAAATAAAGAGAAAAAGGTCTAAACCAATCTTGTTATTTCATTTATTTAATTGCTACATTTTTCGTTCACATAATTACAATTATTTCCACAGTGCCAAAGAATTGTTGAATTACCTATGAACTAGTTCAGACATTGGACAAATAAAACTAAAAGTGAAACTCACAAATATGTGCTGGAGATCTTCAAGTTCTTTAGAGAAAGAACAAAAAGTTCTTTTCTCAATTTTTAAGTTCTTGTTTCTTAAAAAACTAAAGAATTAATTACAGTGGATAGTGGATTAATGCATTGCTTATCATAAAATGTGTATCCTCAAGTTGGGTGAATCTAGTTTTAAAAAACTTTTGTTTTCTGAAGTATGTACTAAATGCCTAGATAATAGGATGTCACTAAAAATCATATTCTTATGTTTCACAATACAAGTAGATTGACTTAAAGAAACCAAAATTTAATGTAAAATTCAATAGCTAAAATATAGTCAAATGTAATTATATGGGTAGAAACACTGTTATAACAATAAAAAAAAAGACTTCAAAAAATAACAATAGAAAGTAGAAAAAGAAAACTTTTAGATTTTTACACATTAAAATAGGCTGTGGATTAACTGTCAAACTAAAGAAATATCTAAAAAAAATGGCACACAAAAATATATTAACATTTTCTTTCATTCAGTAACTGAACTTTTTTTTTTTAATAATTAAACAAAATGTAAACAAAGTCTTAGATAACATCTGACAATATTTATATTGATATCTAAACTATCTCACCACTTGCTTTTAATACTGGCAATAAACCCAAACCCAAAAAAAAAAATGTTTCACAGACATTGCTATAAAATACTGACAAACGAAACAGTATCTCTAAAATGTGTGACTTTTTATTCTGTCAGATGTTTGAAACACATTTATATGACTTATATCAAATACAAACTTAACAAAATCTATGGACTTACACAGATAAACCCAAATGAAATAATGAATGTAATAAAAAAACAACTAGAAATAATATAAGCTCCATTTAAAAAGAATTAGTTCACAGCTTAATAAATACTAATTTGATTCTCACATTGAACTTGAACACATTTGTTGATAGTCGCTTCAGTGACAGCAAGAACTAACAAGACAAAATAATGTAAAGATTCAAATATAAGAGCTTTAACTGTAAAGATTCAAATATAAGACAGCTTCAATTGTATCTCAAGTGTTCAAACCTTAAATCTAAACAAAGCAATTATATATAAACTATAAAATCACAAATACTGATACACAAAATTATCATTATGTGAAAAGTCATTACCAAAAACAATAGTAAACTTAGTAATTGATGCATACAATTTCACATATAGTACTGATCAATAGAAACCATTTTTTTTTGCTACTGGACATAAAATATATCTGCTTTTGTAAAATGTGAAAACAATAAAATAGTTTTGTTTGTGGAAAGGGGAGGGGGGGGGGTATCAACAATAGAAAACTTTTATTCCAGTCATAAGAAATAGAAATATTTATACAGCTTCAATACTGTCCTTCATATGCAAATATCTTTAATTTTAGATAGTTGTTGAATACTGAAAATCTGTAATTAAAATGTAAAATGGTGGCTTCTGAATCTACAAAGCTCTAAATGTGTCTGGAATAACAAATTGCACAATATATCATATCTCATAGTCATCTTAAAGTAAACACTAGCCTTATATTCTATTAGTATTAACAATTAACACACTAATCTATCCAAAAAACAAAAACAAAAAAAAACAACAACCTAATTGAAGCTTTTAGTTAAAAGATTGCTATCTTTTTTTTTTCGTATTTATTTTATATTTGATTTGGCTACAGATTTAAAAACTCAAATTTGATATGTGCTATTTCCTAGGTACAAGCTGACATTTGGTCATTTGATGCAGAGTGGTCTGAATCCAGATATACAACAAACAATATGTATATCTGATCTGATAAATTATGTTTGATAGGTTCACATTCTCACAGAGATTCAAACATGATCAACTTGAACATTTAGCTTTGATCATATCAGCTTCTTCGGTAATACATATTACTCATTTCATTCTTAACTATGTGACTTTTTTTTTCTGACTAGATCAATGGGATATGTAATCATAAAACTGTCAAATGTTGCGACTACAAAGCATCACAAGAAAAACAAATGAATAAAAATGTATGCCTATATAATACACAAACAGGAATTGATAAATAATGACCAACAGCACCTATATAATAAAGATCTCGGAAAAAATATATTCAGTTCAAAATAACCAACTGTACAGTATATTACACATAGTGCTAGAAATAAATACAAAAATAATTAGTTCTGATGAACAGTAACATAATGACTAGTGCGAGTCCTGAACAGTACTTCAAGAATATGTTCAGAGACACAGTGCTTTAGACTATACACAAGTTAAAAAGATAATGTGTGGGGGAAGTTTAAAATACTGGTCCAAAACTAGCATTTATCACAGCATCAACCTGATAAACCAGGTTTGTCACACTCTATAAAGACCCAGTTGCAGCAGTTAAAAAATAAAAAAAAAAGTGCTTCTGGCAGAGTTATATATGACTAGAAATATTGAGGTTGTATACATACATTTGATACATCCCAAAAAAAAAAAAGGCTAATTTTTCATGCTTTTAAAGTTTTGGTCAATTATTTTCACAGATGACATTTGTTTTAGGGTTAGGGATGTTTTATTCAGATTAACCAAAAGAACATTGAGATCCAGGCTATACTTGGACTTCAACCAAAGGTTGTTGGTGATGATAAAAATGTTCATACAAAGTGGCTAGTGTGTTGAAAATTTATGCCCAAACCTATAAAATGTAAAGAAATCAAAATTAATTTTACTAGCAAAAAGACTAGTATCATAACATCATATCAAGATTTTACTAGGGGACAATGTTATTTATATTTCAATCATCATGAGAATTAAATTACAAAAAAAGAAAAAAATTAAAATCAATGTGTTTTTTTTCTACCAATATGAACATTCAAATACATCTCTATGGGGCCTAATCAGAATGAGCAAACTAATCTAGCTAGCAAAGAGAACTATGCAGAGGTACTTTGAAGGTCAGAATTATTTGGTTTGTAGGGTCTCTTGGTCACATTGGTTGTGTACTGAAGAAATTCTAATTTAGGGCATCACTGGAATATTGAATGCTCATGGTGAAAGGTTATTTATTATTATTCTTTTATGCTGTATCTGTTAAGACTGTAATATGTATTTGAAATAATGAGATATATTTTTACCAAAAGTTTTTTTGTTTATTTAAAAGCTTGAAGGTTGTACAAGGTATCTTTCCTTTTCTTTAAATTGTCTTTTCTATTCTGCAATGAAGACAGTCTATTAGGCCAACCAAAAAGTATCATTTTTAACTTACCCTTAATGTATAATCCCAGCTCCCTGTACATAAAGATGTACCATCAGGAGACACACCCAAACAGCTAACTCGATTGTCATGACAGTATAAGATGGTGATTCTTGTCCCCTTGAGAGCATCCCATACATTGACTGTATAGTCATTGTAGCCCCCAAACAGAACTCGCCCTGAATTAGAAAAAAACAACATCAGAATATTAGTATTTGAGTTTTCTAATTATTTTCTATTGTAATATATAATATAATATAAAATAAAATAATATAATATAATATAATAACTGCATGAAAACTGAAATCAATAAAACAGAACATTTTACAGCTTTAGGTCTAAACTTACCGCTGACTGAAAAATCCACAGCATTGCAACCAAAAATAATACTGTCTTTCTTATAACAATTTACTTCTCTATCTGCTCTGAGGTCAAACAGACGACACTGGAAACAATGACAGAATACAGTGGCTTATTAAGGGGATATAAAATTTATTTAAAATGTTTTCCTTACTCCATAATGCTAAAACCTTACTGTGGCATCATCAGAGCCTGTAGCAAAAGCATCTCCACTAGGATAGAATTTGACACTGTTTATATCAGACTCGTGCCCATCAAAGACTTGGACACAGTCTCCTGTTCTCATATCCCATACCATGGCTACTTTATCACAACCCTGCAGCAATGGAAACAACAATTTTGATTGTTTTTGTTTTTTTCATAGATAAATATGAGGAATCTGGTAAAATGTTGGATAGCCAAAAAAAGAAAGAAAAAAATTCATAAATCTTAAAATTACTTTTCAAAAGAAGCCAATACACGTTGCCATGATAGGTAAAAATCTAATTAGCTAGTGATGTTAAATTTTAAAGTTTTAATCCTTCAATATTTTAAGTTACTTAGAAATAAAAATTTATAATCACCCCTGAAACAAATATATTTCCAGTTTCAGTAGGAGATAAGTCAATACTCATTACATCTCCAGCATGTCCATGGAAACTTTGAATCAGCTGGGCATTTTCTACATCCCATAATGCGCAAGTACTATCACCACTTCCGGTCAAGATCTGGAAAAAAACAACAACAATGAATAAGGTTTCTCACAAAGTTATCGGTAGCCCCAATGCACATATTTGAAAGACTGTAATAATATGTAACTCACATTTAAAATATGTATGTCCACTTTTTTTTCTACAAAGTTCTATTTCTCTTTAAAACCGATTGACAATTGAATGTTTGCCAACAAGTGAACTAGGGTAGAGATTAAGCCTACCTGATGATCTGAGCTGGTAAAAGAACAGCAAGACAAATAACTGGTGTGTGTGGCTACAGCTTTTTTCTTTGTTGCTGGATCTTCTTCCATGCTCAGTGGATACAGAGTACACTTGTTATCTAGACCACTGATCGACATTTTAGGAGAAAATAGTTTCAGTTACAACTCCTGAGTGGGATTTCATGTATTTTAACTACAATTCATTAATCCAAAAATATCAAACATGGTTAGAAATTTAATTAAAAAAAAAACAAAACAAAAAAGAAACATAAAAATACTTTAAAACAAAGCTTAGTTAGTAGTATCCATTAGTTTGGATGAGTCATGCATTTAAATTTGTAATAGAGCTAAACTAACAACAATAAATCTGCATGATTACAAATGTTTTTACCAGTTGTTTTTGTTTAGCACAATTTCATGCTTTTAGTTTTCTCAATGCACTACGACCCTAACACTTGTCTGGACCAGTTGGAAAGTGGTAGAGGAAGAAAGAAGTGGTTATCTGGGTGATGGCTTTTTAAATGCATTTATAAAAATAAAAAGGGAGTAATTGGTTAATTTAAAAAAAAAAAAATTCTTGTTTTGTTAGGTAAAAGAAATAATTGTGCAAAATTTAAACTTCATTCGAGATAGGGTGTGGGAGAAATAACGTGTACGAGCTTTTTACCAGCTTTGTAAAAATTAATCTGAATACTTACCCACAAGCGACCACATTTCCAGATGGCCCATATGAACAGGCCATAACCCAGGTGGTAGGCATTGTTATAGCATGTTCCTTAAACAATAAGAATAAAATATTAATATTCCATTTTGTGTGCTTAAGTGTTTACAAGTTTACACTTCCCAAAAGCCCAACTAAAATATCTGGAGAGAGACATTGTAATCAATCTCATTAGAAATTATAGCTTATTGGTTCCATGATTAGCAGGATTTTCAGAAATGTATTTAGGCTGTCAACAAGGACTGATCTTCAAATACATTAAAGATTAACAGCCATAGATAGAATACTTCCTGGGCAAAATTACTGACTAAGAAACAGGTAAGCAAATATAAGGTCTAAGACAAATAAAAAAAAAAAAAAGTAAATCCACTAGAAATGATGAGGAAAAAAAAGCATATCTTAGTAAAAAAAATAATTAATTATGAAGTCTTAATTGATATGGTACTGAGCCTTATCTTAAAACTTGCAAATAAGCTTAACAAAATGGAGCAAATAACCAAAACAACAAACTTTATTTGTGGTAAAAGCATCCCAGATTAACATTTTTCCATCTTGGGATGAGCTGACTATGTGTCTTTTGTCAGATGACCAGTCCATGCATAATACTTTTCCTTGGTGTCCTTTTAAAGTTCTTCTTGGTTTAATATTAAAGTTTTGTAAACTTTCCAAACGCTGGCCAATAACACAATCTATTTAAATAGAAAAAATGAAAGAACCTTAAATAGTTTTGTTTTTACAAAGCTGAATTAACAAAAATATTTTATAGCATTTTAAATATTCTACAGCTTTTCATATTTGAGAATAAAAGTTTTTACTAAATGAGTTTCAGGTGTTTCTACAGAATATTTTTACATCCCAACCCATACCTCTTGCAGAAGTGCCTGCAATAGGGGATGGTAGTAGACAGGGTTTAAACTCTGGATCATCGGGATTAGACACAAAATATGCAATATTTATAATTAACATACTCAGATGTATAAGCTGTTCAATAATAATTTTGAAATGAAAATTTGCCAAAGAAACATTGATCTACATTGTTAAACATTTTTATCTGAATAAATAGAAGAGTCTAGGACATCTTTATATGTTAGGTCAAATGATGACCATAATTGAAGTTAATTAGTTGAAGGTACTATTACATATATGCATATGATATGATTAACATTAGAGTTTCTTTCCCCTCCAATGTGTTAAATATTTTGGATATAAAATGTCCCAAGCAATGATTCTCAGTCTCATCATAGCACTCAGGTGGAAATGGTCATTAAAGGAGACGATTAGGCCAATAGGGAAGCAAAAAAAAGGAACCCCAGTTGGGGTGTCTAAGAAGTGAGGCCAAGCACTGGCAGGGATGGAAGAAAGCCCCAACAAACATGTTAATATTCACACTGTTCACGAGGCCATTTTTTTTATGGCAAACATCTGTGCATGGCTGATATGGTACAGAGAAGGAACATGGGGAAATTTCCCAGGTGTGCTGTGCCTTTGGCCTCACTTTAATCTATGTGTCCTGAGATATGACCCATATGTAATAAGGATGTAATAATTTACATTTGCTTGGATCTGTCCCAGACAGAAATTTGTTTAGGCAGGCAGATGGAGGCAAGCTAAGGATTGACTGAAAAAAAAAGATTTATTTCACAGGAAATTTTTAAAGATGTGAGAAGATGAACAGAAATATTAGACTTCTACTAGAAAGGACAAAATGGTTTCTTTAGTTCTATTCTAATGACCCTCCAAGCCTATACCTAATTAATTTGTATACATTAACCCTAAGTTTCTATCTACAGTATTCAGTATTGTGTGTATATTAGGGTTACATTTACTTTGTGTTTCAATTATAAATCAAATTTTGTTGTTAAAAGTTAGTTTTGTTTCAAATAAATTATGCAATAGAGCTAAATTTATTGTCCAACAGAGTTGATCTTACCAGATTAGAGCTGGACTTAATTCACTAGGAGAAAGCTGAAGTTGAATCTGCTAACTATTAGTAGATTAGATTGCTTTTACTAAATCTAGTCTAGATATGTCCTTTTAAATAGAGTTATAGATCTAGTTAATTAGCTTATTTATTAGTCTAGTGACAGTCTAGTCTTAGGTCTTGAGCCTAGATAAGTAGATTATTATCTTAAAGATCAGATCTAATTCTAAAAAGACTCTAGCAGCATAATAATAAATTAGATATAGAAGAACTCTATTCTAGCCTCATCAGCAGAATACCAAGAGAGGCCGGTCCATTCTTTAAAGTTAGCCAGCTAGCTTTTTGGATGATTCTTTCTTTGTAACCAGCTTAGCGTTGTCTCTTGACAGTATTTCCAGTCAAAGTGTTGACTTGTAACAGTACAAACTCATTGTCATCTTTTCTTGGTATCTGATTCCCAGCATTTTTTTTTAGCATTTACTCTCAAAGGCTTGGATTCTTCTATCAGCCTCAGCGTTCAACTTTCATAAACATATTAGAAGAACACTAGCGAAGAACACAGCTTTAATTTTACTGGGAAGCTGATGTTACTCTTCCAGATTTTCTACAGTTTGCTCATGGCAGCAGATGCAAAGTTTAACTGGGTTTTTATCTCTTTTATTGATTCTCCATCCCTTGTTAGGTTGGACTCTATGTATTTAAATGAGTCAACATTTTCTAATGTTTGGCCATTCAACAAAATGTAGCATCTCATACTATCACTACCTCAAGCTAGTGTTTTGCTCTTTTCAGCACTGATTTCCATGCCAACTGCTCTAGCTGCAGCATCCAGTTTTGAAAAAAGGTCTTATATCTGGTCTGAATTTTCTCCAAAGAGGTCACAATATCATCTGCAAACCTGAGATCGGAAATAGACTGTTCATTTATGGTCAAGCTAGAAGTAAATCCTTCATGAGTTTACATCAAAATATGCTCCAGAAATAAGTTAAAAAGAGCAATAGCAGTGAAACATGCAAACTAATTAATAGCAGCAAAACTTTATAATAGCAGTGAATCATTCAAACCAATTAATAGCAGTATAACATTCAATTTTTTAAAAGCAAAGAAACATACAAACTTAAATGATTATTCATTAAACAAATCATAGATTAAATAATCCCTATTATATTTTTTATTACAATATATTGTCCTTATTTGAGGAACAAGAATAAGTTTAATTCATCATGATTCGCCTAATACTTTTTTTTTTTATTTCTTATAACTGCTAACAGTATAAGTGTGATTGGAATCGCTTTCTAAAGATTTAGATGAATGGAAGCTTATTTTGATATGCCCATCAGTATATATGATTAAACTATTAAACAGGCTCACAATCTAGCCCTCATCCATTATATGGGGTGTGAGTTACCAGGGGAGGTAAAAGCAATAGATTTACATACATGGTTACAGAGATTCTAAAAAACTGACATCTGCTTTGGAAAACAGAACAAAAATATAGGAACTTATCTAAAATTTGAAAATGCACAGTGCTAAAACAACTCGCTTGGCTCCAAAAACAAATAAATTACAACAAAAAAAGTGATACGTTCAGTGAATGAGACTTTATGAGATTCTACTTCTATTCTAGATTATCATTATAAATTTATAAATGAAGATTGAAAACTGAAGTCTAGAAAAATAGTAGCACAGGCATTTTATCTCACACGTACTAGTTACGACTAGTACTAGAACGAAGTTACTAGTACTAAGTAGTACTAGCATTCTGATTCTTTGCTGCACTGCAAGTGATGGAATAGTGAATGACAGTGTCACACTGCATAGGCATAGAGTCAATAGAATTCTAGGTCTACTTATGCAACTTACAGTCAAGATCATTTAGCTTAGCTTTCTCTTCAGAAAGTCGTGCCTTTAATGATTCGGCTTCACGGCTGAGAGCCTCTATGGAATCTGGATTTTCTGCTCGTAAAGCTTCTGTAGCCATATTTATTTCCGCATACATTACCCGGATGTTACCGTATCACAGAACGCTTTCTTGTTATTCGCAATTTTGATTTAGATTATTCGCAGTTTTAAACAGAGAATATATAACGTTTGTAGACAATCTAGATCTAGCTTAGTTTTAGATATCTAGAGCTAGGTCTACATACTATGGAATCCTAATATTCATGATGTCTCTAGATAAAGTGCTGCTGAACGTAGATATAGATCTAGCTCAGACAGCCTCAGATGTAGATCTTTATGGACAGACCTAGATCTAGATCTATTATTTTATAATAATCCGTTATCAAATTTGAACTGTTACTAGACTAGTCACTATACTACTGGTCTCTATACTATATTTAATAATATTAATATTTAACATGATCCTTATCAGGCTTATGTGAGATAGATACAGTAAGTAAAGTAAAGTTTCCCTTTCAGACCTGGTTGTCTATAGTTATAGGGCAGATGTTGTTAAGGTCATCTGTTTCTTTGGCCAACGGTTAACAATCATGGTGTCATGTGGCCAGCACAACGACCAACCGCCTAAAGAACTACTTTCCCCAACTTAAGTCAGGTCAGGTACCCATTAGAATTGGGCTGACTCAGGGGCACCATAAAAATCCCAATACTCAAAATCCTATTATAGTCTTCACTGAGATTCAAACCCATGACCCCAGGTTTGGAAGCCAAGCGCTTAACCACTGCGCCCCCCTAAGTAATTTTGTCTTTAATACTGCTTAACTAGATCTTTTAGATAGATCTGATCAAGTGTAAGCAACTGATTAACTCCAGAATATAACTTGTCTCTAACATGGAAAAAAACTTCATTACTTGTCTTGTAGCCACCTAAACAAAATAGAGCAGTGAGATTCATCATGATTCATGAATAGTCACATTTGACTAGAGTAACACCTTTAGTAAAATCACTAAATTGTGAAAGCCTTCAGGATAGAAGACTTAAAAGTAAAGTAGCAATTATAGCCTAGACATAAAACACAACCATTATCTTCAAACACAAAACCTAATAAAATACTCAGAAATTCACAAAGATAAAGGTGCATTCCTTGTTTCATATGCTACGACAAATCTGTACAAATGCTCCTTCTTCCCTAGTGCAATTAGAGTATGGAATGGGTTGCCTTAGCCAGCCAGGAAAACCAATGACTTGGCAGAATTGAATTAAGTCATTGGTTAACATGCATGACTAGATTGACTTCGGAACACTCATAGGACATAATCACCTTTTTTTTTTTAAATAACGTCTGTATTTTATAAGATAATAATCTTTTGTCTGTAATTTATAAAATAAAGATATATAATCTAGATCTATATGATATATATAACACTTAAGAGATGATCATCACATAAATTCTCTTTAGAAGCTAATGAATGTGCCCTACTTGATTGTACTGAATATGAGCTTTGAATTTGAATATACTGCTACATAAGTTAGTCTAATAATAGACCTAGTAGGGAAACAAAAAGTCATTTTCCACATATCTCACAGTGGAATCTACTAATTCCCTAAGATCAACTTAATAGACACTCTCTTAACTAAATGGATCAAGTAAGCATGGTAAACAGTGATCACTTTCCAGATAAGTAGATAACTATCAGGCAAAAGCTGATCAATACATGTATATATCATTTGTGATAAGAAGCTCTATGTAGATAAAATGCTCATATATTACCTCTTTATGGAAAATTGTGTCAGACAATGACTACTGAGTGCATAAATTCCAGTTAGGGAAAAGCTTTGGGTAAAATTCCATATGAGAAAATAGAGAAGGACTGATCTTATGCAGCATCAGAGGATATTGCTCACATAAGGGTTTACTTCTTTCAAATGCAAAAATTTAGAGCAACCATTATGAAATCTGTCGGGCCCAATAAAAAAAAACAACTTCTGGTCAAATATAACATGCAATTGTCAGTTACAGTAACTGTTTTTTTAAATACATAAATGCTTGGAAAGAAAATAAAATTTTACCTATAGTATTATTCCACTCATATCTATACATGCTTCCCATGAGACCTAAAGATCTATTGTGCCAAATGAAAGATTTCTCATTTCTATAGACATAATTACAAAGGGTGTTATCATTATATGACCAACAAAAGGTTGCCTTTATTATTCTAAAAAATAGCCCCTACTTTTTCAGACATGGACAACGTACAATTAATAATTTCTACTACTAATCTTAACAACACTTTCCAAGTTAGATGTGGGAGGATGAAGTTAAGTGAGAAGAGTCATGTAAGAAAAATATTTTGTTAATATGTGACTTGCTTATTTAGACCTTTTATTCTTCTGACTTTATATGTGTACAAATTTTGAGATAATTTTTTTAAATTGCTTTTTTTTTTAACAATGAATATAGTTATTACAGACCTACATATTGTCAACTCTTATAAAGTCTAAGCCACATGATGATGAATAAACTTAAACAATGTTGACCAATGAAAATGTTCCTAAGTTTTAAATTTAAATGCTTCATCTACATTGCAACAATATTTTTCTTTTTATATTTGCTATTGAACAAATGGCTTAATAATGCTGTATTACAAATAAAACTCAAACTGATTTTATGCAGGTAACTAAAAATAAATTTGTTCAAGCATCGTACGTTAAAGACTTAAGTGTGTTTTCTGCTGACATAAAACAAAGAATTACAGACTTCGCCAAAATTCTGATTGCATGCAAAGGAGTGCCAGGAATAACAATAAGCATTGTAAAAGATGACAACATTTGGCTCTTGCCATTGGGTTACAGAGACTTTGAAAATAAAAGCCCAATTACTGAGGACACCAAGTTTTTGATTGGTTCAATTACAAAGACATTCACTGCACACTTGACAGCCATTTTGATTCAAGAATCTCAGGAAAAGTATGTTTGTTTTTGTGACTTCAGCATTATTAAAATTGATTAGTATGTTACTGCTAACCTAATGATTCTAAGAGCAAAGACATCTTAAGGTTCATTTGACCTTAATGTGTGTTAAGATTAGTTAAAAAAGAAAGAACATTTGCTTAACTGTCTTTTGTTTTTACAAGCCAGAAAAATCCTAATAGAAATTTAGCCTTATTATTTGTTACTATAGCTTCAATTTATACAAAATAACAACACTTCCTCCCCACCCCCAAACACATTTTGACTTTTGATGAGTAGTTTTTGAAAAGCAACAAAAAAATAATTGGTTTATCAAATACTATTATGATGATTTTTTACATTCTCAGAATATCTTGGGATACTCCTCTAAAAGAAATTTACAGACCCAACTTGGTAAAGACCTCTGATGATTTTTGAAAACCATTACTTTACGTGACCTCCTTTCACACAGAAGTGGATTTGTCAGTGGGAATTTGGCAGTTAGAGCATCATTACCTGATAATATATCAAGACAAGATTTGATACAGTAATTTTTTCTCTTTTTTTTTTTTTATACTTTATTTCAATAGTTTGGTTTTGCCATTAATTTTAAAGTCTTGTGTTATTACTACTTCAGACTAATTTACCATGTACCAGTCAACACCAGTTCTGAAAAACATTTTCTGTACAGTAATATGGGATACACTTTAGTTGGATCCCTTCTGGAACATAAGTGGAATCAGTCATGGGAACATCTAATTAAAGAAAAACTATTTGGTCCTTTAGGAATGAATCACTCATCTGTGGTAAGCAAGTTGTTATAATAACAAAAGTGTTACTCTACTACTTTAGACAACGTAAATCTTTTTTTTCTTCTTCTCTTTTGTCTTTTAAACAATAAAGAAAGGAACACATTTTTAAAAAGCTTTTATCAACTCTCTCTGTCGGTAAAAAGTTTGTAAACATTAATTATCAGAAACCCAATCTCGGATCAAGCAGAAATTTTGCATAAATATTTATTTTACCTGATGAAACTAGAATCAATTAAAAGATAAACCAATTAGTTTATTAACTATTGGTAATTAATTATTTTGTTTGGTATCTCAAATAAGGTAAAGAAATTGTACTTGACGGAAGTGTTGGTATAAGCTGAATTAGGTCATCGCTTTAAAGTTTGTAACAAACAATAGATAATTATACAATCTTCTATTATCACTAGCAGAGTGGTCAGTATATCTGCATGAGGAAGCCCAAGCCACGAGTTCAAACTCAGGTTGCTCCCCCTTTTTTTAAATAAATGCTTTTAAAAAGCTAATACGTTAACAATTCATTAAGATATCCCTTTCTTTCTCTCTAACCCCCCCCATATTTTCCAAATTCCTCCAGATAAGTGATAGGATCACAGTGAATTGAGAAAGCTAAAAGCATGAAATAGCACTAAACAAAAACAGTGTGTAAAAATATTTCTAATCACACAGATTTATTGTTGTTGGTCTAAATATATTATAAATTTGATTGCATGACTGATCCAAAGTAAATATGATACAATTATCATCACAAAAGAAATACAAGACACCTATAGCAAAGACAAACAAACACAAAAACTCTTTTGTTCCCCTGGCAATCAAATCATTAAATAGAAACAATCTGATATAAACTTTTCACATGTAAATTATGAGTGAGTCTGGTGTGAATGTACATTTTGTTTTCTTATAGTTATATTGTTTAGTTTGGCGTAATGCACAAATGGTAAGACAAATTTCCTTACGGACAATAAGGATTATCATTATTATTATTACACTAGTATAAGTTTGTTTTTTAAAAAAGTAGTTTTTGTTTTTCTTGTTGAAACTAGCAATTAAGTTTTTTTTTCTCAACTTTAGGTAAAAACAAGACATTGCTAAGCCTTATATTCCTGTAGAAGGTGAAATAAAGAATTGTGATCCCAGTGTCTATGTGTAAGTTGTTTATATATTACTGAGAACTTCTATGATACAAAGTGAAATCACTAAGAAGACCTGTGCATCCAGGTTTGCCTATTTGAACTAATAAAAATTACATCATAATGTTTAAAACTATCAGTAAAAAGTATACTGTGCTTCTAGTGGTGCCATGTTTCTCTATCAAAAGTTATGGTTTGTAGACTTTTCAGTGCACAGACAAAGGTTTGGAACTCACTCCTCATTAATCTCAGACATTTCACTACATTTAAGAAGAACATTAAGACGTATCAGTTCAAAACTTTTTTAGATTAGTTTTTCATTTTAGCTTAGGAGTTTTTGTTGTAATGTTATTACAGTGCCTTGAGCCTGCATCATGTTTGTTAACAGCGCTCTATACATTAAATTATTTTTATAGCCTTTTTACAAAATATAGGTCTTGGCATTGGCATAAGTTTCTGATTAAACAACAGAATGAAAAGACTTATATTGCACATCTGCATTAAAGCAAATTTTCTAGTAATATTAATCTATATTTATTTCAATAATCAATACTTACAAGTATATTGCTAATTATAATTGTTTAAAAAACCAGATTCATTTTGCACTTGTTTTTGTGCTAAAAACTAAATTAGCTTTGCCAACTACACATATACTATTAATGGTAAATTTATTTAATTATTTCAGTATATTTGGATACATTTTTTGGTGTTTTATTTACCAGATTAGGGCCCATTGCAGTAGCTGGTGATATATTATCCAATGCCAAAGATATGGCAAAATGGCTACAGTTTGTCTTAAGGCAAGGTAATGCTGAAGCAGACAACCAACTAATTTCTTATCATCTGATGAGCAGCATGTGGGAAGTTAACAGTCACTTGGACAAACATTTTCTTAATAAAACAGAAAAAAGCAAAATCAACGGCTGGCCTAAAGATGGTCTTAACTTGGGCTATGGCTTAGGATGGTTTCTGAATAAATATAATGGTAGTAGTTCTTTTCTTTTTTTCACTTATGTAGAACCAAAACACATAGATATATAAATAAATAAATAAATATATATATGAAGGATTTTTATTTCCAACATTGCATATTTAATGAAATACATTTATTTATACATATCTAGTCAAAAAAAGTAATAAACAAATATTATTTTTTTTACAGTAAGTTTATATGTATTTTTATAACATTTACAAGTTTCATTTACATGTCCATATTTTAACTCCTTAGGTAAAATGAATTACTGGCATGGAGGAGGTTTATATTCTTATTACAGTCTAGCCTGGCTATTTCCAGAAACTAATCTTGGCTTTTTCATCAGTATTAATGGTTACAAAGGCTGCAATGAACATGATGAAAAAAATGAGGCAAACTGCCCATGTGGCAGCAATGGATTCAGCATTATAGAGCCATTGGCATATTTCATTGCTGACATCTTCAATGATGGTCAGTCATGGCTGAATACAACTAATGTCTGCAAATATCCAAACCCTTGGACAAAATGTATTGATAAGAAAAAAATTGAAATAAAGAACCCTCAGCTGCATATAAAAGACAATTTTTACAAGGAACAAAATTTACAAGAAATGAATACACTAAAGCTTAATACAAATAGCTTACAAATGTTTTTAGGTATTATACCAATCCAGTTCTGGGAGACAGTCACATTACAATTGATACAAAATCATCAAAATTGTATTTTCAACTCAGGTTACTAACTGGATTTCTTCACCATCAACCAGATGAAACTGGTTTAAGTTTTTGGCTAGAATGTGATAAGCGATACAGATTTTTGAGTAAGCCTGACAATCTCAGTTATGTGCCAGTTAAAAAAACCTTCATTCTTAAATTTAATGTAAAATATCATCAAATAGATTCTGTGCATATCTATTTTGCTGTTAACGAAACTCCATTTATTTTTAAGAAAAAATCATGACATTAATTTCTTGACTCTAGTAAAAAAGAAAATAGAAATTATTACTAAATTTGATTTTTTTTTTTTGTTCAGTATAACTGTTTAAAATTGATTAGCAACTAATTAGCAAATGATATATTTAATTATATTACTTTAATCATATTTTACCTGAGCAAAAAAAAAATATAATAAAGTAAAATAATTGAAATTATATATGGTCCTTTTGACAAGACAGCAAAATTCCAGTCAAAAATTGTCAAAATAAAATGGATTCATATCTTGAAAAGATAACCGGTGAAATGCTATCTATCTTTTCAATGCCTAATTTCCATTGATATGCACAAAAAAAGACTTGGAATCTTCAGCAAAAACCAGTTAAATAACCTGGTTGGTGTATTTTGCTTGGAAATGTTTAGTATTATTCTTATCCCCGCCCCTAAACAAAAAATAATATAAATTTTAACTTAAGTAGAGCCGGTATATAAAAAATATTTTATCACACACAGAAATTATATTCATAGGATAAAATGCTTTGTTAATAAGTATTAGCCTCTATAAAATAGTTTGTAAAATAGAGAAAAAACAATTTTTTAAAGCACCAGTTGTTTTTAAGAATTGAAAAAGTAATTTTATATCAATAGCATTGAAAAAAATCTATCAATAATTTTTTTTTTTAAAGATGTGCTTTTTGCATGTATATACTATGTATTTCTTGTTTGGTTTTCAATGGATGCTGTTAATGACCTGACCATTTCTCTTGTTCCAAACATTTGGCAATTGTATTGAGTTGAATGTTGCTTGTACCTTCATAAATTGTCCCTACACAGCATAAAAAATTAATAGAAAAGTGAGACATACAATCAAGAAGTTAGAGGCTAACACATAATTACAGTCATACCACATCTTAGTAAACCTTCAGCACATACTTCACAGCAATGGTTCAGTTCAAGTTATTTTTAAGCCCATTTTAATGTTGATTGACAAGGCAAAAACTTGATTCAATAAGTTATGAGCTATAAATGTTTTAACCCTCTTAAGACAGAGCCTTATTTCCAAACTAAGCACTTCTCTTACAAAAAAAATTCTAACAAATAAACTAATTATTTTACATAACAAAACTATATTTTACGACTTTTCTTCCCTCCACCCATCCAGGTGCCATGGAAACAAACACTTTATTTGGCCACAGTGACAGCCACCCATTTATGACCCAGGGATCTTGAGCTGTTTGTTGGTCAGAAATTTATATTTATTAGTCTCCCTGACAAACATTGAACTAAATTAATATATGAAATAAAGCATTACAGGGTGCTAATCCCTTGGGGCTCAAATGGGTCTTCTCTATCCAGCGCCTCACCCATAACCATGTTACCATGAATAAGCATCACCAACACTATTCTAGATCTAGTACTAGTGTAATCCTAGATCTAAAGTTTTCCTCAATACTGCCCTGATTTTTATTAAGGCTATCAGAAAATCAGTCAGTGAGTTTGCTTTCATCAAAATCATCGTCTGACATGTTAAAATTTTACATGTCACTAGCTAACTTCAAAATCAATACAAAACAAATTATCGTATAAAAACAGTAAGAACTAATCTGATTGGCTGATACGAACACTGCTAGCCAATCTTGTGGCTGGAAACATTAAAGCTGATAGATTGGCTGCTTCGTCTTTTTTGCCAAATAGCCTTGGGCCAATATATCTGCAGTGTCGTCTTAAGAAGGTTAATACTGCAAAGAATCTTAATAAAATCTACAGGATTTATACCTGACAATTTTTTATGCTGTTTAATTGCAGCTTTTTTAGTTGCTTCCTAACATTTAATAATACAGAAGAAAATGTTTTCTTTACATAAATTTCAAAAGCAAAAAAAAAAAATATTGAGCTTTGATGATGTGAAGATGACTAGGTTTAATTTAAGAATTTAGAATAGCTTTTCTTTTTCAAAACCATTCTAAATAATTTAAACTTTTATATTTATTACCAAAAATGTGGGCAGAAATCATAAGTCAAAAAAAATAAATTAAAACCTTGATTTTGATAATTTATTGATTGAAACATCTAATCTCCCTAACTTATTTTTGTATATGGTTCAAAATATTGTGATGTGCAATACTATTAATTTCATAATGGATGGTAGTGTATACCTGCATAAACATTAGGAAGCCCAACTAGTAGTAGGTACTGAGTAAAAGCTGGAGATGAACTACATAGGCTGATTTAAGGGAAGTTGCTAGTACAAGATGTGACTAATTGTTTATCAGAACTATCAATGACACATTTTTCTTTTTAACAGTCTTAATCTTACCTATCTTACAATCTCTATAAAATTTCTCTACTGGATAGGCTTTGGTAAAACCAACTCCTCCCATCCATTCTATGCTCTTAGATGTTGCTAGTGTTGCAACCTGTGGTAAAGGAACATGATTCATGTAAATTACATTAAGTATTTTTTATATTTTGCTTGTCTAATGAATTGAAATAATATGCAAAAATTCAATTTAAAGTAAACATTTCTACCTCTGATGCAAAGTATTTAGCCATAGCTGCTTCTTTGATGACAGGTAACCCCATTTGGTGACGTCTGGCAGCATTACACATCATGACTCGACCCAAATGGATCTGAGTTGCAACCTGGGCTATCTGATGCTGCATGGCCTGTTAAATGTTTTCATATTTGTTTGAGATTATTATAACTATGAAAATATCTAATAAAAATCATTTCTAATCTTAAAAACTAAAAAAAAAAGTTATTTTTCTTCAAGATAAAAAAAAAAGTCTACAGTATAATAAAATCTAGTAATAATTACTTGAAAATCAAAGATGCGTTTTCCAAATTGTTTCCTTTCATAGGTATAATTAACTGCTTGATTAAAACAACCTTGGGCCAAACCTAGCATCTGAAACAGAAATGTAATCAAGTGAATACTAGAATATTAAACAAAAAAAAAATTCCCCAAAATGTATAGTTTTATTATGCTTGGTAAATATACCTGTGCTGCTATACCGATGCGACCACCATTCAGCATTTCAATGGCATATTTATATCCTTTTCCAAATTCACCAATTATATTGCTAGAAGGAACCTAACAGATGAAACAAAAATATAATTTCAAAAAAGAATTATACAAATAATAAAGACTCTATAAGACTCTTCATGACTGTTTAAAACTTAGTAACTTATTGAAAAAAACATTAAAAAAAAACAACTTTTTTTTACCTTAACATCTTCAAATGTAACAGAGCAAGTACTTGATGCTCTTAAACCTAATTTATCTTCCTTTTTACCAACAGTAAGACCTGGTGTGCCTCTGTCAACGATGAAGCATGTAATACCTTTGTAGCCCTTTGTGAACACAAGAAAAATGTATTTAAAAGTTTAACTAACAGTTGTTTGTTTTTCTCAAAGCTGTATGAGTACGAAAAAGAAAAACATTAAAAAAAATAAGTTTTTCTAAAGACAATACCTCCATTATACAGCTTAAACTTAAATGAAATAAAAAAAAATATAAATAAAAAAATGTTACCTCAAGATACATCAACCTGCTGATTTAGCACTCTTAAAATATAGATCTACTTCTTATATCTTATCTTATATAATACAGACGTTACTTCAAAAAAGAAGATGATTACATCCTACGCGTCATGCATTTAGTCATGCATATTAACCAATGACTTAAATTCTGCCAAGTCACTGGTTTTTCTGGCTAGCTCAGGCAACCCATTCCATGCTCTAATATCACTAGGGAAGATGGAGTATTTGTACAAATTTGTCCTAGCATATGGGACGAGGAATGTTCCTTTATTTTTGTGTCTTTCAGAGTATTTTATTAGATTTTGTTTTTGTATTTGAAGATTATGGTTCAGTGTTTTATGTATAATTGCTACTTTACTTTTAAGTCTTCTGTCCTGAAGGCTTCCTAAATTTAGTGATTTTACTAATGGTGTTACTCTAGTCAAATGTGAATATTCGTTTGTTATGAATCTCACTGCTCTATTTTGTGTTTGTTCCAGTTTCTTAATGTTTTCTTGAGTTGAGGGGTCCCAAACGGTGGATGCATATTCTATTATTGGCCTAACCAAGGTTAAATTACATTTTAGTTTTATGTTCTTATTTGATTTATAGAAATTTCTTTTAATAAACCCTAATGCTTTGTTTGATTTGTTTATAGTTTCATCAATATGTGGATTCCATGACAGTTTTTCATTTATTATAACACCTAGGTATTTTGCGTTTTTAGTCTGTGTTACTGGTTTGCCATGAATAAGATAAGTGGAATTAATTTGTTTTAGCTTTTTTGTTACTCTTAACAACTGACATTTTTCTGGGTGGAAAGAAATGCTCCAATTTGATTCCCATTTCTGTAATTCATCTAATTCTCTTTGAAAAATATCTGTGTCTTGTATTGTTTTTATTGTTCTATATATTATGCAATCGTCTGCAAATAATCTGACTTTTGTTCCTGAACTAATGCAATTTGGTAAATCATTTATGTAAATTAAAAATAGTAGTGGACCCAAGACTGTTCATTGAGGTACATCTGAGTTTACTGTTATTGGTGTTGATTTAGAGCCATTTATTATTACAGTTTGTTCTCTCCCTATCAGAAAATCTTCAATCCACTGATGCAGTGGACCATTTATGCCGAAATATTTTAATTTTTTAAGCAAACTATGGTGGTGAACTTTGTCAAAAGCCTTGGAAAAATCTAGTAAGATAGCATCTATTTGTTCACTATTATCTAAACCTTTTGAAAAATCATCAATTAGTCCTATTAGTTGTGTTTCACATGATCTATATTTCCTAAAGCCATATTGGTATGGGGTGAGGACATTATGTTTGTCTAAGTGGTTTATGATGTTGCTACATATTATGTGTTCTAGGATTTTACATGTGATGCTGGTAAGTGATACTGGTCTGTAGTTTCCTGGATCAGATTTTTCTCCTTTTTTAAATAGGGGGGTGACATTAGCTTCTTCCCAGTCCTTTGGTACTCTGCCCTGGTTAAGCGATGCCTGAAAGAGTATTTTGAACACTGGGGCTAGCTCATTGCTTAGTTCTTTGAGTAATCTAGCTGGAATACCATCAGGTCCAGACGCTTTATTTGGTTTGGTGTGGGCTAATAGTTTTTGAATTCCATTTTCTTGTACTACTAAATCTTCTATGTTGTCTACTTGGTTCAAATTAAGAATTATGTCTTTGTCTCCTGGGGCTGAGAATGCTGATGCAAAGTATTTGTTTAGAATGTTTGCTTTAGTTTCATTATCATTATGTATTATGTTATGTTCATCTTTTCATGGCGCTATGCCTGTTGTTTCCATTTTCTTAGACTTAATGTATGACCATAGGTTTTTGTTGTTATCTTTAGATATTACATTGTTTATGTATTCACTCTGCAGCTGTCTGCTTACTTTTTGGGTTAGGTGTTTAATTTTTAGATACTTTTTGTAAACTCTTTCTGCCTTGGTTTCTTTAAATTTTCTATATAGGTTTTCCTTCTGTTTACAAAGCTTCTTTAGTCTATTATTAAACCAGCATTTATTTATTTTGTTTGATGTGTATTTAGTTGGTATATGATTTTCTATAATGCTTTTAAGATGGTTTTTAATGAAATTCCAGAGATCATCGACTGGTTGGTTAATGTCTTTTTCTAATAAGAATGTTTGTTGAAAGTTTAATGCAGCTTGGTGTAGTTGTGTTAGGTTACATTTATTCCAGAGTAAGATTTTTCTTTTGGGTTTTGTATTGGCTACTGCTTTTATCTGACTGTGTATTTTTATGATCTCATGGTCTGATAGACCAGGGATAATATCATAATCAACTACTAATCCAGGTCTGTTGGTTAAGAAGAGATCTAATGTGTTGTTTAATCTAGTTGGCTTTTTAATGATTTGATCTAAACTTAGGTTGTGTAAAGTTTCTATGAAAAGCTCATTTATGTCCTTAAGGTTTTGGTGTTTATCTATGGTTAGTGTTTTCCAATTTATATCAGGTAGGTTGAAATCCCCCATAATCCAAAAAACTGCATTTTTATTTGTCTTTTTAAGTGTAGTAATCTGATTACATAGTTCCTGCATGTATTCTAAACTAGAATTTGGTGGTCTGTAAATGCTGCCTATTATTAGGGATGTTGAGGTTGTATTAATTTTACAAAATGTAGATTCTATATTTTTTGAGTTAGGTAAGGTAATTTCTTCTGCTATAAGAGTGTTTTTTATTGCTAAAAGAACTCCTCCATGATTATCAGCCCTATCTTTTCGAAAAATTTCATAATCACTATTGAAAATTTCTGCATTATAAATTTCAGGATGTAGCCAAGTTTCTGTTCCTGCAATTATGTCTGGTTTCTCACATTCTAATAAAATTTCTAAGTCTGCTGTTTTGTTCCTAATGCTTTGAAAATTTATTACTAAGGTTTTAAGGTATTTTGGTATTACTTCTTTAGCAGGTCTGTCTAGTGAGGCTGCTGTATTAATTTTAGTAGATTTAGGTTTAACAGGAGTGGATCTGGCTAGTGGTTGGTGAGTTTGTTTTGTGATGGTGTTTAGGATGTTGTATGGGTTAGAAGTGTCTGCATCAAAGGAATCAAACAGTCCTGATGTAAACTGAGGTAACCCACATGGTACACAGTGCCATGATGCATCTTTGTTGCCTAAGGCATAATACACAGGTGTATTCATATGGAGACATGATGCATGGTACCATTCATCACAGGTGTCACATTGAATGGCTTTCTGTTTCATGGTGCATACTTTTTTGCAGATGTTGCATCTATCTTTAGATCTAGGCCCTGGTTTTGACTCTACATCTCCTGCTATTAATATTAAAAGTGATAGGTATTTATTTCTACTGTGTCTGATTGAGAACTTCCATTTGTGATGGGTAATCTTCTTTAATGTTATGGATGTGTATGTTAGGTTATTTTTGAAGTTGCATTGATCTAAAGTGTGATGATTGATTATGACTGTTTTTTCCTTTTTAAGTTTAGTGTTGACTGAGGTAGATCTAGTTCTGTGTTCAGCTAGTGTGTATTTAGTAATTATTAGGATAAATAGCCAGAGCAATTTCATGATGACTATTGTTGATTTTAGTTTTTAAAGGTCTAGTCTAATTCTACTTTAAGGTTAAAAATGCCTAAGATGGCCTAAGTTAAGTCTAAAGTGAAAGCTAATTTACAATGACAATCAAATGGTTTATTCAAAATATAGACCTAGACCAGATCTAATTCCAGATCTAGATCTAATTCTAGATCAATATATTTATATGTGTTTAACTAACTATATAGAATATTACTATTAGTTATTATTAGTAGTATTAGTAGATGATTAGTAGATCTAAGGCCTTAATTAAAGTCTAAGTCTAAGACTGACTAGATCTAAAATCTAAGGATATAATAATAAATATAGACTAAATAATATTAAATATAATTATAAGGATTAGTGAGACAAAATAGTCCTAAACTAAGAGTTGTTAATTTGAATTATTTAGTAGAAATAATGCTGAATTAAGTTAAATCTATAATTTAAAGATATAAGTTTATTAGTTGAATAGCTTTTTATGGAATTTTGTTTGGTTTTAGTACGACAAAACGAAAATTTAACTCATCTATGATAACTGTAAACAGGGAGCAGCCATCTTGTCAAGAGCGCGTAACTCGTCTTCTAGATCTAGATGTAATCTATATTACATTTGCGTAAAAATATAAGCAAAGCTTAGATTTTCTAACAATAAACTTAAAGTATTTTAAAATTTTGAATAAACAACTCATTACACTAAGGCTAACTATGCCATGTTTTATAAAATTGTCTTTCTCTTAATAACTAATGAATGATTAAGGAACAATGTAACATTAGGTCCCTACTCCCATTCCAACCCTCACTCCCTTTCCGAGAAAGAATCCTGGTTAAGTGAATGTATAGATCTACTAGACTTTATAATATTCCAATGATAGGCCTTAAATTTTCCTAAAAATTAATTTCTTAAACTCTTGAATCAATAAAGCCTTACATTCAGAAATTCTTGAAAGCAATAGTCCTTTCAAAACCGATGTTGGGTCTAGATTTAGATCTAGTTTTCTATCTAGCCTAATTTCCTTTTTCCCAATGTGGCCAATGAGCTAGTAATTCTTTTCTCAACAATATACATCAACTGCTAAATTTATAGAAAAATCGTTAGAGCTATTTTTGAGATAAGGATTCCAGGTTCTAGGTTCCTGGTTCCATGAAGTTCTGACTTGAATAGTAGTATTGTAAAAAATGTTAAAAATATATAATATAAAAAATATATAATATACTTACATTAGCTGGTTTAGCATTGGCCATCACAAGGAAAACCCCTGCATGCTCTGCATTGGTGATCCAGCATTTTGTACCATTGATAATAAAGTCATCTCCCTTTTGTACTGCTGTTGTCCTAAGAGAGAAGGCATCTGACCCTGCCTCTGCCTCTGACAAACAGAAGCTACTTAACTGGAGTTGAAAGAAAAATTATTTCAGTTAATGTGATTAAAATCATTCACTTGTAATAATTCATTTAGTCAGTAAATAATTAGCTGAAACCTGTTTGATATCAAATTCATTTGATTGGGTGCCACCAGTTTACATAAAATCAATGATTTACACAGGAATTACCTCCAGGAAATATGGAAATAGTCAACTGTAAAAGTTTTAAAATGGTAATAAGCTTGTTTTATCATGCAAGTTGTTAAAAATAGGGGAGGCTACTGAAATAAAGTAATATATTATGTGGATACTAATATACAATAAGTAGCAAAACAAGGGCCCCAACTGCTTAAAACAATAACTAAAAGATGGCCAAATTAATGTTTCAATCAATTAAAATAGCCTCTTACCATATCAGAAGCTAGACGAGGTAAATATTTTTCCTTTTGCTGGGCAGAACCAAGTTTGATGAATAACATGTTGATCAATGTGTTCTGGACATCACAACACACACTGACAGAAGGGTCTACTTTTGCTAATTCTTCAATGACTAAAGTTGACACAAAAAAAGAAGAGTTTGTTCCACCATATTCTGCAGGTATTTCTATTCCCATCAGCTTTCAAAAATAAATAATACTAGGTTAATTTTAATATAATAAAACTGCTACCACATTCTAATAAAAAACTACTTTCAGAGGCTAACACAATTATCTACTTCATAATTTATACAAAGCATAGGATATTAAAACTATTTATTAGAATAGCACATTTTGTTTTTAAAAAATGAGTAAACAAAAAAAGTGCAACTTTACATTTACAGAACAATTTACATTTACAAAACTTACTCCATTGTCAAACAGACACTGAATAACTTCTGGCTTTATGTGACTTGTTTCATCCATTTCTGCTACGTGCTGTTGTATTTTCTCTGTGCATAATCTTGCCACTAAAAAATTTTTGGTTTTAAAACAAGTGTGTAAATAAAATGTACTTACATTTTTTTAGACCATTTAATTTTTTAATACTGTAATTAAATATTTATATCTCTCTCTATATATACACATAAGATATATATATATATACAATTAATTAGATTTTGTTTTTAGGTCAGATTCTGGAAGATAGAATGCTTTAAACCTGCTCAAATGCAGGCCTACTTATTTAACGCAGTATGGTGTTTATGAAGCCATAGTCCACATGTAGAGCCTTTTCTGTCATCGATGCTTTGCTTTAATGGAAAATGTTATTAAAAAAAAACAAGATAATATTGGAAGCTTGTGTTAAGCTCATATCCAGAGGTGGCCCCCGCGAGCCACTTCTACTAAAAAATTACATTAAAACACAAAATCATATTAGTGACAGTGACCAAAAAGTAGCCCAAACAACTATCGTGCAAAGACTTTGTAGAAAAATATTTGGATCTTTATTGACTCTGTTTATTAAACTTGTTGCAGATAATCTAGATTTCAGATAGCCATGCTACTGAATAGAGTGATCTTCCTTGATAATCTCATTTTAAAGAAAACTTTAACCTTTGTTCATACAATATATGCACATTAACGATATTTAAAGCTTGATAATAATGATAGTAATCACATTAACAATGATGGTAATGAAAAAAAAACAGTACAAAGCATGAAAAAGTAAAAAAAAAAAAAAGTTCCCCTTTCAGATTTGCAATTTATAGAGCAGATGATGTTAAGGTGATCTGTTTCTTTCGCCAACGGTTAATGAGTAAGGTGTCGTGGCCAGCACAACAACCAACTTCTTTTACATTCCCCAATTTAAGTCAGTTACCCATTAGAGTTGGGTGGATTCAGTGGTGCCCTAAAAACCCTGAAATTCTAAATCCTAGTCTACACAGTGATTTTTTTTTCTCTTTGTATAAAAAAAAACTTCACCGAGATTCAAACCCAGCACATCAGGTTCAGAAGCAAAACGCAAATCTACCCAGCCACCACACCCCTTAAATAGCATGAACTGCTTTTTAAATGTGTTTTGAAAATGGTTTCAATGTCTGTGCATACAATAAGCATACTTAATTTTAAAAATACCACTTTATAAGGACTAAAAGTAGCCTATAGAATTTTTCATGCATGATGGAGATGATAGTGAAGTCTAATTTTCAAAAGAACATTTAGTTTTTAAGAAATGACCATGTGAAAGTACCATTTTATTGTTGTTATAAAAAATGGTTCATACGTACGTTAACAAAATATGAATACTTAAAATTAAAAACTGAGTGGTTTCCAAAAACTAAAAATATCTGTTGAACCAATTTGGAGCTTGAAAAAAAAAACACTGGTGAAATCAACTTTTAAAAGCACATTTAGTTTTTGAGATCAAAATCTGACAGATGGTCAGACAGCACAAAAATAATAGTATAGTAATAATTGGTGCATACAAATTAAAAGGCACAAACCTGAATCCTTCATCATCTGTTCTTCAGGGGAAAGATAATCTGCAGGAAGCCGACATGCACTAGTAGCATTTTGGGCTAAATTTGATGATTGTCGTAAAGAACTGCTTATTGTTTGAAAAGTGTTTCTTGCATTAGGTAACGCCTGAAACAAAAATCAAAACAGTTAACAATTTATAAAAAAAAAAATACCCAAAAATACAATACAAATTTGTCTTAGTAAAGCCAGTAAAGCAAGGAATGTGCCTTTATCTTTGTGTCTTTCAGAGTATTTTATTAGATTTTGTTTTTATATTTGAAGATTATGGTTCAATGTTTTCTATCCTGAAGGGTTTCTAAATTTTGTGATTTTACTAAAGGTGTTACTCTAGTCAAATGTGAATCTTTGTTAGGAATCTCACTGCTCTATTTTGTGTCTGTACAAGATTTTTAATGATAATGTTTTCTTGAGTTGAGGGGCCCCAAACAGAGGATGCATATTCTTTTATTGGCCTAACATTTTAGTTTTATGTCATTTGATTTGTAGACATTTCTGAGGGAGTGCAGATGGGAGATGGGGGGGGGGGGGGGCTGACCAATGGTTTGAGAAACAGTAAATTTACTCTTGTCTAGTCTCTAGTTTAGACAAAAAATGTTAAGTAGATCTATCTCAATGTTACTGAATGTACATGTACTATACTATACCCTCTATTATACTCTATAGATCTAGAAATAGAGCTACTTTGCTATTCAAAAAGATTCTAGATCTAGATCTATATTGACTATATAAGTATCATTAGATATAGATAGAAATATTATTAGATCTAGAATAAAATAGATGCTATCTTACTAGATTTTTCTAAGGCTTTTGACAAAGTTCACCACCATAGTTTGCTTAAAAAATTAAAATATTTTGGCATTAATGGTCCACTGCATCAGTGGATTAAAGATTTTCTGATATGGAGAGAAAAACTGTAATAATAAATGGCTCTAAATCAACACCGATAACAGTAAACTCAGGTGTACCTCAAGGAACAGTCTTGGGTCCACTTCTATTTTTAATTTACATAAATGATTTACCAAATTGCATTACTTCAGGAACAAAAGTCAGATTATTTGCAGACGATTGCATAATATATAGAACAATAAAAACAACACAAGACACAGATATTTTACAAAGAGAATTAGATGAATTACAGAAATGGGAATCAAATTGGAGCATGTCTTTCCACCCAGAAAAATGTCAGTTGTTAAGAGTAACAAAAAAACTAAAACAAATTAATTCCACTTATCTTATTCATGGCAAACCAGTAACACAGAATAAAAACGCAAAATACCTAGGTGTTATATATAATAAATGAAAAACTGTCATGGAATCCACATATTGATGAAACTATAAAAAAATCAAACAAAGCATTAGGATTTATTAAAAGAAATTTCTATAAATCAAACAAGAACATAAAACTAAAATGTTATTTAACCTTGGTTAGGCCAATAATAGAATATGCATCCTCCGTTTGGGACCCCTCAACTCAAGAAAACATTAAGAAACTGGAACAGACACAAAATAGAGCAGTGTGATTCATAACAAATGAATATTCACATTTGACTAGAGTAACACCTATAGTAAAATCACTAAATTTAGAAAGCCTTCAGGACAGAAGACTCAAAAGTAAAGTAGCAATTATACATAAAACACTTAACCATAATCTTCAAATACAAAAACAAAATTTAATAAAATACTCTGAAAGACACAAAGATAAAGGCACATTCCTCGTCCCATATGCTAGGACAAATTTGTACAAATACTGGAAATACTCCTTCTTCCCTAGTGCTATTAGAGCATGGAATGGGTTTGGGTTGCCTGAGCTAGCCAGGAAAACCAGTGACTTGGCAGAATGTAAGTCATTGGTTATAATGCATGACTAAATGCATGACGCGTAGGACATAATCATCTTCTTTTTTGAAGTAATGTCTGTATTATATAAGATAATTCTAATCTATGGGCTGCCTAGTATAGAGTGAAGAATAAAGTATTTAAGTTATCACATGTAATGTAATTCATTAATTTTAATGGACTTTTGGTGCAACATGCATGAAATTAAAGAAAATTGAAAAGCTTTCAAGTTTCATTATTTCAATTTGCCTTTGGCTTTACTTAGCCTTTTGCTTTTGATTACCTTTAGACACTTTAACTTAACTAATAACTTTAATTGACTTTAGTAAGTTTTAGTTTAGTAAATTAGTTTTAAGATCTAGAGCTAGAATAGATGTAAAACAGTATATCTAGATCTAGTTTAAATATTTATTTATTTTTAAAATAGATCTACTTTATTAGATCTAGAATGTAGACAATCATAATAGATCTAGATCTACCCGTTTCATGCATATTCTGGCCAAGGACAATGCCATCCTTCTTTTTACAACGAATAGCCTGCAGATTATTATGATTCGTATTTCATTCCTTATAACGTTTACAATTTAAAGTTCATAGGACACCAAAGTCTATCTAGCTGTCTAAATGTCATCCAACACACATTAAATTAAAATACGTTCATTTAGATCTAGTTTTCTTTTTCTGCGAGTTAGATTTAGATCTATATCTAGATGTATGAAGAATTGGGGACTATTGAATATTTTCAATGAAAACTCGTATGCAAGCTGCAGTATATACTGTGAACTATTCAGTATTCTAGATTCAGTTATTATCTCGTTACTTTTTATTTTTCTGTAGGTTTTGTAAATTAGATTTACTCCATCACTCAACAACTGATTATTATTTATAAATGGCTGCAGAAGTTAGAAACCACAGTCCGACAGAGTCACAAAATGAATCTAGATCTAGTCTATTTTCTGATCCTTCACTGTCACCTATACAAAGTATCAGCACTGATGTTGGTGCTAACAGCTCTAGTCTTCCAAGTTATCTGATAGTCAAAAAACAAATTGAAGACGTTATTTTAACTCAACGAGCCGCTGTAGATCAGCTCGTAAAATATAATGTAAGACTGTAAGTCTTAATTTTAAATTTAGTTAAGGTATAAGTATAACTAAAATCTTAAATCTAGATCCAGAAATCTAGTTATCTAGCAATAGGCCAATAGGCTAGAATTCCTAAGAGTAAGGACTCTTAAGGAGATCTAAAAGTCTACTCATAGTAAGATAGTTTATTATCAGCCAGTGCAGTAGTCTTCCTTTGAGTTTGAGACAGTACTGTTGCTCCTTCAAGTTACTTAAATCTTGCCTTTATTAACTATATAACGCTTTATTTAAAACTATTGTATTGTCATAATTGTGTGTTTGATTATAGAACTTAAGTGTCCTAATGTTTTGGATAATAATTGTGTTCAATCAAATAATATTACCATATCTTCAGTTGGCTTGTCTTAATTATTACATTGATGTTTTTGTTTTTTGGGTTCCAATGGCAGACCTGCCTACCGTTACACAAAATGCGTATTCCTTACGCAAAATCTCCAAAAAATGACAGCTGGTACGAAAATACAAATTTAACCAGTTGCGTTACGAGCGGTCACGGAAGTCGCACTAAGCCGTCCTGTTGGGGGTGGGGGGGAACAGAAAAGGTGGGGAAACTCATTGTGTCCAGATCTATACGTTGATTGGTTCTTAATAGCAATTAGATTTAGTCTAGAAATGAATAACGCGAGAGTGAGAGAGTGGCGTTTTGGTACCGTCTGTTAGCTGATACACCAACGTGACTTTTGTTTTTGTAAGTTCATTACTAGAAATTAATTATATTGAATACCTTGAATCCCATAGAAAAAAATATCGAAGTGCTATCGATTCAAAACACATTGAGTGACATTGTAGATATCTAGTCTAGATCTAGATTTGGATTCTTGATGTAGAATCTAGATAACTTGTTATACAGGAATAGATCTAGTTAGAGTCTAGCTAGTCATTACATTATTATTCTCTACATTACTCTACAATCTAGATCCAATTTAGTTATAGTATGATTTAGAATTTAGATTGACTAGATCTAGATCGATAACATCTAATGATCTAGTCTAGATCTAGACTAGATTCTTAGTCTTAGTATAATAGAATAGATCAAGGATGAAGGTAGGCCTACGAAAGTTTGGAGTAGACCTACATTTGTAGCGTATCCCCTGCATCGGTAACACTCTTGAGCCTAGATCTAGAGTAGATTATATTCATTATATAGACATAGATCCAGATCTAGTCTAGATATCATCTCTATCATCTAGATATCATCTAGATTTAGATTGTAGATCTAATCATGACATCTAATATTATATATAAATATATATATATTTTTATATATATATATTATAACATATATATAATTATATATATATAAATATATATATATATATATATATATATATATATATATATATATATATATATATATATATAAATTATATATATATATATGACAAAATAATGGATCGCGTAAGTGTTACGCATTCTGGTGCCAAAATACGCATTTTGACCATCAGAGTTACACATTTGGAATTTTTTTGGTAGGCAGGTCTGCAATGGCTAATGTATTTTTTTTTTATTTTGACTTTTAAATCAAACATAAAGCCAAGCTTTTGAGTAGCAGTATAGAAGCTAATAGGTATAAAAATGCATTTTTGATAAGTTTTATGATATGCAATTTCTCAGATCTCAACTTGGGATAATGGGAATTAAATAGCCTGATAAGATATCAGCTTGTGGGAGTGAACTAAGCAAAAGCCCATAGACCAAGATATTAAAAAATGAAAGTGGAGCTACAAAAGCCAACTACCAATGTTGCAAGGCAGGCACTTGATTGGAATCCACAAGGAAAGAGGAAAGTGGGCAGGCCCAAGCAAGCCTGGAAGAGGTTGGTCATCAGCAAAACTGAGGATGCTGGAATGACATAGAAGCAGATGAAGCTGCTCAAAACAGAGTTCAGTGGAGAGTTGAGTTTGTGGCCCTATGCTTCCCTTAGGGTTCACAAGAATAAATCAAGTCAAGAATTCCTGGCAGATACCAAAAGAGTCTTTCAGACCTTAAAAAGCTCTTATATCCTCTTATACCAAACAAGGCAAGACAGTACTTATAAACCTCAACAAGAAAATTGTTCTTCAATTGATCTAAGTGCAATTAGACTTAGAGGGAAATGAAAAAGGTGAGAAGTGAAAAAACTATAAAGAGTAATATAATACAAACTGGTTTACACCCAAACTTCAGGAAAAAAAATTGCTTGAAATAATCTGTTCCCACATGATCAACATATACATTTTACTTCCCTAAAGTGAAAAAAAAAAGAAAGAAAAAACATTTATGTAAGCTGAAATAATAACTAGCAAAATATGCTTCAAAAATGCATACTTTTATCAAGAGGCCCAAACAAGATACAGGCTTTCAAACAACCTTTTAGAAAATAAACTTTATGGAGAACCACCTGATCTGGAAAGCACTGCACAGTTCATCTCAGATATAGAACTCGATATCTGCACACTCCAACTTGAGAAAAATGCAATCAAATTTAACAATTTAACTTTTTTTAAAACATGATTATTCAAGCTACAAGTTTCATATGTACATTTTTTTAATCAAATAGTCTTCCTTTTTATGCAATTGACCAGTATTGTATCCTGAAGTGCTAGTTAAGAATATGAATTGTTTTTTTCAATACCCTAAAGATAGAGATTGAAAATGCCACCAGAGAATCATTGAACACCACAATACAGTCACAAGAAGATAAAATCAAACATCTTGAAGTAAGTAGAATTGCGCTAATGAAATTAAATTCTCATATTTTTTTTACATCATTTTTATTTCAGGATCCCACTTAGGGAAAAGCCACTATTGGTTTTGTGTTTTCTATCTGTTTGTTAATTGTATGTCACATAGATTTAAAAACTATTCAGCCAAGGCCAAAGAGGCTGCTCAAAGCTTACTGGTTTAGGCACTAGATACTTGCCTTTCCTTGATCTCATGTCATTGATAACAGTTCCACCAAACCCAATACCCGAGCCACACAAGAAAGCTGAAAGTTGGACTGGATGTCATAGACTATTTGAGACACATGCCATTTTATAGGTAGTGGAATGCTTATATTGTATAGTGATCAAAATAGGACTATAGTAAAGAGGGAAGAAAACATACTGTATGAGTTTATAGGGGGAAAGCTACTAATGGTCTTTCAAAATTCTGCACTTTTATTTTAAAAACTAAGCATTGTTATTGTATGCACTTACTTGTGTACCTTTATTAAAACAACATGAAAAAGGCAGTTCATATTGCAACTACATTGGAACCTCGAGATACGAGTTTAATTCGTTCCAGACCCGAGCTCGTAAGTCGATCTACTCATATCTCAAATGAATTTTCCCCATATGAAATAAAGTAAACCCAATTAATTGTTTCTTACCCTATATATAGTCCCAAAGTTACCTAAATGGTGAAAAAGACATGTTATGAATTAATAAATTTACATGAAACACGCATACATAAATAATAAAATAAATAATTGGTAAATGGGTGGCTGGCAACTGCTGCTTACAGAGTGCATGTGAGGAGGAGGAAGGAGCGAGGGGGAGGATGAGAGAACTAAAGCTACGTAAACAACACTTCATTAACAGCATAAACAAAACACCACTGTTTCATTTTGATGTATATCATCTTCTTCGTATCATTTGACTTTGCACTTAGTTAATTTTCTTGGGACCTATGTTGCACAAGAATAATTCCGATTAAAATCAATAAACTCGCTAGCCACAACATTCACAATACCGAGATGAGCCTTTGTTAAGCTCTGTTATACATGCAAAGGGTCGAGATCATGGTGTACATACTCTGCTGTTTTTGTCCAAGTAGTGGCTGAGGAAACTTCTCCCCATTTTCTGCTGGCAATTATGGATCCTATTCTGAGTGAGAACGGAAAGATCCGATTTCACACGATCATCATCAATAGGTTTTAGCTATTAAGCTCAGCTCATAACTGAAATTGTCACTCGTAAAACAAACAGAAATTTTGCTCTAGACTCTGCTCATATCTCGAATTACTAGTATGTAGAGCAGCTCATATCTTGAGGTTCCACTGTATATTGTACCATATTGGTACTTTGATTCGCACCACAGTTATCAAATAGAGAGTTATTTCCTACAATTTCATTTAGGTTGTGAAAAAAAAGATTTTAAATAAACACCAGGCTGATTAAATTCACTTATAAAATGTTTGTGTTTTTCTTTAGAAATCAATAGTTGAAGACTATGTTTTGAAAGTAGCTTATGAATCTTTACAGAAAGAGTTAAAGGTAATTCTTTTTTCTTAACACAGTCTCAATAAAAAAAGGACCTTTTTTTTTTCTAAACATACTGATGGTTTTGAACCCAGTGTTGTCACTTTTTCTAGTTGAGTTTTCATTTCTAATGTAAGATAAATTATATCTTTTCTTCATTTAATAGGAAAACTATATTCATAAAGACAGATATGAAAATGTACAGAAATTATTACAGGTACTGGCTGTCATCTCTTTTTTTTTTCTTTTTTTTTGTAATTGCATTAATTTTAGTATTTCAATAGAAATAAGGATCTCTTTGTATTTACTTGAATCGATCATCATTTTTCTTTGCACTTTGCATTTATAGCAACTTTCATGCTGCTTAACTCTTTCTCTCTGTAATTATTTACCACATTCTGGTGGAATCAACACTGGTATCATCAGTTAGGAGAGAAAGAGTTAACATTATCCTCAGTCTTACAGAAATGCAACAGTTTTCAAATGCTATATGAAATTTATAATAAAAATTTTCTTTAAAAAGAGTTTTGTCATTTTATTTTATTTTTAAAAAGAATTTCATAACAGTTTACTATTATACCGCTCTTTAGAATGCTTAATGAATAAAATAATTAAAGTCTCTGACAATATAGCATACACAATTTTTTTTTCTTTAACTATATTGGTTCATTACTTACTGTAATGCAAATTTAAAAAAAAATTAAGTAATTATTCATCAAACATTAGATTTACAGTGTTAAATTTCTTGGCTGCCTAAAAGATCTCAAACTCAGATCTCTTTGCAGGCATGTATGTAAAAACTAGAAAACCTTATTGACATAACTAATGTAATTTAGGAATATTTAGAACTAGATAGAAGGTCAAGGTAGTAGTTTAAGAAACTTAAAGAAAGAACTAACAATAACATTAGCAATTCGTAAAAAGTCCTTATGTGGAACTATATAACGAATGTAGAGCTAGCTATCAGGGCCATTGTTCCAAGATTGCTCAGTGTTCTGTATTTTTTGATGAATGTTTATTAATTGTCAGTATCTTCACTGTGCTTTATTTATTTAATAATACTATATTTCAGTCAAGTTATTATTTTAATTATACAAGTGATTTATGTTTGTTCATTGCTGGATGACTGTTTTATTGAACTGAAAGAATTAAAGTCTGAAAAATATATTCTACACAGTGTTTCTTCAGTTTGTTTAAGTAGAGGCATTGAGGCACTTAGAAACTCACATACATCATGTAGTTCAGGGAAAACAATGCTATTCTCCAAAGTTAAGGTCTTGACATGCATTATGAAAACAAATGAATTGAAGTATTTCAAGGAAAATGATTATGTATTTTATTATATTTAAAAAAAAAATAGAAACTGACATGTTTAAAGAATTTTATTTTTCCACATTAAAACTAGACTGAACAAAACAAGCATGGTGAGACTCAAGCCAAGTTACAAGAAGTTCTTGAAAAATTCAATGGTTGTCTTTTGGATATTGAAAAATTGGAATTTGAGTTGACAGAAAAAAATATGACATTTACTCAGGCGTGAGTATGTCTTTTATATAAATCAATATTTCCTGTTCTTTTTTAATGGAATAGAAAATTGGATTTAATACTTTTTGCTGATACACAAGAAAAACTACAGCTACTAAGTTTGATAATCAATCTCATTCTATTATTTTATTAAAATTTAATGATATGATGCAACATCATTTTTGCTTTAGTTGTTAGAAATAAATAGCTGAGTAATAGATCTAGTATGTAGTTAATAATTTGATAATATTTTTTAAAAGTGAACAAAAGTGCTTGTTCTGTGCAGCATTCCATTATACTTCTGCTATGATATCACTCTTGTTTTAATATTATTTTCTTAGATATGGAAAGTTAGAGATGGAGCTGTCAGAGGCTCAAGCTAAAATTAATAATTATGAACAACTTGTTCAAGGTTTGTCATTCATTATAAATAATTTGTATTTGTTAAAATACATTTCTTATGCAAAAAATGTACTTAAAGGATGTATAGACTTGTCTCAGTAGCAAAAGAAAATACAATATACTTTATTTATTATTACTAGTAAGGTCAATAATACAATTATTTTACCATCATATGTAATTAATTTTTTTTTCTTGTTAAGAAATGACAACTTTATGTGAAAGGCAAAGAACTTTTATACAGCAAAAAGAAAATCAGTGTCTTGAATTAGAGAGAAAGAACAGCCAAACACAGCTACAGTTTGAAAAGAAAGTCAGAGACTCAGAAGTGGAAAAGCAGCAGGATGCATACATGAACAAAATCTTTAATTGTGTTGACAGGAAACGAAAAACTTGAACATTGGTCTAGGGCATCTTTTATCTGTTGTGTAAATAGTTTTTTTTAGAATTTGTTTACATGATTTATTTCCTCACATACTTTGCATGCAAATGTTGCTCTAAATTTGTTAACAGACATTTGTTGATAAGATATTTACAATAATAATTATTAAAAGTAACTTTGTCTTTATATTTCTTTATTGCTTCATATAAAACTTATAAATTATGAGTTTGTATAAAACACATCATAAACAATATTTTTATAGAGCATTTCATATAAACATGATAAATTATTAGTTCATATAAACCACATCACAAATAATTTTTTTTTTCCAAAGTACTTTAATGCGATCATTAAATCAAAATGTAATTTTAAAACAAATTTAACACTTTAAACACTTAATGTGTATAAGTTATAAGAGTGAACATTTATTAATGAAGCTAAAAATACTCAATCATACTCAAAGAAATTATGCACTTAAATCAATAAATTTACAATCTTTAGACCAGAATTAAAAAAAAACAACAACAGATATTTAAGTTAAGACTTTGAAACATTTTATGTACGATGATTATAAAAAAAAAAAGTAAATTTCCCTTCCAGACCTTGTGGTCTATAGTAAAGGTTATACTTCAATGTAAATGAATCTACCACAATCATTACTAGCTGGAAACATCATTTTTTACAATCCTAGTGACATTCCAATCCTCAGAATGACCTTTGCATAATAATACATCTGATAAATTGGGTGAGCTGTAGCCAGTGATATACACAGGACACTGTCCACTTGTCTGCACAACTATATCTATAGCAGACTTTAATTTGAGCTTCATTCCTCCAGTCACATCATTGGCAGAGCTTGACAGTTGTATAGACTCTGTGAGCTCACCTCGTTCATCTACTTTGAGTGTTTTCAACAACTGGGCATCTACAGATTGTAAGCAAATTGTGATTACAATATCAAACAATATAAACGGACTACATTTTAATATTTTTTTAAGGGGGGTGGGCACCAAATTATATATATACATACACATTTTGATCTTTAAAAAATGCACCATAACAAATGTTTTTCCACTTGTGCTATGAATGCACAGATTAAATAATAATGCTTATAAAAATAAGACATATTAAAAGCTTAGTTTAAAGAAACAGAAACAGTTAATTTTTTTTTCTATATTTTGATAGCATTTTTTTGTGTCTATGACATAATTTTATCAACAAAATCAGAACTAAATTTTTAGGGAAAGCAAATACTGATATATCACACCTTTTTTTGTTATTGCTAAAGGTTAACAATATATATATATATATATATGTATTTTTTTAAACAATTTAAAAATAAATTATTCTAGTTTCTGTTAAAAACAAAAAAATCAACACTTATGCTCAACTTCCACTTCTTTGAATAAGTTATGTCATCATTTCATTTTCATGTTCCTTTTTTATAGCTATAACACATAAATAGAGCTCATTGGAACCAATACCTTGAAAATTAGGTGGTCTGTCATAAATACCAGCTACATCTGTGACAAAAACAACTTTTTTAACATTGAAATTTGAGCATATGGCCTGCAATGAATATAAATAACATGAATGCCATGAAATATCAAAAAACGTGTACAATCTACACAGATGCTAGCTAACATTTGCAATGAAATTATTTTTATTAAAAAGTATTACATCATGATATGAAACTTTCTTTTTAAATTTTTTTACTGGTAATGAAAAATTATAATGTACCTTAATGACAGTATCACCACTTAGAATACTGCAAGTTAAGTCTGTGTCCATGCAACAGTCCCCATGAAATACAGGCACTAGTCCACTTAGTAAATATTGTTCTAGAACTTCGTGTGGCCAATGAAGTGGCTGTCTGTCTTTTACTTTCCATGAGGTGCCAGGCTGTCAACAAAGTATCTTTTTAATATTCAGTACTATATGGGATAAGCAATATACAACATGGACATACAGTAGAAACCTACAATGTTAACTAAACTAATGACTGAGAGGTAGATTACTGGGATGTAAGTGTACTAAATAATTAATGTGTGTAAACTGTATATACTTGTATATTATTACAAACAGGTCACTAGTGTAGTGTACTTCAGCAATGACACTGACAACTGGTTTAAATCCACAGTTGGAGTGAGACCTACTTTCACCAATACTTTTCAATATCTTCCTTGAAAGGATAATAGAGGATGTTCTTGGAGGTTATGAAGTTACTGTAAGCATTGGAAGAAGCAGAATTACTAACTAGCGCTTTGGGGATGACCTAAAGTGTCTGGCAGGCACAGAAGAAGAACTAGCTGATTGGAGATGCAGATAGGTAAGGCTTCCGCAGACTAGGCATGCAAATCAGTACCGAAAGAACACACGTTATGACCAATAGCAAACAGGACTTTAAAATGGACATCAGTATTGGAGTCAAAAAGCTGACAAGTGTCAGTAGTTTTAAATAACTATTGCTATAAGTTCTGACAAAGGAACTAAACCTGAACTACTAGCAAAAATTGCACAGTTTGCATTTGCAAAGCTCAAAACAAATTTGTAAAGGCAAAGACATAGTCCTCTAAACTAAAATTTGACTGATGCACTCCATGGTCAAGGCCACATTCTTGTATGCTTGCGAATCTTTGATGCTAACTACAGAACTAGATCAGAGCATCCTAAAAGCAATAGAATTGAGATTCTATAGAAAGATCATACATATCACCAACAAAGACTGCATCACAAATAAGAAGATTTGGAACAGGATCACAATGGCTTTTTGGCCACACGATGACCTGCTGACCACAGTCAAAATATGCAAACTAAAGCTTTATGACCATGACACAAGGTCCACAGGGCTTTTAAAAACCTTCCTTCAGGACCAGTACCAGGAAAAAGAAGATAAGGCAGACAAAGAAAGCAATAGGAAGACAATGAGTTTTAGCACATGTATAAAAAGTTTCAAATAGTCATTACTTTAAAAAAGTGTAATAGTGTCGATGATTTAATTTAAAAAAAATACTTCAATGGAAAATTCAGATACATATGTTCACTTTATAAAACAGGTTTTGTCATAATAAAAAAAAGACAGACAATTGATAAATTCTTGAGATCTAAAATCTAAATGAACGTTATTAATGAAATAAATATAGGCCCACAAGTTTAATTCACCCAAATAAATATATGCCAACAGTTGATCAGGAAAGTGAATAAAATAAAGAATCTATAAAGAAGTGTTGTTTTTTTCCCTAAGTTAGTGGGCGTTATGAGTGTGTATATAAATGTACAAAGTAAAAAAAAACAACTTACAGAAATGGAAATGGCTGGTACACCAACATCAATCAAGGTATTGACAACTGCATTATTTAGCTAGACACAAAATTTAACAAATAAAAAAAATTACAATTACTAAGAATTCAATGCAAATATTTAAAAGTAAAATAGCAAAAATTATTTATTTTAAAAACAAAACTTATAGTGAGTGAAATGGCATCAATTATTTTGAATCAATCATGTAATTAATTTTTAATAGATCTAGACTAACAATAATAAGTTTGTGCTATTAGAAATACTGTCATTAATTGTTTCTTTTAGCACAACTTTCATGCAAATAGCATGTTCAGTGCATTATGGTCCAATCACTTTTGTGGACCAGTTTGGGATTGGGATAGCTGAGAGGTTTCCATTAGCTTTTTCAAAAGCTATTCAAAAAGAAAAAATGGCTAAAGTATGAATTTGAAACTTCACATTGGAAAACGGATGCACTAGCCACTAAGCTATTTAAGTACTTATAAAAAAAGAAGGTTTTATAGTTATCTTTTGTTAGCTTCAAATTTTCAGTGAATGACCTAATTTTCTAAACAAGGCTTATCTCCCCTTACCTTAGTACATTGTCTATATAAAAATTTTAATTATGATGAATTGATTAACTAATTGGTTAATTTTGTAAATTTGATTCATGTGTTTTCATTGACCATGAATAATTTTGCTAAGTTTCAATTTGATCTGAGAATGGGAAGTTGGAAAAATATCATTTACAAGTTTCCACACAGACAGAGTAAACTTTGTAAAAATAACAGCATGAAATTTTTAGATTTCCTGTTGCTCAATCTATAGAGCAAAGATTTCATACTGAGATTCACATCATTTTAATCAATAGTTTTTGTCAATGATGTAATGATAATTATCATGACATTATTTTGTAGAATGCTTGTAGGCATACTAACAACAATGACAGGAACCAGGAAATACTTGAAACCTGATCAAATATAATGTTTATTTTTATGAAATAAATCCAATTTTAATGAAGATATTAGATCAATATGATTATTTCCTAGCTTCACTTATATGTTCATATTATTAAATTACTTGCTTGGAAAATCTCACTTTTATTTAAAATAAATTTTCTACAAATATTGGCCATCAGCAGATAAAAAGTGTTTGGGAGTTTAGTCAAGATCAACTATAACACAGGGCAACAGCCAAAAAATCGTCCGAGGTTTCTCAGCTGATTTAGACTAATTTTGGTGTCCTGAGTCCGAATATCACATTGGTTTTGCTCAAGCAGGTCAAATTTTTGAGCTATCTGACAATCTACACAATGGTAATAAACGCACAACAAAACACCATCGATATCCACCATCGATATCTTACCAACATAGAAATTAATTTAGATCAATAGAACCGATATTAAAATAACATAAAATGTGTCACAATCATCAATTAGTGGATGTCAGATGACAAGATCTATGAAGATACTATGATAGATGTCACGTTGAAGATTATCTTGATCTATATCACACTATCAATGATCGTGATTGCCGAGGATCTTGAAATCGTCTTTTAATAAGATGATCGTATAGAAGTAGCTAGATCTAGTTGATGATACGATCATTTAGAATTTTGCCAGATGATCATCTAGAAGTTGTCAATTGCTAAGTCGATCTAAGTATGTTACTATATTCAATGAAGAAACTTCTCTTCGTCTAAAACAATTACTTTAATTCAGAACTTGGAAAAGCTATTCACAAATAATTACAATGGTTAAATGTACTTGAATAGAATGATAGATCTACAATAAAATAATAAATGCAGCCCAATTTACAATAATTAACATGTCTGCACGTGGGAAAAAACCCGAGGTACTTGACGAGCTAAAAATAGATACTGTGTACGTGACAAAATGATACAAAGACTACTGATTTACAAATATGTATTTATAGGGCTTACTCTGCTGCTATTTCATTTACTAAAAAATAACTATCTAACTAATATCTAAAATGGCTTCAGCACGACGTTCATGCACGAATAACCCTGACGTTTTCTGCTACATTTGCGGAGAGTACACACTGTCAGCTGATAGGATGAACATCACAAAATTTGTGAAACATGCCTAAGAGGCTTACTTTGAAATCAAGCTGGGTGACCAAGACAAGTCTTGGGCACCGCACACGGTGTGCAAAACATGCGTGGAATACCTCCGGCGGTGGACGAAAGGCGAGAAAACATCACTAAAGTTTGGAATTCCGATGGTATGGAGGGAGCCATTTGACCACGCATCAATACTGCAGGCATCAACCGAAAAAATCGGCGCAGCCTCCAGTACCCCGACCTTCCATCTGCTCGTTGTCCAGTTCCTCATTGCGAAGAAATACCCGTGCCAACGCTCCGAGAGATTCCAGGCAGCGACGACGAGGCCACCACTTCAGACGAGAAATGTGGTACAGAAGAGGAGTATGAAGCACAATATGGTCCGCAGCCCTTCACACAATGTGAGCTCAATGATCTAGTTCGGGACCTAAGCCTGTCGAAGAATTCCTCTGAGCTGTTGGCTTCCAGGCTCAAAGAGAAAAACCTGCTTCACAAGGACGCGCGTATTACCTTCTTTCGTAGAAGGCATGAGGAGTACATGGACTACTTCTGCCAGGAGGAAAACCTTGTGTACTGCCGAGATGTCGCCGGTCTTCTTGATAAACTGGGCGGTCCTCAATACGATGCGAGAAATTGGCGACTCTTTATTGACAGTTGCAAGCGTTCTTTGAAGTGTGTGCTCCTCCACAATGGGAACCAGTTTGCCTCAATCCCGCTTGCGCACTCCACGACTCTCAAAGAGAAATATGAAGCAGTGAAGTATGTGCTCGAAAAAATCCAATATCAGCAACACCAATGGATCATCTGCGTCGACTTGAAAATGGTGAACTTTTTACTTGGTCAGCAGTCTGGGTTCACAAAGTACCCATGCTATATGTGTATGTGGGACAGTCGAGACAGAGCCCAGCACTATGTAAAGAAAGAGTGGCCGGCGCGAGAGCAGTTAAAACCTGGGGCGAGAAACATCATAAACGAACCTCTTGTTGACCGGGAGAAGATATTGATCCCACCACTACACTTGAAGTTGGGTTTAATGAAACAGTTCACGCGCGCTCTGGACAAGGATGGGAGGTGCTTCAACTGCATGTGCCGAGCATTTCCTCAACTGACTATTGAGAAGCTGAAGGCCGGCATTTTCGACGGCCCACAGATACGGCAGCTCATAAACGATGCAGAGTTCTGTAGCTCCATGAACTCACTTGAGTGCGCCGCCTGGGAATCCTTTGTGCAGGTGATGAACAACTTCCTGGGGAACACTAAGGCAGCAAACCACGCAAGGCTCATCAGCACCATGATTAAGGATTTTCAAGAACTCGGGTGTTTGATGAGCATAAAGATGCATTTCTTGTTTTCGCACATGGATAAATTTCCGGAAAACCTTGGGGCGATGAGCAGGGAGAAAGATTCCATCAGGACATGCACCAAATGGAGGAAAGGTACCAGGGGAGGTGGGATGCAGTCATGCTGGCGGACTACTGCTGGTCGCTGAAGAGAGACAACCCAGCAGCTGCTCACACACGGGAATCTAAGAAACGCAGATTTATGCCCTGAACTTTTTCTTCATATTATGTCAAATATGCTAATAAAATTTGATAAACTAAACAAAAACTGAATTAATTGAATTGTGTTGACTTTAATTATTGAGGAATACCGAAAAAATCGGCAGGGGTTTATCGACTGGTGAGCCGCAAAAATTTTGTTTTTTACAAAAAACGATTTTTTAAAAGTTTCTGTAGCAAAACATTCTGACCTGATTGAGCGAAACCAAGCTCATTTTCGGACTCAACATTAGTCTAATTCAGCTGAAAAACCCTGGACGATTTTCCAAAAAAATTTTTTTGTTGCCCAGTGTAATAAGTATACTTTGGTCCTTTTTTTTTTTTCTTATTACATCTAATAAAATTGATTTTCGGAAGAATAAAAGTTAGGGGAAATAAGGGACAACAAATTATGATAAAAAGCATTATACTATGGTTGAATTTTCTCCCTTTAATTTTTTTTTTTTTTTTTAAATTTGTTATTACTTTACAAAAAAAAAAACTGTGTCAAGATTCATTCAAAGCTGTTTTTGATAACTGAATTAATACCAGGATTATAAATGCATAAAGTAAATATGAACAAATGAGTTAGTTTAGTGAACATCTACCAAAAAAAAAATACTTAGATATATAACCTTTAAAACTGATTGTCTGACCAAACAGTAACCCCATATCTTATGTTTATGATCCTCTTTGGTAGCACCACGCAAACCCTCATTGATTGCATACTCCTTGGCTTGGTGATGCCCAAACGACCTATAAATATACATCACAAAAAAAAATATTAAAAATATAAATAAGTAAATCTTTGAAAAACAATAAAATTACTACAAACATCTCCAACTATTTATATTTTTATATAGATATCATATTGAAAATCTTTAAAAATAATAGATATTAGCAGGCGGTGGACTAGAAAAAGTTTTATAATGCTTTATTGAAATTTCTGGCACCTCTTTCCATGACTAACACAACTATTAAACATTTTTTTCAAACAATGGAGTGGGAAGCGTGGTCGAGAGGCTAAGTACGCTTGAACTTGGCTTGGCTACCTATGCAGGAGGCTCAATGTTCGACACCTGATTTGGGCAGAGTTGTGTTTACTGAGCGCCTAAAGGCAGCACAAAAAACCTTCTCCCAGATACCCCTTCCCCCACAGGTCCACAAATGAGATTGGACCATAGCGCTTGAGCATGCTATAAGCATGAGCATGAAAGTAGCACTATATAAAATCTATAATTTATTTATTTATTTATTTGTTTCCTAAGTTGTATTTGTTTCCTAAGTACATATGTAAAGTCACATGCAGTGCTTTTTTTGTCACGGTATGCGTAACAGCACTTTTTTCATTGTGGGGAAAAAATTTCTTGTATTTTAAAGTTTATTATTAATTTATTAGTATTTTAAACTTAGGCAATCCATCACTGTGTACCTGCACCTATTTATTTACCAAAAAAAGCACTGGTTATATGTATACATAGAAAGAGAGAAACAAAGATGCTAATTTTCAAATTGAAAAGTCTTTTTATTTTTTTACTAACAGGAGAAAAAAGCAACAAACCCAGCTCCATGTACTATGATGCAGGACATACCAGCCTCATGACAGTCCTTTACATGTTGAGCAAGTTTGGATGTGACATCAGGTCGATATGTTTCAAAGCAACCTTTATCTGTTACAGCACTGCCACCAAATTTTATGACAATTTCAATATGAGTCATCATATGAGGCTCACACATTATTCCCATACATATTCACAGATCTATAATTACAAATTAATAATATTATTATAATAAAGAAGTAACATAAAAAAGTTTTTAAAAAATTCCTACTTTATGAAGCTGATGACCTTTTGTAAGAGTGATTACTTTGCTCTTAATAACTCATGAAGGAGAGATTAAAAAAAAAAAGAAAATTGTTTACCCTGCTCAAATCCCAAACCCCACCCCAAAAATAATCCTGGTTAAGCTCATGTAGAGTATTTAGAGTATAGAAAATTCTAGTTTGGTGATATAGATCCAGACTTGTAAACATTAAAAGACAGCAGTGTAGTTAGAGTTATAGTATTAATATTGTGTATTAATACATTGTATTTAGTATTTTATACCAGGTGCACATGTATAAATTGTCACAAATTGATTCTAGCAGTGCAGCTAATTATTTCTACATATGATGGTGTGCAAAATGTTCATGTAGTCTATTTATTTATTCAACTCTATAGTAAATGCACATATTCCCATTGACATATGTTCAAAATAGAAATTAATTTTAATATTTTGAAAAATGTTAATGGTCCCAGTGTGGCCAATAAGCTATTTTTTTTCACAAATATATATACATATCTATATTATTTATATATGTATATAATAATAATATATATATATATATATACAGGGCTATTTTTGTGACGGTACACACCGGTAAGGGCATACCGGAACCTATTAAAAAAATTATTACTTTTCTTGTATTTAAACGTATATTAATTTTTAGTAGTTAAAAGTTAGGCATTCAACTACTGAGTTAACTAGGTTAGTAAGTACCGGCACCTATTTTTTTTTTTTACAAAAAAGCACTGTATATATATATTGTTAGGGTTGTCTGTCCAATGGCTGTGTGAAGCGTCTAGTGTGGTAGCTTGACTTGTTGCCACCGCTGGCTAGCATCTGTGAAAGGGGAGCAATTTTGTAAGTCTCTCTTGCCAGTACATAGCCTCTCCACAGCAAGTCCTATGGGTCTCGGAGGAGGTTTGGCCCCAAGATGTGAGGCAGGCATGGCCCGTCAGAGTGCCAACACGCCCTGTTGCCCACAAACCAAACCCCTAGCTATAGGTCAATAGCCGCACTGCCTTGTGTGTGTGTCCCTGTAAGGTCTAAGGCTAAGGGAGTAAACCCTAACAGAAAATACGGTCCTGGAGCCCCGTAGGCGGGGGGACAGTAGTAAGACTACTGCTCTCTGGCAAACTCCTGCAGCCACCTGTCCCCAAATTGTGATGGCTTGCCATCCCTTTGGACCCGGTCAGTATGGAAGAGAGGCGTGTGCTGACGTGTGGGCAGCCCAGCACTTGCAAATTTACCTCCCAGGCTTTCCCCCAGCAATGGAGAGGTCACTCCATCTCTGACAGTAATGTCTTTGAAAAAACATGGAGAGTGGTAGTTACCGGTGATAAGTTCCTAGCTGATTGGCGTAAGCTGGAACGCCAGGGACCACTCTTGACGGTAGGAGGGGCTTTTTAGTCTCACTGGATAGCTACTGCCTGCCTTAAGCCGAGCAGCCCTTGGACAATAAAGTGCTATCCCACCACAGCTTGCCGCACCACTGGGTGCTTGGTGCTAAGACAAAATAAAAAAGCAAGCTGCTTACCCGCACTTGCAAATACAATCAAAAGAAAACCCTCAACATTAATGCGTTTAGCAAGCTGGAACATACGGACAATGTGTCCTGGCTTCAATACTGACCCTGAACTCATCACAAACATGCATCAAACATCGACAGAGAACTCAGCAGACTAAACATTGATGTGGCCTGCCTGCAAGAAACCAGACTGGCAGACAGTGGATCTCTTACAGAAAGCAACTATACATTCTACTGGCAAGGAAAACCATTACAAAGACCTAGAATACATGGCGTCGGCTTCACAATAAGAAACAGTCTCGTCCCCTGCATCACGATGTTTCCCATTGGCAATGAAAGAGTAGCACACATGAAATTTGCATCACCGCAAGGCAAAGTTAATATAATCTGTGCTTACTCACCAACCCTTGCTGCACCGGAAGAGGACAAAGACAGATTCTTTCAAGCTCTAGAGGATGTAATTAAAAGTATTCCAAAATCCGAGCACCTCTATATAAATGGAGACTTTAATGCCCGTGTTGGTGATGGAAATGATGCATGGCCACAATGCTTGGGACCTCATGGTGTTGGCAAAATCAATGACGATGGCCAAAGGCTACTAGAGTTCTGTAGCTCTCATGAACTGTGTGTAACAAATACATTCTTCTCTGGCAAGGAACGCCATAAAGTGTCTTGGCAGCACCCACGCTCAAAAAGGTGGCACCAGCTTGACCTCTGCATCACCCGAAGGATGGATCTGAAACGTGTCATCCACACTTTCATACCATAGTGTGGACTGCAACTCAGACCATTCACTAGTGCTAAGCAAAATCAAACTACTTCTCAAGAAGGCTTATACTTCCACTCAACCCAGAACTAGGCGAATTAACGTCAACCATCTAGGTGACCCAGAGAAGTGTGCACTCTTTGGCAAGCTCCTGAACAGTTCAATCCCCTCATTAAGTGATGAAGAAGACATCTCTATCAGATGGGAGAAATTAAGAGATGTAATCTACAGTTTGGCAATCACCGCCTTTGGGCCTCAAAAACACAAAAATGTAGACTGGTTTGAGGCGAATCTAGCACATATGGAACCTTGCATCGAGAAAAAGCGATCTGCATACCTCGCTCACAAGACAAAGCCAAGTCCAAGATCTTTGGAGGCCTTCAAAAGTGCTAATAAAGAGGCGAAAGAAATGGCTAAAAAATGTGCTAACAACTTTTGGAGGGATACCTGCAACAGAATCCAAGACAGTCTCCACTCAGGAAATAGCAAAGCTCTATTTGATGGCATTAAAGCGGCCCTGGGTCCAACAGTGTCTAAGCCTGCCCCCCTTCTATCCAAATCAGGAGAAAAAATTACAGATCAAACCAAGCAGCTAGAACGATGGACAGAACACTACCTCGAAGTCTATGCCACAAAGAATACAGTAGACGATGTCGCTTCTCTACCAGATCTTCCAGTACTGGAATGCCTAGCTTCCGAGCCTTAGTGACCTCAAAAAGGCAATTAACTGCATAAAAAATAGAAAATCTCCTGGGAGTGATGGTATCCCAGCGAAGAAGTGAAAGTCAACGAATCACTCCTGCTCCCTGAACTCTATATTCTCTTCTGCCGCTGTTGGAAAACAGGTCATGTCCCACAGGACATGCGCGACGCAACTATAGTCACAATATACAAGAACAAAGGGGATCGGAGTGACTGCAACAATTACAGGGGTATCTCTCTCCTCAGTATAGTGGGCAAGATCTTTGCTAGAGTGGCACTATCCAGGCTGCAAGTGATAGCTTCTAGAGTCTACCCAGAGTCTCAGTGTGGATTCAGGAGTGATAGATCCACTATAGACATGATATCTTCTCTACGACTACTGCAGGAGAAATTCAGAGAGAAAGACAGACCCCTTTACATCGTTTTTGTTGATCTGACTAAAGCTTTTGACATGGTGTTACGATCATCAATAGTGCTAGATGATACAATCAAACTTGATGTCAAGATGTCACGTTGAAGCACAATCAATTATCCTAATTGCCGAGGATCTTGAAGTCGTCTTTAATAAGATGATCGTATAGAAGTAGCTAGATCTAGTTGATAATACGATCATTCAGAATGTTGCCAGTTGATAAGAGGATCATCTAGAAGCTGCTAATCGCTAAGTTGATCTAAGCATGTTACTATATTCAATGAAGAAACTTCTCTTCGTCTAAAACAATTACTTTAATTCAGAACTTGAAAAAGCTATTCACAAATAGAAGGGTGAAAATGCAACGGCGCCTGGTGATTATATATGCCCAACCTGCGATCGCAGCTGTGTATCAAGGATTGGCCTCTTTAGTCACACAAGAAGTTGCAAAGGGAAAAGATCGTCTCTCGAGACGTAAAATGCCACAGATATATATATATATATATATAATGTAGGTCTATATAAACTGTCAAATCTCTAGAGTTGTTTTATAGATCCTTGTCTACCCACCTATTTGAACCCATGAAGAGTTTGCAAGCTAATAAGAGGAATTGTAATTACTCATTCTCTGGTGACTCCACCATGTCTCCAGAAAGCCAGACTGAAAAGAAGTATAAGTATAGATCTAGTATTATTTATTTAAAATTGTTATAATTATTGAAATATTATTCATTCAATTATTATTTTTATTATTTATTAATTTATTGTAGTCATAAGTCATTGTAAATGATTGTAGTGAAATGTGAGTTTGATTCTGTTCAGAATACCATTTTATATTATTACTTAAGTCTACTATATTTATTGTATTTCATCTCAAGATGAGTTTATTTTGTAATAAAAGTAGCTACTAGATCTAGAATTATGATTTTACATTCAACGTTGGATCATGATGATGGAATAGTAATAGTTGGAAACGTTGGACCATTGAAAATAATTGTTTGTTGTTGTCTACGTCTAATATTTATAAATATATATAGGTATGTGTTGAAAATCTATATAATATGTAGCTCAGTGACAAGCATGTAACTCTTGATCCAGTATCGCTTTATATATATGTAGTAGAGTCACTATTGCGTAGCAGGCATGTTTGCGGAACAGCTCGTCAAAATTAATTAAAATCTAATTTGTTTTGAAATTTTCTGCTAAAGTACTGTAACAGTACTGCGCATGGTCCATTTCTCTACATTTCCAATATAAGGGGTTTCCTTTCACAGCAGAAAATCAATTTTGACTCCAGGTTAAAGTTGACAGGTGTGGAATCGTCCATTATTTTTCACGTACCAGGAGAACCGCTTAGGTCAGGGCTTAAGGCTTTTTAAAAATGATAATGACACATCACCTGCATGATACACCTATTTTTAGGTTTATAAATGGATGTGAAAAAACTTCATCTCGTACCCATCTACCAGGAATTTCATTTTTTAAAAATTGGGAGGTGTTAACTCAGTTTTTACCTTTTTAAAGATAGTCACAATTGTGGAACACTATAGATGTCATTTATTTGACCTGCGCATTTAGCTTAATATTTACATAGTGATTTAGATTATCGGAATTTAAATATGAAATTGTATTAGTAAACATAAATTTAAAAACATTTAGACAATAATATTACATATAATATATAATTTATGATTACCAGACTCCAGCAAAAAGAGGACAAATCATAATATCAAATAATATCATATAGGCCTATATAATATTAATATAATAAAAAAGAATTAAAGAATAGTGGGAAATAAAATCTTGTAAGGAAAATCAGGGTAGTGTGACTTAATTAAATTAAAGTGGCAATGGATTAAAAATTGACAATGTGTTTCTTAAGCTTTAATAAAATAAAATTAATGTAAAGGATAAGGAGTTCAAGTATTATATAAGACTAATAAATATGTGCTTTATATAGTCTTTGTTCCGACATTTTTACCGTGTTCCGCAATTATGACTTCTTAAAAAATCCTGTTCCGTAATTGTGACTGACCATATCTCAGTCGATTTGAATGTAAAATTTAAATATCTGTTGAAGAACTAAACGATGCGTCTATTTTTATCGGAAAATGGACGTGCAATGCCTAGATACTTTTAGTTTTTCCATAGGTCTAACCATAACAGAGCAAAAAATTGAAAACTAAAAGTAGCTGCAAACTGTTCCGCAATAGTGACTCTACTCTCTCTCTCTCTCTCTCTCTCTCTCTCTCTCTCTCTCTCTCTCTCTCTCTCCCCCCCTCTCTCTCTCTCTCTATCTATCTATCTATCTATATATCTATATATATCTATATATATCTATATATATCTATATATATATATATTATCTTATATAATACAGACGTTACTTCAAAAAAGAAGATGATTATGTCCTACGCGTCATGCATTTAGTCATGCATTTTAACCAATGACTTACATTTTGCCAAGTCACTGGTTTTCCTGGCTAGCTCAGGCAACCCAAACCCATTCCATGCTCTAATAGCACTAGGGAAGAAGGAGTATTTCCAGTATTTGTACAAATTTGTCCTAGCATATGGGACGAGGAATGTGCCTTTATCTTTGTGTCTTTCAGAGTATTTTATTAAATTTTGTTTTTGTATTTGAAGATTATGGTTCAGTGTTTTATGTATATCAGATTTATTTCGAAGGGGAGGGTGGCTGTATTTTTTTGTTGCATACACACACATATGTTTAACCCCCGGGCTTTTAAAATCAAAGTTTGCTTTAGTGTTGTTTTTTTTTAAAGGTTTTAACCCCCCCCCTTTCCGTGGCAACCTTCTTTAACATTAAATCTCCATTCAAAAAAAAAAAAAATAGGCCCATATCAAAACAACAGTTACAAAATTCCCGCGAGGAATGCTCCAACCCTAACGAGCTGGGGATATGCGAGTGCGCTGTTATAGCTCCCATAGTTGCGTCCAAGAGGGTTTTATAGATGTCTATGACCTCCTTCAGTCGCGAAGCGACTATGGATGATCTCGTGGAAATGAGATGAATGCCTTGGCATTAGCTGTGGCCGGAACGATGTCGCCCACACATGTTTCCCCCTCTCCACGCAGCTGATGTATCCAAATTTAAGGAAGGCAGTGCCGATACAGTTTATGTTCTGCCAGGGTGTAGCACTGGGTGCTGATAACTGACTGCCTTAAATATGTAGGCCTACTGAAAATACACATAGCAAGATGTTCCCATTTTCTTTAGAAATATATTTACATTGTGTTTGGAATCCAAATTTATGTAACGACTGTTCATTAATGCTAGTTCTTTTTTAGTTTTGTAAATCGGAAAAAAAAGTGTTGTTATTTTATAGATCTGTAATAAATGTTTTGTGTTAGGATATTCTAGTTTACAATAAGAGAGTGTTTTCCAAACTGTTTCTTTAACCGAACCATTCGTTTACTTGGAGAATTCAGAGAACACTCTATTTATTTTTTTAGGTGGGATTATTTCCTATTTGTTTTAAATTGTTCGGTCCTAATACTCCTAATGATTAGACCACTAAACCATTAAATTTAACTTTATTATTTATTTTCAAGTATATAACAAGGCTTACACATGCAAAAACTTATGAAAAAATAAGGTTGATTAATTTGGTGATGTTGTCTAGTTTTGGTATTAAGGCACGATATTGGTAAGAAGGATTTCTAAAATCTGGTGTGGTGTTTGTAGACTTTGACTTTGTTGCAACATAATAAGAAAATCATGTTTTGCACAAATAGTTTGTACGAAACTGGGGTAGAAATAAAATAACGATAGTTTGTTCCATGGGCGTAGCTGGGCACCCCCCCCCCTTTTTCTGAAATAAAATCCCCTTTGTGGAATTTTGTGACTGATTTAAATATTTTTTTTTAGTTGAGATTTTAATGTTAAACCATCACCTGCCCGCGCAGCCAATTGGGTTTTGAGTTTAAAATCCCCTCCAAATGGTTTGATGTTAAAACCCCCATCTTCTATAAAATAAAAAATAATGTAATTAACAGTCACCCAATTCTTTTACGATAAAACTCCCCTCTTCAATATAAGACTAAAGCATACAACAGTCACCGGATTCTATGAGCTTAGCCTAGAGACTTTTGAGTTAAAAAAAAACACCTCCAGAGGGGTTTAAGTTAAACCCTTTCCAGAGGGCTTTGAGTTTAACCCCCCTCCCGCAGGATTTGACATTCGGTCATTCAGCTGGTTCGGTCATATTGTTTGACAATATAATAAAGTTAAAGTAAGATAATTACAAAGAAAAATCTAGATGATCGAAATGAAATATCACGAAATGCTATACCTAGATTTATGCTTAGGATAGCTTCTAATTGGGAAGAGAGAAGAAATTATGTTACGCTAACCTATAAGGGACTGGGGAGGATAAAAATAGTTACAGAGAATCGAACTATCTAAATTTAGTATGAAAACCAAATGTTCTACGCAAGTGTCACATGACAATCAAAGTGAACGAGAATGAGGTTATTTCATTTTTATACGCACTTTGAATTGTGCATATTCCTGAAAAGATAAATCTACAATTTTAAACTCAGTATTTTGTAAATATTACTTTAAAATGATGAACTTAATATGAATGAAAACATTTTATAGGTTTTAAAATATTACTAGTAAAAAGAAAGAGTACGTTTAATTGCTGGCTCTTTATTTGACCTTAAAATTCTAAATTTAGTAATACTGTGATAAATTAAAAATAGATAGCAACAGCTATTTACCTTTGCAGGAATGACATTTTTTAAAATTTATTTTCGTAGTACAACGACATAGAGAGGTCTATAGGTGTTTTAAAAAGAAATCTTTGCATTTGATTTGATAATAAATCTTCTTTTACAGTGATTAGTCCAAATGGCATAATATTACTAAAATGTTTTCTCAATTAATCATTACAAAAATTTTACAAGAACAATAGACCAATATTTTTTTTTATTTATTATAATAAAATTGACATCTTCTTATCTTATCTTATATAATACAGACGTTACTTCAAAAAAGAAGACGATTACGTCCTACGCGTCATGCATTTAGTCATGCATATTAACCAATGACTTAAATTCTGCCAAGTCGCTGGTTTTTCTGGCTAGCTCAGGCAACATCTTTGGAATGCAGTACATTTCTATTGTAAATCAATATTACTATTAATACTTTATTTATATAAATAGAAAACATGAATGCAAAAGTGCATAATTATTTATTCTTTTGTTGGATAGATATTTCCCTAATTGGGCCAGTAGTTTAGGTTTCGTTCCCTCCCCTCCAGACCAGTTCTCATAAACTAGGACTTGTTGCTCAATATTTTGGAAGCCTTTTCCTGCATCTGTGTGATACCAATTACCTTGTAAGCTCTTAGCATGACATTTTTGGTTTCGAAATACCGTTCAGTTTCGGTAAAGATAGCTTCTTATGATCTGTACATTCTAAGCGTCTATCACTGTTTAACAGTTCAACTTGGTATACAATAAAACACGTAACCGAAAGCAACCAATCAAACAAGTTTATTTCGTAAATAAAGAGTTATACAGTTCTGTTGCGTCGCATTGCAGTATAAAAAGAATTGGTACATATACAGTAAAAATACTGTTACTTTAGTCCAAATGACGTGTTCATTTTTCCCAAGTAGGCTACTGCGCATTGAGGCCTGCATCGTGTTTCAGTGTACAAAAACAAAACAAAAAACAACAACAAACAAAAAAAACGCGAATATATTTTTTGTTCATTGGAAAGTGGAACTGCGAAAGTTAATGGACGACAGTAGCTCTTATTGTACACTTTGTTTTAACACCAAAGACTAAAGACAATATTTTATTTTCCTAGTAAGTTGTTCGACATGATAGTTACTGGAGGCCAATCAGCAAACGAAAGCTGCTGCGACTGGAAACATCTTGATAATAAAGCTCAGCAGCACGAGGTCTCTGTAAATCACGTTAAAAACTTAAAATGTTTGTAAAATGTTGTAAATGTTTCGGATGTTCCTTCAGTGGTGAAGATAATCTACTTTCTAGTCCAAACCTCTTGCAGGACAACGGGATAGCATCGGGCGGGATATGAACCCGGGACCATTGAGACGATCGAACAACAGTCCGGCGAGCATACCGCATGGCCAGGCAGTCATCCATAGGCTACTAATAATTATGAGTCAGCGTGATTGGATTAAACTCCAATGCCCAATGGTAAAGTTCCACTTTCAGACTTTGCGATCTAAAGGACAGATTTGGCTCATGTTTAAGCAAAGTCAAAAGAAAAACTGCATTCGCGCGCAGTCTTAGCAAGAATTCTAGTGATTGTTCAGTACCTTTCCAGAGCATTTCGTGGGAGAACAGAGAAAGCTTATGCACCGAACAACGTTCAGTTTTTAGACGTGGTTGAGATGCTTGACGAATTCGACCCAACCATTCAAGAACGTCTTCGACGAATTAAGAACGCCGAGGCTCACGACCATTATCTCGGATATAGGATTCAAAACGAGCTTATGGACCCATTGGCATTCTTTCCCATTATCCTTGACTACACGTTTGATGTTTACCACAAAGAGCAGATGTCTTAAAGTAGCTTTTTGGGGACGTATCAGTTCCAGAGGTTAAGGTAGAGAGTTTGTGTAGTTAAATTTATATATATATTGTCTACCCTTAGGATTCAGAGGGCCCCGCATATGACATTTGCCCAGGGCTCCGCGCACTGCTAGGGCCGCCTCTGCTCACAGCCAGAACGTCGCGGACTCTATCTTAGGTCTACAATTTGTAAAAGCGACACTGTTTAAAAATAAAGTAAATCAACAATCAGTAAAGTCAACAAAGTCAAGTTTTATTGCACTATTTTAGAAGAATCCCCGGACATGTCTGCTTTCTAATATTAGGTCTGGATTTTCTTCTACAAGATCGTCATACTCTTTCGACACTGGTGGCAGCGAGCATGTGTGAAACTGATTTCCGTTTCTTTCAACTTTGACCCCTTCTTTCTGGTCTTTTGGGTTCTTATGAGATATACGAATCTGGATTAAAAAAAACATGAATCAAAATCAATAAAAAAAAGAAATAAAAAAAGAGTTATTATAAAATTGCGTTCTACTACATTTATGTTACTAAAACGTGGACAAACAGCAATCACTTACATGATCTCTAGAAGCGACAGATGGACATTCCTTGAAGTAATTAAAGGGCAACAAGAAAAATGTCAGGTGGTTGCCTACGGTTGTGGTCAGGGGCAGATCCTCACTACGTGTGATGTGGTGCATGCCGCATGTGATCCAGAAGACAAGATCCTGAAGATGAAACAAAACTCGAATAATCATTTTAATATAATCTTCTGATTACCTCTTGTTTGTTTATTCACGCATCCAGTTACCTTTTTTTTATGAACATATTGATTTTCAGAAAATTTAAGTGGGCCTACATTGTATATGCTCCAAACAGTACGTTTATGCTTTTGGGGTAACGAATACGAAACCAGGAGAAGATTGGAATTATGAACTTCAGGATTTATATGACTTCTATGAGTCTACCCAATCTAACTGGATAGTTGGCATACATATTAGAAAGACAAGGCGATTGCTACTCGAATAGACTACACTATTTTATCCAACAAAACTTCACTCGATCTTCCAAAATACTTCTCAGAACAGACATTCCTATGTAGATCTAAATGATTATACGACTGACTTTGTCATTGCTATTTATCTATAATAAATATGCACAAACCTCATCAACAATATTCTCATCGTCCTCATAGAACTTCGTGAAGTTGACCACGGGATTTAAACTGTCCAGCATTGCGTAGGATGAGCTGGACAGTGGTTCTTCATCGTTATGTTTTGTTACCACCATCTGGTGACGGGCCCAAGCGATTGTCCCTTCGTTGTTCTTATTCTCTGGAAGTGGTTGTTTGGACATTCCATCGAGAGCGATTCTGTTAACAATCGCATAAAACAAGGATTGGAACTTTTCAAATTATGTTGTGGGCTAATTCTAAAACTGTATCGGTGAATAAAGATTAAGGGTTCTGGAGTTGTGAAATAGTTTATCTTCAACAAAGGGATGGAATAAAGTCATGGAACAATGTCATGGGACGTATAAGCCAAGTCAAAAAATTATAAAATATCTTTATATTAAAACATAAAAACATAATTTAAAGGGAAAAAAAGTTAATTTAAAGTACAGACAAGCAATAGAAAAAAAGATTACTTTTTTAAAACCAAGTTTATCTAAGGTAAAGAATCGCTAATTACTGCTGTTTATCTAACATGGCAGGATTCAGCTCCTTTAGGCCATATAAAACAAAATTAATTAATTAGTACTAATTGATTACTTAAATGGTTAATTTATTGTCATTGTCATCAACTATGAATAATTCTGCAAAATTTCAAATTTGATCCGAGAATGGGAAGTGGGAAAAAACAATTGTCAAAGCGTAATACGGGGATTGAATCCATATATACATCCACAACTCTCATTAAGTAGCAGTTATTCCCCGTATTTCGCAATCAAACAAAATAATTTATCATCAATAATAAATGAACTAATTGGTTAATTATTTGTATTGCTTCATGTCTTGTCAGGTTCAATGAATAACTTGTAGGCAAAGAATGGGACAAGGGAGATAAAATATGTCCAAACTTTTGACCAAACAGACAGAAAGACAGACAGACAGACAGACAGACAGAAAGACAAAATGAGTTGATAGAAGCTTTGTCAAAAGTAGTTATTTAGTTACAATACGGACAAAGGCCTGTCTTTAGAAATAAAAGGTACAAACTTCTTATTCAGTTTCCAGATGCTATACCAGGTCTATGTCTAGTTAACTTGTTAATCATTAAATGTTCCACACTTTAAATTCTAAATTGGAATGCCTACATGTTTAACATGGTAGATAATTTTAGGTCATTATGAATTTATGATCTCATTTTCAAATTTTACCTGTAGCCTTTAAGTTCACCAAATTTTGTTTTGACATGTTCATTGTGAACTACATGGTACTTTGGTTTATCAAAATTAAACTTGAAAAGAGCCTCTTTTTCGGTTTTCTTTAAGTTCCGGTCAAATCTGGTCTGATAGTAAGATGTTCCTTTGGCCTATTTAATATAGTATGTAAGAAACACGTTTATTCTCAATATGATTAATATTTAAAAACTCTTAACCTACCAAATGTGAACGTCTTTTAATCAAATAATCGATTTCTATCCGATTATTGCTAGTTTGAATATAAACAATACATACATAGAACTGAATATCAAATCAATTAGTATATACAATTTCAACTAAATCAGCACTAGACAGTTTTAAGGGTTTTGTTACGAACTCATGTTAGTCTTTACTAAAAAAAAAATTTAAGAAAAAAAAAAGGGGGGAGGATGGTCCGATTTAAACGCAAAAAAAAGTACATAGTAAATTCTTAACAAACATTTCCTCTATAATTGTCCACTAGCGCACTATGTGTTCTACAATAGTCAAATAACACGAAGAGAGTGGCGCTCTACAATCACAATATGAAATATTGTTTGTAATGCAATTATTGGTTTTAGCTTTGGTGTTACTTTTGTTAGTAAAATAGAAAAATATAATTGTATTCAAACGCTTTCTAAATTGTTAAGCGTCTTATATTTTGCTGTTTTTTTTAAATTGAAAGGAACGTTTCTAAATGATTATAAATTCAAAGAAGTGTAAACTGAAAAGAAACACAGAAATAAACACCCACTGATCTTAAGTCGACTGTTTCCACAGAAACATCCAGAGTTTCATATCTGTTTGAAACTCCAGATATATCAAGATCAACTTTAAAATGAAACATGTGATGATGAACTGGTCCAAAGAAATTCTCCTCAGTCTGAAAACCGTACGGTCTTTCTTCCGATGTGTAGAAGGATGGCAAGATATAGCCTGTGGAACAAAGATGCGTAGTTCTAAAGCTAAATACATTATATTTTATTCATTATATTTTAAGGTATCCGAAGTCAACGACGCAGAATGGGTAAAGATTACAAAGAGAGTCTGTGTTGTCACAACCTCAAGCGATTCCGCTCATGGTGTGGTTTGATTACATAAAGTAATACAGTTTCAGAAAATCATTTGGCATTGTTTTTCATTTGAAAACAATCTGAACAACATGTTATCTTATGGGATTTATGACTTATATTACATGTAATTCTTTTGGCACAAACGGAGAAATCAACTTTTCAAAAGCTTTTCTATTTTTTTTCGATCTAAGCGTGACACACCAACAGACAGACAACACAAAACTAATAGCGGCTTTTTATCCAACGGAGTTCATTTAGATTATTTGAGACATCTTGAGGACTTCCCTTCCCCCACCGCCACTTTCCCGTGTACACACGATGCCAGCCCTGCATAAACCACTGTGTAATGTAGTATGAGTCTTGAAGAATGAAAATCTCGCTTCTGCTCAATTTAGTCGTACAATGATAAATTTGGTGCGTTTGAAATTTTCGTTTTTAATTGCTTTTTTAAAGCGCAATTCCAATCTTTTTTTTTTAAATTGACCAGTGGGGGAGAGGGTATCTGGGAGAGGCTTCCATGCTAACTTTACAAAAGCAATTTCTTTAAAATTCTGCTGAAGTCGGTATATCAACTCGAGCCCCCTTGATTAGTAGACTATTATGAAGACTTACCTCCCCTGAAGTCTTTTATAAAAAGAAAGTGATGTATTTTTATTTTAAAATAATGAATGTTAAAACTTAAATCCCTTTCAGCAAACAACAAAAAAAAAAAACAACAACAACCGTTGAAGCAGAACATTTGCGACATCTAAATATCATGATATCGAATTTTCAATATCTTTTCTAATTTTTGCGACCTAAACGTGACGGACGAACGGATGGACAGAGTACACTGAACTAATAGCTGCTATTCCTCTTTCAGGTCCGCTAAAAATATGTGATATATTCTTGGAAATGGTGTAGAATTGTAGATGGGTGTATTTGTTTAAATGACTTAAATTGCTAGCAAAGTATTTAAACAAAACAAATAATTGTAAAAACAACCTGTACTCATAACGCGAGACTCTATAACGCCGTTCTGATGTAAGATCAGGTCGAGAATGTAATCATAGTTGATGATAGTCACAGCACACCTGATGGTAAGAACAGAGTCTAGCATGCCTCCGTAGAAGCCTCCTTCGCCCTTGGTGTAAGACAAGTGACGCCTCAGCGGGTAGCCATTGTTGTTCTCAAACAGACAGAGCGCACGGGAGATTTCTAAAGGCTCCGTCACGACTTGCCCCGAAAAACTCTGCGAAGAAGACAATGTCGTATCAACAATTTGTGCATTATTTTTTCTAAATGGCTAAAAAAATTATTGATTTTTAAGTTTATATTTTAGTAAGGGTATATCTAATATTAGCATTAAAAATACATCTGTTCTCGGCTTGAACTGTAAAAATGATAGGTTTTTCTTTGAGGTATAATTCTCTCTCTCTCTTCCCATCTGTCTGTCTGTCTTTCCCTCTCTCTCTATCTTGTCTGGCGAGACCATGCATGTGCCCAGGCGTATTGATACATTCACGTGCCTTAGATAAAGACATTTTTGGGTAGCCAATGCACCATGGTTCCTCTCTCGTCTACAAGAAATGCCATGCAATACGTTTGGCCCCAATTCATTGAAAGAAGCTATCGGAGTCGATCATAGTTGGTAGTCTCAACGCCTAATTAGATCCACTCCTGACTTATTTCTGAACTTTGGCTCCTAAAGCAGTAGGACCGAAAGACAGATGATGTTTAAAACCATCTAATAGATAAATTGAACCTGGTTGCCAGAGGCTATTTGATATGGATGCCATTTAGAGGTATTTCACAGCCAGAGGGGAGTTAATCTTCAATGACACCCATGGCGAGCCAAGCGAGGGCGAACGCACTTTTACTTCTTTAAACATGTGTCAAATTTACCATGGATGCTGATTATAAACTGAGGTGAGTTAAACCTCATTATAATTTGTAGTGAGTAAAACCTAAGTATAAGCTGTAGTGAGCTTGGCCGTAATGCAAGATGCAGTTTCACAATGATTATTACTTAAATACACTAATTAGAGCTACCTGATTTATAAACGTAGCAGTCTCAGGGCAATCGGCTCCAGGAACTAGAGACTTGGCATGAAAACCAATGAGTGCTCCCGAGTCTACAAAATCTGTTGTCCTCTTAAGAGAAATATTAAAATACATAATAATCTCATGAACAGAAGGGCATCTAAACTATTTACTTCTTATGTGGGAGTTCTATAGCGAAACAGAGAGACCCTTATCTAGACATGACAAAGACAAAATACTTAGAAAATATGTTTTCAAAAACCTGCATAGGATTGTGAGCCGAGTAAAACACAGCAAATTCTGATAGACTCAACTCATAAGCGATTCTCTCTCCTTTGTAGCGAATGTCCCAGAAACTTGGGCCAGTAAGGGCAGATAACCGGAAATAGAAACTCCATCCTAGGTATTCTATCTGAAAACAGTGTGAGATCCATGATGCCCAAAGTTAAAAAATTCACAGTTCCATTCATAAAAAGGCCAATGAAAAGAATGAATGGAGTATGGTATTAATATATTATTATTATAACCATCAGGGCCGCATTTAGACTTGATAAGGCCCTAAACTATATGAGATATGGGGCCCCTTGTAATTAACATAAAGGTAATTTATTCCTTTGCTTTTTCCTCAAAACAATTTTTGGGGGCCCTCAAAGCAAGTGAGGCCCTAAGCTATAGTTTATGTTGCCTATATGATAATCCAGCAATGATAAGTGTCAACCAAAGGCCATATGCTAGCAAGACAAGGATCGAAATGAGTTAACCTGCCAGTACCGTTCAATGAATTGTAGCAAGACTCTTTAAATGTAATACAGGGCTTCAAAGATGTCAGTGACATTCGTTGTTGTCACCTCTTCATCCGGAGAAACAATAAAAACAAAAGCAAAAATAAGTTGACTGAATAAACGAATTCATTCTATGAGGACTGTAAAGATGACAAGATTTCTCCCGTCATCATGTGACTAACTCAGAGGATTCCCCCCCCCCCCTCCAATTCATGTAGGCCTACAAGTATTCTTGTTCTAAGAAATAAACTAAATATTGTAGACTACTAATCAGTAGTGCAGTGTCACTTACTTTACGACCTTTTAAAGTATATCGTATCCCATCAGGCTCCACGAGTGTTGGTGGTCTCAAAGGTTGGTCAGGAAGCAGGTCACCTCGTTGGTGCAAGCTGGAGAAAGCATCTTTACTGTTGAACCTCTGTCTCACACGTGTCTTACCTGTTCTGAACGATTTGGTGCCAGAAGTTGTGAATTGTGATTATCTTCTTATTTGAAACATTTGATATTCAACTCAAGACTAAAATCGAGTAATTTGATGACTCAAAATCACTTTGTTTTCTCAACGTATGGTTCATTCAACTGACGCTTATGCCTTTAAGTATTACGTATGCATTTTTTTGTTCTAATAATAAGATTTTGTTTTTTTAAGGAATAAAATTAAAGCTAGAATACAAGGTGAATACAAGGTGTGCGGATTGATGAATTGTTTTTGAACTTACAAGAAAATATAGCAAAGATAATAACGCTTGTTGTACAATTTTTTAATCTATTTTATAACTAACATTACACACGGGCTACGCCCGGTAATATGTCTCCAGGCTTTATATTATGCATTATGTTCGGAAAATCCTCTCCTTTATTTTGGAAATTCAAATAAACATTTTAACGATCCCTCTAACATACTTTTAGCCCGTGAATTATTGTATACAATGAAATGAAACGGCACGCTATTTTTCTCTCCCTTTCTGTTTCTCTCTCTGGAACCCCATCTCTTTTTCGTTATTTTCACCCTGCGAATCTAAATGCTTTAGACCTTTGACAAAGGTCTCCCCTAACACGCGCACATGCCCGTGAATTGTAGTAGGTACCACTTTTACTTATCCGACCCACCCAGGCCGCCAACAAAAAAATAAAATAAAATAAATTTAGTCCTACGTTCAATAATCTCTGACCTTTTCTTCGGCCTCTCAATTCAATATCCCTTCCCGTTCCCCACACTACATTTAATTGGATATTGTGTCCTCGGAAAAACAAAACCAGGAAATATCAATTTGGTTTTATGAAATGTCATCGTTTATTTGAACATTTTGAATGTAGACAAAAGACGCCGTAGAGTAGGTCATATATGTGTATGCATGTATAGCTCCTCCCTCGTAGTCTTATCTACACACGTGAAATCGTTATCATTCCTCGCTCTCTCTCTCTCTCAAAATGTTTTGTTTTTTCTTTACCAAAAAGGAAGTGGAAATGAAATAAAGTATGACGTACGGCAAATTAAAAATGAGTTGATTTAGAAAAGTAACGAAATATGCTTTAAAAATACTATTTTTAAGAAAGTATTTCTATTTATGCTTTATATATAGACTGTGGCCTTTTGGGGAAATAACGAAAATAAAATACAAAAAGTTTGATAGAAAGTTTGCGTTTTTCGCGAATCACGAAAGGTTTCTGAATGTAGAAACTTCCAGAACTAGATTCTATAAATCAAATAAGAACATAAAACTGAAATGTTATTTAACCTTGGTTAAGCCAATAATAGAATATGCATCCTCCGTTTGGGACCCCTCAACTCAACAAAACATTACGAAACTGGAACAGACACAAAATAGAGCAGTGAGATTCATAACAAACGAATATTCACATTTGACTAGAGTAACACCTTTAGTAAAATCACTAAATTTAGAAAGCCTTCAGGACAGAAGACTTAAAAGTAAAGTAGCAATTATACATAAAACACTGAACCATAATCTTCAAATACAAAAACAAAATTTAAAAAATACTCAGAAAGACACAAAGATAAAGGCACATTCCTAGTTCCATATGCTAGGAAAAATTTGTTCAAAAGCTCCTTCTTCCCTAGTGCTATTAGAGCATGGAATGTGTTACCTGAGCTAGCCAGGAAAACCAGTGACTTGGCGGAGTTTAGGTCATTGGTTATAATGCATGACTAAAAGCCTAACGCGTAAGACATAATCATATTCTTTTTTGAAGTAACGTCTATTTCATAGAAGATAAGATAAGAGTGTATTAGTTCAAATCTGGATTCGAACTCGAGCCCCCCCCCCCAAGCGATTTGTACCAGACAGCCCCCCCATCAGCAATTCTCCCCTCTATTTCTCCCATGTAGAAATGTGTACTCACTACTCACTACTCACTACTCACTACTCATGCTCGCCTTACTTGTTAGAGTTGTAAGCAGCGATGAAGTCATCAACACTCTCATACATCTCGCCATGGTACCAGATCTTGTCCACTGAGAATTTCCGGGGGTCACTGCCGTCGCAGTTGACCAACGCTGCAAAGTCTAGAGGGTGCAGAGCGTAATACTCTACAGGGTACACCGCCCACACCCAGGAGCGTCGCATGCTAATGTCGCCGACGAGGTTGGTGCCCATGGGGGTCGTATACATGGTGAGGCACTCCTCGGGGAAGCAGTTGTAAAACGACGTACCGTAACTCTCTTTCAAAATGAATCCTACCTACGACAATAAAATAGTCAAAGATCATCGAATATCTTGAATTCATCATCAAACAAGAAATAGAAAACTAATGCATAACTAACGTAGATTCGCACATTTATATTAATACATATAGATTCGCACATTTAGATTAATACATATAGATTCGCACATTTAGATTAATACATATAGATTCGCACATTTAGATTAATACATATAGATTCGCACATTCAGATTAATACATATAGATTCGCACATTCAGATTAATACATATAGATTCGCACATTTAGATTAATACATATAGATTCGCACATTTGATTAATACATATAGATTCGCACATTTAGATTAATACATATAGATTCGCACATTTAGATTAATACATATAGATTCACACATTTAGTTTCTTTGATTCCCTTTAAGATACACGTTTTCAAGAGTGTGTAAAGTAACAATTATAAATCTTAATTATAACACTAGCAATTGCTCTTCATTATTTGTAGTAGATATTTAGCAAGTTTTTTTCTTTTTTAAAATACAATAACAAACCTTTCCCAAACAACAACAGTAAAACTACGGCTTTTATAAGTTCATGTAGGCTTAAGCTTTACGTTCAGTAAAACAGTAGTCTACTAGTGTTTGGTAATTTACATTTTTAAAAATTAGATTCGGTCTTTCTGAAATAAGAACCAAATAGATCTGTTCTAGATTGGGCAAATTGGACAATCCCTTTTGTGACTAACGGAAACCTGTCATTGATTATAGTTTTAAGCTTAATATATATATATATAAATTAAAGTTTAAGTTTATAGTTACAAGCTTGGTTTATAGTTTCAATTTTACTTTTATAATTCAAAGTTTAGTGTATAGAGTTTTGAAATTATTATCGGAGTTATGGCTTGACAAGGTTTCAAAATGTTTAGCAATAATTAGATGTAGAATATGGCAACAAAGAACAATAACATACAAAAATAGCTCTAAGAGGACCCACTTACTTTCCTATCGATTTCTCTGAGAAGAACATCTACAATAGCCTCGTTCTCAACCAAACTGATTGGACGAAGAGCGAACTCTACAGGATTTCTTTTTTTGTCCGATTTTAATAGTGAGCACTTCTTTACTTCTGGTAATGGTCCACATATGTACTCCTCAACAACAGGAGAGCTGAGATCCCCTCTGAACACAATGGCCCGAGCTTGTCTGATGGGTTGAGGACCGCCGTTGTCCAAATATCTGATGACGTCTGCTTTTTTGGCTGGATAGAGATCCAACACGTAGAGGGTGCTCTGATCCATTCTTGCAGTCTCTGCAGGCTCAACGTGGATGTTGGGATCATTCTCTAAAAACTCTCTCAGCTTTTTCATTTCATACTTGGTCAGGTCATGAAAAGGACCGGGCTTATCCGGCTCGCTCAGGTCAACAAAATTCCTATTAACTTTTGAAGTTCCGCATGTTGGTGTGTCTGGGATATTGTGACTCGTGGAAAGCACGACAATAGCCACCGTGAGCCCAAGACAGATCAAAACAAGAATCACAGAACAGATTTGCCAAAAATGGATTGTACCATGGCGTTTGTCTGAAACAACATCTGAAAAAAAAAGCGATTCTGAATTGTTTATTTTGCATTTTTTAGGTCTAAGTGAAATGAAATAGTGAACATCTACTAGTATCAGTAGAATGTACTATTTTATTACTATTTTATTACTATTTTATTGTAGGTGTAAAAGCAGTTCGATTTCGATTTTTTAAAATCAAATTAAATAGTAATTCTTAAAATGTATCAAACAGTAGGTTTTGTCGAGATATAATGAATATTTTTTTATTGAACTTAGAGTAAAATGACAGTGACCATCATTAGGGGATAAAAATCAGTTTGTATTATTATGAGGATCCATGTTGCTTTACAAGATTTGTATTTTGCTTAGGATTTAAAATAAAACTAATGGCTAGTTTTATTAAAGTACAGCTCAAAATTAAACAATATTTCAATGCAGTCCTCAGCCCGAAGCCCGCCTTAGATTATTGGAGGCAAAGTGAATTAGGTTGCCTCAAATGAACTAGAAAAATAAAAGATTATAAAAAAAAAAAAAAAAATTTATGTTAAAACTTAGTACCCTAGTACTGCATAGGGCACAAGTTTCGCTTTTTATTATGTAAGAAAAATGTTTAGAGTCCTCTGCGATGCCTTCACCAATCGAAGGCCCTAGGCGGCTGCCTAGTTTGCATATGCTTAAGGCCGCCCTATTCTGCAATTTAAATGTAACGACACACACACACACACACACACACACGCACACACACACGCACGCACGCACGCACGCGCACGCACACACACACACACGCACGCACACACACACACACACACACACACACACAATAGGGACACAATATTTGATTGATAGTTAACTTATATTCCGTCGCTAAAATCATTCTCCACCTTAAGTTTGTAACAAGCAAAATATTAAAAAACTCTTTTTTAATGTAAAACCTAATAGTGGAGCAAATGTTAGTCTGTAAACTACATCTATCAATAATGTAGAAGTTATTTCCCTTCATTGATACCGGACAAAATAATTAAATACCAATAATTAATTTACTAATTGCTTAATTTTTTTTATTGATTCATATTTTGTTAGGTACAATAAATAATTGTTTAAAGTATCAACCTACTAATTTAAACATATCAGTGATTACTGAAGGATTACTTTCCCTTGTTAGTATCAAAAAAATTATTATAACCAGTTGTTCATTGATTAATTGGATTTTTTAAAAATGATTCATGTCTTGTCTACGCCAACAAATAATTGTGCAAAGTTTAAGCTTGATCGAGAAACTATATTCTGGTAAAGCTTTTATCGTTAAGATGTTCTTTGAGATGTGTAACATGAGCTCGTGACTAAAAGAAGATCTACCGTACAGGGTAATGCAGACAACACATAGTCACAGAGCGTACAAGGACACACACACAGCATACAAAGACACACTCAGCATACAAAGACACACACAGCATACAAAGACACACACTCAGCATACAAAGACACACACAGCATACAAAGACACACACACAGCATACAAAGACACACACAGCATACAAAGACACACTCACAGTTCATAATGGGACACAAAGAAAAGCAGCGAATGAAGGGGAGAAGCAGCTGTTCAGCCAACTAGAGACCTACTTGAACTACATATAGTAGAGGGCACTATCTATCTACGAACAAACATGAAAGGGAGAGAGACAAGTAATTGCTGCAGTTATTCACCACAGAGTTTATCATTGTCCAGTTCAGAAGGTCTTTGAACTACATATAGTAGAGGGCACTATCTATCTACGAACAAACATGAAAGGGAGAGAGACAAGTAATTGCTGCAGTTATTCACCACAGGGTTTATCATTGTCCAGTTCAGAAGGTCTTTGAACTACATATAGTAGAGGGCACTATCTATCTACGAACAAACATGAAAGGGAGAGAGACAAGTAATTGCTGCAGTTATTCACCACAGGGTTTATCATTGTCCAGCTCAGAAGGTCTTTGAACTACATATAGTAGAGGGCACTATCTATCTACGAACAAACATGAAAGGGAGAGAGACAAGTAATTGCTGCAGTTATTCACCACAGAGTTTATCATTGTCCAGTTCAGAAGGTCTTTGAACTACATATAGTAGAGGGCACTATCTATCTACGAACAAACATGAAAGGGAGAGAGACAAGTAATTGCTGCAGTTATTCACCACAGAGTTTATCATTGTCCAGTTCAGAAGGTCTTTGAACTACATATAGTAGAGGGCACTATCTATCTACGAACAAACATGAAAGGGAGAGAGACAAGTAATTGCTGCAGTTATTCACCACAGAGTTTATCATTGTCCAGTTCAGAAGGTCTTTGAACTACATATAGTAGAGGGCACTATCTATCTACGAACAAACATGAAAGGGAGAGAGACAAGTAATTGCTGCAGTTATTCACCACAGAGTTTATCATTGTCCAGTTCAGAAGGTCTTTGAACTACCTATAGTAGAGGGCACTATCTATCTACGAACAAACATGAAAGGGAGAGAGACAAGTAATTGCTGCAGTTATTCACCACAGAGTTTATCATTGTCCAGTTCAGAAGGTCTTTGAACTACATATAGTAGAGGGCACTATCTATTTTCGAACAAACATGAAAGGGAGAGAGACAAGTAATTGCTGCAGTTATTCACCACAGAGTTTATCATTGTCCAGTTCAGAAGGTCTTTGAACTACATATAGTAGAGGGCACTATCTATTTTCGAACAAACATGAAAGGGAGAGAGACAAGTAATTGCTGCAGTTATTCACCACAGAGTTTATCATTGTCCAGTTCAGAAGGTCTTTGAACTACCTATAGTAGAGGGCACTATCTATCTACGAACAAACATGAAAGGGAGAGAGACAAGTAATTGCTGCAGTTATTCACCACAGAGTTTATCATTGTCCAGTTCAGAAGGTCTTTGAACTACATATAGTAGAGGGCACTATCTATCTACGAACAAACATGAAAGCGAGAGAGACAACTAATTAAAGCACTGACCTGTTTTTAAGTCTTTGTCAAATTTAGTCAGGTAGATATTCTCGTCCTGAACTGGTCTGCGGGATGACCCTGTTGAAAACAATACACACTAAATAATGCTAATTATTCATTGATTGTCGATTTATAAACATATTATGCTTTATGGGACACATCACAAATGAATTATACCATATACCAACATAATCATTCATAGTCAATATGTTGGCTATAATCAGATTGTAACAAAGTATATCGTTTTGCAAACAATAAATGAATCTATATTTCAGTGTTTGAATTACGAATCATTTTGTTTCTTATCTTCTTTCGTTCAAAAGTAATGGCAGAGTGGGCGACCATCCGAATATTTTTGACTTTCTCCAAGAGTCATAACTTTCTATGGGGTCAAGAAGATTGTGAATTTCCAAATTGACATCAAATTTCTCTTGAGGAAGGCGAGGTGGCTGAGGTGTAAGGCGCTTGGACTCTACACCGAAAGATCCCCGGTCCCCGTGTCCACCCAGCTCTATCGGTACTTGGCTCTAGTTTGGGGAAAGCTAAAACGGTTGGTCGTGTGCTGACCACATGATCCTCTCGTTAACCGTTGGCCAAATAAATTGATGACTTTTACATCATCTGCCCTTTAGATCGAAAGGTCTGAAAGGGCATTTTTATAAACTAAGATCAAATTGCCTCTTTTTTTCAAAGAAAGTAGGGTAAGTCTTATGGCTGTAAGGAAGGTAAAATTTAAAGGAAATAGTTTCACCTATCTATGTCAGAAGTGTTAGAGGTGGGAGAGATTATCCAGAGTATCTTATTATTTTTAACTCCCTCCCTTTCTCTTTTTAAATATAAGAAATTTAATCTAAGGTTTTCCTTTTAAAGAAAATAAGAGCTCGGAGTCAGCAATGTTTAAAATAAAAAAAAGGCTGTACTACGCTTATAAAACAACAATCCTTGATAACAGTTTAATTACTGATTTCCTTCTCTCCAGGTGTACTTCATCATCTTCTAATCAACCATCTCCATGTGAAGGTTATGAAAGATAGTCATGAATAGTTTTTTTTTTATAGCGTATTACAAAATAACAATAAAAAACAGATTGTTTTTAACTGGTTAATATCAATTTGTAAAAGATACGATAACCGTAGCTTTTATAAAGTATCTTATAAGCTACTTACGGGAAAAAAAAAACTAGCTTGTTCTGCTAAAGATATTGTTATCAAATGTCAAGTGTTTGTTGGGTCACAAAGAAGATCTAGACTTAAGCGGTTCTCAAACTTCACGCCAAAACTAATGCACATTTTAAAAAAGTATTATTACAGTATTAATACAGTCTATACAGAAAATTCTTTAGGAAATCCGTAACGCAGGAGCTGTAATGTATTAATCGGGATCAAAATTGGATGTGCGTAAAAAAAAAAAAAGGTTGACCTATGTAGGCTATCTGTTTGACAGAGCTAGTATACGCTCTCATTCTATTCAGGAGAAACGACCATAGCATTAAACAAGAAAAAAAAGCTTTTTAAAAACAAAACCTGTATTGAGTGACATTGCATCAGTTCTGATACTATCATGTACATCGAATTAATTTCCAGTAGCTTAACAATAATACATGTGTGAGATTGTTCATATTTGTACACGTTTTTGAATCAGTGGGTTGGGGGGGGGGGGAAGAGAAGAGTATCTGGTAGAAGTTTTCGTGCTGTCTTTTCAAAAGCAGTTAAAAAACAAAAAGTTGCTAGAGTCTGAATTCAGCATGAGCTTCCACGATAGTATGAGCTATTCAAATACTTCTAAAGGTTTGTATAGTCTATTATTAGTTTAAAATTTAACCAAACGGCCTAATTCTCTACACAAGGCTTATTTCCCCTTAATTTAGTAGCCCCCACTAAGTAATCTTTTGATTTATTCATGGGTTGTCATCAACATCGACATGATTATCCCTCACCATTAATGGGGCGTGAGCACAATTATTTTCCACAATTTAAAGTGTTATTCCAAGCAAAATGTTGGGTAAATGTTTACAAACACTTACTGTACACCATGATGACGGCACTGACTCTCTGCGTCACAACGTTCAGGCTGTTTCAGTAAATTGGTTAAATCGGAAAATTGTTTTCTTCCCCTCTTTACCATCGGAACGTTTACAGTCACTGGATAAAAGTTGGCAGCAAGATAAGCAGACGATCTGATCAGTTCCATAGAGTTGTCTTCTCTGGCCTGTGAAGTGAAAGACCTCAATTTATATGATTATGCTGATCAACGAATCGACGTTGGCAATTAATTAGATTAGGGCAATTTTTTTAGAGTTCTTTTTTTTTAATGCATAAAAGATAAGGACAATTTACTTTTTTTCCATTGACGTGTTAGTATGTTTATCATTAATTAATGTGTGGTAACTATGGTCATGGTGGCTATTTGGGTGTTTTAGAGAGAGAGAGAGAGAGATTGAGAGAGAGAAGGAGAAAGAGAGAGGTAGAGAATTAGAGCAAGAGAGGACATGAAATAGAGAACATGTGTATAGGTCTAATATGTGAGAATATTTCTTTTGCATAAAAGTACAGATGAAGTACAAAAGTTACAGAGCTGGGTCTAATAGTTGCATAGCACGAAATCTTCCTAAAAGATTCAGAAAATATGATCCAGATAACTGTAGGACTAGTGATAGCCTAAGTCTGTAAGTTTCAGGATAAAAAATCGTCCTGATGATTGCAGCGCAAGACAGCGAGCTAATAGCTACAGGACAAATGATGGCTCTGTTCGATAGAGGTTTGTATATAGTAACTATATAGTAAAAGTGAAGTTCCCCTTTCAAAAATTGCGATCTACAGGGCAGATGACGTAAAGGTCATCTGTTTCAGATGTGTGTATAGGCCTACACCTGTGAGTAAATATACAAGAAATTATATTTTATACATGCTTTGATATAAGTTTGTGTGTGACCTTGTATGGAGGTATTTATTAAGTATGTGTGATTATTTGGTATGTGAATAATTTATTACGCTTGTGTGTTTGTGAAAATATTCTAGTGTGCGAGTGGGTGGTTGTGATCGATTATGCGTCTAAGTGAATTAGAGAATATTCCACTACACGGAAAATGTGTGTGTGGTTGTTAGAGTCCTGTGGGTTGCTACCAGTAAACAAAAGAGTATTATGTTAATTATTGGAGCAACATGCGCATACAGAAACGTAACAAACAATTGTATCGTCCCAGTTAATGACCACACCCACATTGACTCACTGACACATATACACTGTCTAGTTCCTAACGTTTACCATAACTCTAACAGAATAAGATCGGTGTAGAGCAACAGGCTGATGTCAACTCATATTCTTACGATGTTTGTGAACCCAAGTGAACTGAATGAATTAAGCGGAGGAGATATGTAGCTGAGAGGCATACAATTATCAAGGGGGCTTGAGTTCAAATCCCTACTCGAGCTTTGCTCAGTGCTACAAGGCAGCATGGAAACCCTCTTGCTGATACCCTCCTTCCCCAAGCCCCTCATCCCCAGGTTTACAAAACAGATAGGGTCATAGCGCCCTGAGAATGACAAAAAAAAAATCACTATCCAAAAGTAGTTTAAACGAAAAGGAACAAAACTAACCAGAACGTTTGTTTCAATTATCTAGACCAATAGCACAAGTTTAAAATAGAAAACACTGTTTTGAAAACCTCATTCATACTGATTGAAATTGCATCAATTAGTTTCAATCAATATAGCTATATTAATTTCTAATGTCTCAAAATTTATCCATACACTAGCAATACATTAAAGTTTGTTGTCCAGAAAGGATAAAGAAAGTTAGTGGAGTCTGAATTCGAACTCTACCTCCTATGATAGAAGGTCGACGCGTTATGCTACTGAGCTATTCAAGTACTTATAAAAATAGAGGGTTTTATTAGTATTGTCATTGTTATTTTAAATTTTTAAACAAGCGTTTTAATTCGCAATATTATTGTGATTATTATCACGGATCGCCCTTCGACGATTTAATACATTCTCCATAAAAACAAAATTAATTAAATTACGACCGATTTATTAATTGGTATTTTTTAAATTGATTTATACACATACACCTGTACTAATATATGACTCGTGGTACTGTTGAGACCAGCTCACATAAATAACAACCTGTACATGTTTCGGGTCCTACCTCTGATCACCCTTTCGTTTGGTTTGCTTGTAGGAGCAATTCCCAAGACGCAACCTAATTTATTGTTCCTGTGACATGATGTATAGCAACAGATAACAACTATCATTCTGCCACTTCTTCAGGCATAAAGAGATAATCTACTTCTCTTTCATAATTCTCCAGCCTTTTGTTCAATTGCCTCCGCCTCTTCCCTCACCTAACTTATTTACTACATTTACTGTGTCTGTGTGTTTACATAAGGCTTTAAATTCCAGATGTGTCTGGCTTCTTCTAAACCCTTTCTCAGACAATGATACACATACCTCCACTCTGCAGACTGCATTTGAAGCGTTCTACTTTATCTATGAGGGGAGATAACATTAGCACACATCATAATGAGTTACATTGTTGGCTATTTTTATTTGTATGTGTCTATAAATCTTTACGTGGGTGGTCCTACAGAGAACCGGGGGGGGGGGGTCCGCTAAATTTGACTTGATTAAAACAAGGAATGATCGTACCTTTAACTTTTCGTGGACGTATGTTTAGCAACCTCAATCAACAAAAGCTGTTAACTGTTTGACTTCTGTCCGTCTATTCGTACGTCTAGAATTAACACACACAAAAAATCAAATCAAAAGCTCTATTGAAAAAAAAGCAGCTTCACACATCTTCTTTGTTTCACATGTTTCGGATGTTCCTTCAGAGTTGAAGATAGTTTACTTCCTAGTCCAAACCTCCCGCAGGACGACGGGGGATGGGAGAGGGCAGGGTTTGAACCCGGGACCATCGATAAATCGAAACGACAGTCCAGCGCGCAAACCGCACGACCAGGCAGCCCTCCTTTTGTAATTCATCCTCAATTATCTTGTTTGTTTGTTTTGATTAAACCAGCTGGAGTAGATTATAATAACTAGTTTCTCCCATTTAATTACAGCAATGAAAACAAAACCTATTTGTGGTAGATCTAGTTAACGAATCCATTCCATTTTAATTGACCTGATTGAAAGTGAGACACAAAGATAGAATCAGATTTATTGTCTCATATGCAAGGATAAGCTCGTGTACGAACCTTTGTTTTTGTTCCAAGTGATTATTGGAGCAAGGAACGAGTTTCCAAAGTTAGCTTGGAAAAGCAATGACGTAGTGCACACAATCGCTAATTAACTTAAACTGTCTGACTGCCAATTGTACTAATCTTTTTTTGAAATGAATGTCTGCAATTATTACTAAATGTTCAGAGTAGTAAGAAGATGTATTAATAAGCTTCAGAATGTTTTTAGTCCTAAACGATGATTATTTAGTAACCAGAATTAGAACTCTTCGCGATATTAAAGACAAGCCAAATTGCATTCAACGTGACAAGTTTTTGTTGGTCGACAATGTATAGTCTCTTATCAGCTGCTTTTGTGTGTGTGTGTGTGTGTGCGTGCGTGTGTGTGAGTGTGTGTTTGTCCTCGTGTCACAAAACAAAGTTTTCCTAGGTAAATTTCCCACCAAAATAAAACAAACTTTTGTCACATTAACAAATGATCCATATGCAGATAAGAAATCTTGATGTTTTTTAAAAGTAAGTAGGCCTAAAGATTGAATAGAAATTAAAAAGAAATTGACTTGGTCGTTGAACTATAGTGTTTATCCAATTCATTCATATTTTCTACATTTGAAAGCTAAAAAAGTTGTTAATATACATATTCTTGATGTCAATATCCCTAATTTTTAAAAGGCTTTTTTTTTACTTTTTAAAAGTTGATTATCTTCCAAATAGAATGAAAATTGTTAGGCAGACAAGAGATTGATGTTTTATTTATTTATTCTTATATACATTATTTTTTTACATTGAAGTGAAGATAAAATTGAACTATTTATGGTTACTTGGATTAAGCGATCACCTGAAATTCAAATTTACCAATGTAGCGATCGAAAAAATTACCTTTTTCTTGTGAAGATATTTGGCTGGTTGTCAATCAGTGCTTTCTCTTGTTAAGATGTTAGGCTGGTAGTCAATCAGTGCTTTCTCTTGTGACGATCATAGGGTGGTTGTTTATCAGTGTTTTCTTTTGTTAAGATATTTAGCTGGTTGTCAATCAGTGCTTTCTTTTGTGAAGATGTCATACTAGTTGTCAGTCAGTGCTTTCTCTTGTGAAGATGTCAGACTAGTTGTCAATCAGTGCTTTCTCTTGTGAAGATGTTTGGCTGGTTGTCAATCAGTGCTTTCTCTTGTGAAGATGTTAGGTTGGTAGTCAATCAGTGCTTTCTCTTGTGAAGATATTAGGCATGTTTTCAATCAGTGCTTTCTCTTTTTAAGATGTTAGGCTGGTAGTCAATCAGTGCTTTCTCTTGTGAAGATCATAGGCTGGTTGTTTATCAGTGTTTTCTTTTGTGAAGATATTTAGCTGGTTGTCAATCAGTGCTTTCTTTTGTGAAGATGTCATACTAGTTGTCAATCAGTGCTTCTCTTGTGAAGATGTCAGACTAGTTGTCAATCTGTGCTTTCTCTTGTGAAGATGTTTGGCTGGTTGTCAATCAGTGCTTTCTCTTGTGAAGATGTCAGACTAGTTGTCAATCAGTGCTTTCTCTTGTGAAGATGTTAGGTTGGTAGTCAATCAGTGCTTTCTCTTGTGAAGATATTAGGCATGTTGTCAATCAGTGCTTTCTTTTGTGAAGATGTCATACTAGTTGTCAATCAGTGCTTTCTGTTGTGAAGATGATTGGCTGGTTGTCAATCAGTGCTTTCAATTGTGAAGATGTCAGACTAGTTGTCAATCAGTGCTTTCTCTTGTGAAGATATTAAGCTGGTTGTCAATCAGTGCTTTCTCTTGTGAAGATGTTAGGCTGGTTGTCAATTAGTGCTTTTTCTTGTGAAGATGTTTGGCTGGTTGTCAATCAGTGTTTTCTTTTGTGAAGATGTTAGGCTGGTTGTCAATCAGTGCTTTCTCTTGTGAAGATGTCAGACTAGTTGTCAATCAGTGCTTTCTCTTGTGAAGATATTAAGCTTTTTGTCAATCAGTGCTTTCTCTTGTGAAGATGTTAGGCTGGTAGTCAATCTGTGCTTTCTACTGTGAAGATATTAGACTAGTTGACAATCAATGCTTTCAATATGTGAAGATATTAGGCTAGTTGTCCATCAGTGCTTTCTTGTGTCAAGATGTTAGGCTGGTTGTCAATCAGTGCTTTTTCTTTGTGAAGATGTTTGGCTGGTTGTCAATCAGTGTTTTCTTTTGTGAAGATGTCAGACTAGTTGTCAATCAGTGCTTTCTCTTGTGAAGATATTAAGCTGGTTGTCAATCAGTGCTTTCTCTTGTGAAGATGTTAGGCTGGTAGTCAATCTGTGCTTTCTACTGTGAAGATATTAGGCTGGTTGTCAATCAGTGCTTTCTTTTGTGAAGATGTAAGTCTAGTTGTCAATCAGTGCTTTCTCTTGTGAAGATGTTTGGTTGGTTGTCAATCAGTGCTTTCTGTTGTGAAGATATTAGTCTAGTTGTCAATCAGTACTTTCTTTTGTGAAGATGTTAGGCTGGTAGTCAATCAGTGCTTTCTCTTGTGAAGATGTTTGGCTGGTAGTCAATCTTTGCTTTTTCTTGTGAAGATGTTAGGTTGGTAGTCAATCAGTGCTTTCTCTTGTGAAGATATTAGGCTAGCTGTCAATCAGTGCTTTCTACTGTGAAGATATTAGACTAGTTGACAATCAGTGCTTTCAATATGTGAAGATATTAGGCTAGTTGTCCATCAGTGCTTTCTTGTGTCAAGATGTTAGGCTGGTTGTCAATCAGTGCTTTTTCTTTGTGAAGATGTTTGGCTGGTTGTCAATCAGTGTTTTCTTTTGTGAAGATGTTAGGCTGGTTGTCAATCAGTCCTTTCTCTTGTGAAGATGTCAGACTAGTTGTCAATCAGTGCTTTCTCTTGTGAAGATATTAAGCTGGTTGTCAATCAGTGCTTTCTCTTGTGAAGATGTTAGGCTGGTAGTCAATCTGTGCTTTCTACTGTGAAGATATTAGGCTGGTTGTCAATCAGTGCTTTCTTTTGTGAAGATGTAAGTCTAGTTGTCAATCAGTGCTTTCTCTTGTGAAGATGTTTGGTTGGTTGTCAATCAGTGCTTTCTGTTGTGAAGATATTAGTCTAGTTGTCAATCAGTACTTTCTTTTGTGAAGATGTTAGGCTGGTAGTCAATCAGTGCTTTCTCTTGTGAAGATGTTTGGCTGGTAGTCAATCTTTGCTTTTTCTTGTGAAGATGTTAGGTTGGTAGTCAATCAGTGCTTTCTCTTGTGAAGATATTAGGCTAGCTGTCAATCAGTGCTTTCTGTTGTGAAGATGTTAGGCTGGTTGTCAATCAGTGCTTTTTTTGTGTGAAGATGTTAGGCTTGTTGTCAATAAGTGCTTTCTACTGTGAAGATGTTAGACTGGTTCTCAATCAGTGCTTTATACTGTGAAGATGTTAGGCTGGTAGTCAATCAGTCCTTTCTCTTGTGAAGATGTTTGGCAGGTTGTCAATCAGTGCGGAAGTTGTGCCGAAGTAAAACCTAGATATTTCAGTAATTCTGTTAGAACTCTGAATAAGCCAAATGCAATCTTTCCAGAGACTCACTATAGACTTGAAAATAAAGGGTCTCTCCCTTCTACATATGGAAACACACACCTGCTAACCACGGTGGACAAATTTTCAAGACTCCCCTTTGCATGCGCCTGTTCTGATATGTTGCATTCAACAGTAATCAGATGTCTCGATATTGTATTTGAACTATACGGAATGCCTGACTACCTACACTCTGATAGAGGCACGTCATGTCTAGAAAAGTGAAGATTATCTACTTCAGAAAGGCTCGGCTACAAGTAGGAGGCTCTATAAAATGCAAGTGGAAATAGGTAGAAAGGCTAAGCGATATTTTATAAGGTCTATAACTTTGGCTTTAAAAGCACAAGGACTTCCGGTTTCTAAATGGAATCAAGTGTTGAATTAAGCTCTGCATTGCATTCGTTCCCTACTTAGCATCGCTACAAACAAAACACGCTTGAGAGAATATTTCAGTTCTATCGCATGTCCACCTTGACATATCACTCCCGACATGGTTATAACTCAACTAGGAAAAATGGAAGCGTGTACATCGAAATATGACGATGGTACATTTGCTGTGGACTAAATCACACGCAACGCCTAGTCTGCGAATGTCAGACTTCCTGATCGAAGAGACAGTATCCAGGGGAGGGAATTCGGAAAGGTATAACGTATGAAGACATGCCAATGCTCTATCACGCAGTTGCGGGTACACCTACTGACTCTATGGAACCAATGGCTTCTCCTAACACACAGGTTTAACAGAGGGGGGAAATAAACTGCAAGAGGAAGTAAGTACAGGTCTCCAGCCACTGATGTCAGCAATTCTAAGCGACGGCAGCACTTTTTCATTAGGTACAACGTAAGACCAAGAATGAACACACCTAATTACAAGGTTTAACTTTGCTTTTACAGAGAAATAGGACCTTCTTTGGAACTAATCATTTAGAAACTATTTAGGAACTAATCATTTTGGGAGCTATTTGGAAATTAGGAACTAATCATTTCATTCTGTACTACATGTATTTGGTCATTGTTTATTTTCACTTATTTGCATGTTGATGATTCTATAATTTGTAGGCGGGGTGATTGTAGCGCAACTGTGCAACTGAGTTGTTTATTTTCTGCGTGTCTCTACTGTGTCAGAAGGTCATGCCGTTGTGCGTGTCTCTACTGTGTCAGAAGGTCATGCCGTTGTGCGTGTCTCTACTGTGTCAGAAGGTCATGCCGTTGTGCGTGTCTCTACTGTGTCAGAAGGTCATGCCGTTGTGCGTGTCTCTACTGTGTCAGAAGGTCATGCCGTTGTGCGTGTCTCTACTGTGTCAGAAGGTCAATTATAGGAGAGAATATTGCCACCTATTTGGTAATTCAAGCAGACGTATTTTATTACACCAACAATACAATCTTAGACTTTTAGAAATAAACTACTGTCAATAATGCAGAGTAATGCAAACATTCCGGGAAGTTTTTGTTTTAAAACACTTACAAATTCACGGTAACACTCATCCGTGGCAGGTTGGATCTCCATTCTTTGCTTCTCAAATTATATTTGCTATAGGGATTTCATTTTCTTGAAAGAAAAATATTAAAAATGTTGATTCGCATTTAGAGTTTTTGGTCGAAGTTCACATAAACAATAGTTCTACACGGATTTTTTAAAAATCCTTAATTAGACAAAAACATATTTCAGTAATAATGCTTCATATCAGGGAAAGATGACTAGCTGTACAGAGAAATATAACGTTTGCAAATAATTACATAAAGCTTTCAATGTCATCAATACACATTTGAACTGTCTAGTTGCTTTTAAAGGAATTTCTTTAATTGTATCAGATGCAGGTTAATTTGATTTCCCAGAATATCTCCTCGTTGTGATGTCAAAGCGAAGATTTTGCCCTCTGTGGGTCACTATTCTTAACTTTTTCTCTCAGTGTTCAAAACTATTTTCAATCTTTATTTTATCGTGACTCGAAAGATCTTCTAGCTAAGATATTTTTATAGCGTCGTTACATAAAACATTGTTGTATAAAAAACACATAGGCAATAGCTTGTTCCACAAGGAAAGAATGAAGCCGAATTTCAACACTGTATTTTCTACTTTTTTTCTTAGATTCGGCCATGTTAAATATTAGTTCCGCGTAGACAACATCAAGCTATTTAAATACGTCAGCGAAATACATTTAAAATAGAAAAGTGTCATTTCAATGGCAAGATGAAAATGAAAAGGATTACCTACCTGAGGAACAAGTCCTTTATTTGTGTATGTAGTCATTCCATTAATGGGAAATCAAAATTAAAGTCATAAACTGAGGAGACAAATGATATCCACAATCTCATACACCTCCTATTTATTTTTTTCACCCACATAGACTCCTCGGAAGTCATCCTAGACCCCTGGGAGTCTACATAGACCACTTTAAGAATCACTGCGCTATAGTAATCAAATGCTTTCATTGAGTAAACATCAAATATAGCGACAGAGACTAGACTGTTCCCGTTCTGTATTAAAGTTATATTCATTATTCAACTATGGTGGACTTATTCATTTTACCGTCAATCTTGTGTATGTTTTGTTGCTACTTTGAAGTGCACCGATCTCACCTAGCATTATAATACGACCGCAATATTATAAGCATGCATCTTCTGTTGTACGCTTGCATCTTCTGATCCTCTAACATACCAAACAGTAGGAAGACATAATGCAACATATATCATTTTAGTTAATGTCAGGGTTGTCAAACTTTTTTTTTTTAGTCAAAGGGCCGCATAAGAATGTTTGTAAAACACAAACTTGAGAAATTTCTTTTAGAAACGACATATATAAGTTACAACATAAATAAGTTACAACATAAATACTTTACAACATAAATAAGTTACAGCATAAATTACAAGGGATATTTAAAATTTGATTAAAATGTTTACATTAATGGCTAAAATGTTTACACCAACTAAAATTAATCTGCACATTGCACTGGTTATTTTCATCTGGCTTTAAATGTTCAATGCTTTTTGAAGCTCTTCTTTTTCTTTTTGTTTTAATCAATAAACACTCCCTGCTCTAGGGAAATATGCATACAATAGGCCACTCTGAGACGGAAGGGATGTTGCACACTAGGTCACAATAGATAGTGGAGGGATGTGGTACTTGAATAATTTTCCATTTTTCTGTAATAATAATAGTGAATTGCCATAGTTTCTCCTAAACTAGTTCATAACTTGACCAGATGGCGCCTGAAAACTGCAACTACTTCACGTGTCTAGATCTAGTGAAATAAAAAAAAAACAGAATGTGTACAAACAAAATGAACAGGAATGAGAGTGAGTGCGTGTGAGTGTGCAATTGTGTGTATGTATGTGTGTGAGAAGGAGATAGAGAGAGAAAAAGAGAGACAGAGAGAGAGAGAGAAACGCCGTTAGTAAATTTTGTTGCTAAAACAACCCTGAATCAAAGCCTGTATGTGCATGCATGTGTTTGGAGACTGATAGATTGTGCACAGACCTGGATGCATATCCTGAGAAAAAAAAGTAGGTCTACGTATTTGTGTATGTACGAGTGTGTATTTGTGTGTGTGCGCATTAATGAAAGCGTGTATGTGTATGCTTCAGTGTATTTGTGGTTATTTTATGAGTGCATGTCACCTGTTTTTGTTTGTGCTAGTGTTTTGTTCTCACCGAGATTTCAATTATTATTATTCTAGATTGACTTTATACATAGTACAACCATTTCAATTCAATACAAACAATAGTAAGCTAGTTATATTATTCTACACTCAGATTGATTTTTACTCTGTGAAGAAGAGCATTGAAAAAGGGAAGGAATCTATGCACATCTGTTTATTTCATGAATGGATTACAAATCTTGCAGTTCTATATTATTAATGAATTTAATGTGAACAAAATAAGTATGTTGGTGCCCATAGTGAGCACATCATATAGCACATTAGTTGTTGATAATGTAATAACTCGTTTTAAAAGTTCAAGATCTATTCTTTGTTTATCGTAACCAAAAAAATAAACCACAACAACAAAACATATACACACATCACTCACAAGAAATAGAAAGTGCAACGCAATACGAATCCCTTTTTTTTTTTTAATGCATAATTAATATTTACAGTTTTTAATAGAAGACGTTTTGCTGGTAGCGGTATTTGAGTATGTAGGCATTGTTTCAAACTGTGACCTACTATCCAAGTACAGAGACCTGGCCAAGTGAATCTCTCACCAACTCCTAGATGTCTTTGGCTGACTTAATGCGTTCAGTTTACACGTCTGTCTCTCTGTGCATGGAACTCAACAGCAGACGACATTGTTAGCTTTTATCTTTATTTATGTGTGTGTGAGTGTGTGTGTGTTACATTCTTTATTTTCCTTTTTTTTTTAAGGATAAACATGCAGTCTTTGTTCGACATAAATATTTTATAAATATAAATATTTTATTCTTTTCAGTGCATATGAGAAACAGAGTTCAAACTATAATCGAATAATAAAGTAGCTGTAGAGTGTATCGAATTTTACACGACATCGGCTCCGTTTTTTTTCCAAGCAACGAAATATGTGACAGGATTAACAAAGTTCTTTTTGTTCACAGATTTATTATCGATACGTGAAGCATGCAACAGAATTGTTAGATCTGTTCTAGTTTGTGACTAGAGTTCCTTTTTTTGTGTTGTTGATATTTTGTTTACATTTCTTGAGTTGGTAAGTAACTCAGTATGCATGCCTAACAAATTTGTAGTGTAGTTTTTTTTCGCTGGAAACGAAGGTCGGCGATACGTAAATAAATATGCGATTAGTGAATTCCTTTTTTTTTTTTGGTTGTGGGTCAAAGAGATGAAAATTAGTTTCGAATATAGACATGAATATTAATGCAAACATTCCTGTATATGTGTTAACTTTTTTTTTGTTTTTAAGCTGGTTAGAAGAAACAAACAAAATAAACTTTGGACTTTTGAGGCATTGAATCCAACTTTTAATTTTAGTGGGCAGGTGTTATAGAGTTAAATTTGTTTGTGGTCAATAGGTAAAGGGGGATCGTATGGCCAGCATATTAACCAACCAAATTGTATTTCCCAATTTAATTTTAGTTTCAGATCCCATCTAAGAATTTCGATGCGGCCCGGTGTCTGCATCCTAATTGGATGGGATTATACAGAGTATGATGCGTAGTTATTTGTGGTTTTTTTTGTTGACAAAACTCTGAGACACATTTGGAACACGTGATTTCCCCCCACTTCCCAGTCTCGGATCAAGTTCAAACTTTGCACAATTAGTTATCGTGGAAGACAACACAACAATCTATTTTTTTAAAATTAAACAAATAGTTGATTAGATAGTAGTAAATATTTTATTTTGTTTAAAGAGGGAAATAATTCTAACAGTATTGAGACACATGGCAGTAAATTTGTAGTTATTCCCCAGAGATAAGCTTCGTTATTTTTAAAGTATTTTAAAATTTTGTTTTCGCTTGTTTTTTTTTTCCATCTTTTCTTTTCAATGATTTATTGTAAGGTTAGGGTTATTGTAAGGTTAGGGTTATTGTAAGGTTAGGGTTATTGTAAGGTTAGGGTTATTGTAAGGTTAGGGTTATTGTAAGGTTAGGGTTATTGTAAGGTTAGGGTTATTGTAAGGTTAGGGTTATTGTAAGGTTAGGGTTATTGTAAGCATGTCTAAGAAGCCTTTAAACCAGGAAGTGTCTACTTTTTAAATATAGCTGTAGTAATACACAGTTAACAGTAGTACTAAAATTCAATGTGGGTCTAGGTCCCTGTAGGTTTAAAGCTGAAATAGCTAAAATAAAATTGAAATAGAGATCATGTTTTATCTGGCTAGAGATTACTCGTAATGCTGGTGTTTTTCGCATCCATTGTTTGAGTGTTAAAGTTTTAAATGCACTATTTTCCATTGGATTCAAACCATGCCCTACATTTGCTCACACAATGCTCATCCCCTCGACTAGCCCTCCATGCCAACTCCCCTTGCCCCACAACAGGCTTCCTTTAAGCAAACTATTAGTACAATTGTTTTTGACGGTAACTACCGTGAGCTAGACTAATGTAACAGGCAAGCACAGCTATCAACCAATTTTGTACAACTTTCCCCACAACATTTCCCACATTGTCATTCAACAGACTTGCAGTGAGTGGCATTTACTTACCTACGCCCGCGTGAGAATGTGTGTGTGTGATTTTGCTCGCGCATGTTTGATGGTGTGTACCATGGGCGGATCGGGTGTTAAAATCGGTTTGGGCATTTCTATACAATCCGGCCCACAAATTCTATATCGTAAGATGGAAATGCATTTCTAGGTCTACCTGTCCTCAAAATTATTCTAAGTTAGATAATGTATCGATAACTGAACGCATGCATACAATGAACTCTGTATCTTTTTAAGAAATATAGTAGGCCTTTTAATCGCTAACAGTCTGGGTCCTAAAAGGATGAAGCCTATTAGTACCACTGTCTACCGATGTAGACTATTAGGCTTACATTTTTTCGGAAAATGTGTTAGATTAAATTAACATTAGAGCCTGTACAAGATTTTTTTTTTAACACGACGCTCAGAGGGCCCTTTTACAACAGAATATTATAAAGCCTTTCATAATTTTATACGTTTTATAATGGCATTCATGAGGCCCTTTAGGTGGCCCTACCGGCCATTAGGGTACCGACCCACCGGGCATTAGCTTTTCTCATTGGAAACTTACATTGAATCCTGTAAAATTATCTCCAAAATAAATAATAAATAAAATCTCTTACATGAAAAAACAAACAAACAACAAAAAAAAAAAAAACGATAAGAGATTTTGGATATTATTTTAAATATTTTTTATGACCAATTCTATTATTTTTCAACTTCTACTCTAATCTAAAACAGTTCTCTCAAACATAGTTCTATTCATTTCAAGCTTATCTTTACTTTTGGTTAGTCTTCCTTTCTACATCTCTCAAGTACATACACATACAAACTTTGTTTCAAGCATAAGATCTCAAATAAAATAGAGACAATAACCTTTAGAGTTTTAGCACGTGAAGTGTCCCAACGGTGTCGATATAAATCTATAACTTTCTATAAGAAAACAATGACACGCAGTCCTCTAGCCGTATTTTGATGAAATATGTTTGGCTCAATCAACTTGTTGTACCGGTACCGCTCGCATGGAAATGTGGTTACAGATGTTGTACTCTCATCACCGTTGTTGAACTATGTCAAGGACATTCTTTTTGTGCTGTGTAGAGTACTGTAGTGTGCTTTAAGTCTTTAGCTTTAAGTCAAGTCAGGCCGTCTAACAAGTTGGGATGTAGATCTACTAGAGGTGAGGTGACTTCAGCTGGACTTACCGGCTGTAAAATTCTAAATTATTTGAACCAACAAGGCAACACTTCTCAACCTGTGATCCCCCTTCCCACCCCCCACCCCCAATCCTGAGACCAGCTGACAAGGAGGACTTTTTTTCTTCCTCTTCCAATCTTATGAATTACACTCAATGATTAGTACGTCCTAAGCGCATCAATTTTCCTTTGGCTTGCAACTAGAGATCTCAATCTTTATTTATATATACATATATATTTATGAACGGAGTGGTAGAGCGCTTAGCTTCTGAACCGAGGGGACTCGGGTTCGAATGTCGGTGAAGATTGGGATTTGAATTTCGGGATTTTTAGGACGCCCCAGTGTCCACCCAAATTTTATAAGTACCTGACTGACTATGGGAAAGAATAGCCGGTCGGTCGTTGTGCTGGCCACATGACACACTTGTTAACCATCGGCCTTGAAAATAGATGACATTTTACATCATCTGGCCTATAGATAGGAAGGTTTAAAAGGGGAACTTTACTTACATAAATACTTATATAAATAAATAATTAACTATAAATAAATAAATATTGTATAAAGTCTCTCTTTTCTTAGTCACATTTCATTATGCGCTGGATTTTCTCATTTCTTGATCTTACGAAGTCATGGAAAAAAATGTTAAGCTTATCAGAAACATTGAACGGAAAGAAAAGTAATACTAAATTCAATTCAATCGTTTAGTGTCGTGCGTCTTTTTATTTCATATTATCTAAGTGGGTCAAACTAAATATATATACACAAAACTGTTTCTTGACCTTCAAATTAAATATGTTCCCTTCAGTACGGCACTTACTGTTCCAGTCCTTTAAAAAAACAACAAAAAACGTCGGGTTCAGCCACCACAATGCCGGGGCAAAACAATTGTTGTTCGTCAGCATCTGACAAAGCAGCACTAGGCAACCAACTTATTTGACCTCCGGTAATGTCAAACAGATTTCTAGGGCAAAGGTGGTGGTGGGGGGGGGGGGGGTGAGGGCGGGGCCTCATCGTGACTCAGCTCTTGGTTCTGGATGATTAGCAGAGGAGAATTTCCCCATTGCTAAAATGCCGTCCAAACGATGGCTCGTTGTTTAATATAAGAGAACATGAACTAAATGTGTAATACGATGAATGGAGCTGGTATCAGCCAAAAGGCCCCGCATACAAAAGTTTTGTGTGTGCTATTTGATGTTCTGTCTATGCAATTGGAAATGATATTGAAATAGTGACATTTTTTAAAGCGCTTAACATATTCAATTCAAAACAAATCAATTCAGGATCTACCTCAACTTGTAATGTATACAGTTTTTACAAAACTTATATCAACTCACACCGTCTGTCTGTCTGTCTGTCCGTCTGTTGGATACAAACTTCGTACACTATTTCTTCCTCCCACCCCACTTTCGGATCAAGTTCAAACTTTGCACAATTATTCATTACCCCTAACAAAACATGAATAAATAATAATAAAAAAAACAAAAAACAAATGTACAAACATTAATTTTGTGGTATATAAAAGGGAAATAAATCTCGCCGTACAATGAAATAATAAAAAGATGAAAGTATTTAACATTATCTCCTTATCCCATCTTTCTCATCTGCAAAAGCTATTTGAATAAATAAGAAATACTTTATGTGAAGAGAAAATGTATATCTTTCATTTTTTGATTTGTCATGACAAGAAAACGAATGAGTGACCTTTTTTTTTTTTTATCTTATTGTAAAGCTCGGAGAAACAAATGTGAAAGATAATGTTATCAGGGGTCAAAGTTCGGGATAAAGTTAAAAACTTTTCAAATGTCTTCAAATATTGTCTCGCATTTAACGGCATTTTTAAAGAGAAAAGTTTCCATTTGATTTTCTCCTGTACTCGCATTTTCCCTCAACTATATTAACGTAAGTAGTGAGTACGACAGACCCGCAAGGTCCTCCTACGAGTTCGCGAAATGCAAACACAAACTCTATTACCCTTTTATATGGTTTATCCAAAATTAAAACATGTATTCCCTTTTCTTATTCTGTAGATACTAGTAATTACTGCGTTAATGTTTTCACTGACAATGATCGTAGCTAAACCAATAGGTGCCATTAATACTATAATCACTACAATTCTTATGTTTGAAAGTCATCATTTATGGACTTTTAAAATCTCCAGTTTTTTTTCTCAATTTTTTTTTCTTTTTTATAAAATCTTCGGAGATAAACGAAATGTGTATTGCAAAAGGAGATGGTCCATAAAAACAAAATATTAGTGAGCGAGGTTGTCAACTATTGTAAACAATAACAATTACCAGAAATTACAATAAGTATATTAAAAAAGAGAAAAAAAAATAACTTTAATCGATTAAAAGGACGACTCTTGATCCAACACAATAGGCGTGGATGCATTAGAACGTACACTACTGGACAGTTATAACAGGGTATTGTCGATACATTAGAACGTACACTACTGGACAGTAATAACAGGGTATTGTCGATACATTAGAACGTACACTACTGGACAGTAATAACAGGGTATTGTCGATACATTAGAACGTACACTACTGGACAGTTATAACAGGGTATTGTCGATACATTAGAACGTACACTACTGGACAGTTATAACAGGGTATTGTCGATACATTAGAACGTACACTACTGGACAGTAATAACAGGGTATTGTCGATACATTAGAACGTACACTACTGGACAGTAATAACAGGGTATTGTCGATACATTAGAACGTACACTACTGGACAGTAATAACAGGGTATTGTGGATACATTAGAACGTACACTACTGGACAGTAATAACAGGGTATTGTGCATCGCTATCTCCGAAGATAACGTTGCGAATGGGCACAGACTTGTCGCTAGCCAGTAAGATCTTGATGAATATTGTCGTACTTGACTTTGAATAGACCCCCCCCCCTCCCTCGTCCCTCGAGTTAACCAGCCCCCAGAGCCCCGGAGATAAATGACACTGCTCTCAAGAATCTGAAGTGGTATCTACTAGCGGGCGAAAAAAAGAGCTTTGTTTTTAATTTTCAAGGCCACCAAGAAACTTCGTCATAGCCTGAATCACAGTTTGAATAGCTTTTTAAAAGAGAACAGACCCAGCGGATTAAATATTTAATGCAAAACAAACTCTTCTATATTCAAATTACAGAAAGACTACCTTTAATACTTCCCCCCGTTTATATAAAATTTAGCCACTAGCAGTAAACTGTAGTAGCTAGGCGGAGTTGTTGAATCGGTGGGTCCACGTTTTGTGTCCTGGAGAGGACTTTCGTTCTTTTGAATTCACTATTCGCTCTCATAAAAAATCGGGTGCTGCCTTTACATTTGTGTATTATGCATCATTCATTTCAGTGTTTTAGCACTTAGCTTCACATTTGTATTTACATAAAGATGAACTTACAAAAATACACAATTATATTGATATAAACTATAGGTCTAATATTGGACGTAGGTGGGACTTACCACAATATGAATGTTTTTTTTTTTTTGAGGAATTAGAGATTGACCATTTACAAAGCAATTAGATCAGTTAGATATTCATTATAAGACATCAGTTAGGCCAGGTTGACATAAAACTTCACATTCACTTTCACCTATCCTTTGATTTGCTGGACCCCTGGGGCACCACACAAGATCTGTCAAATTCTTTCTCCATTCTTCTCTGTCATTAGTCTTTAATCGAATTTAATTCTTATGTTCTTTCTGAAAATATTGATACCTTCCTTTTTACCTGCCTGGGTGGACCACTTTGGGGGCCGAATTTAAGTTTGTGTTTCCACACAAACTGTCTTTGTAACCTTGTTAAAATTAAATTTAAAGTTGCTTTAAGTTTATCGATAGATAATCTATTTTTTCCTTATAATTTTACGTTAATTTAATATAGATTACATCTAAATTCTAGATATAGAAGCATTATCTACACCTAAAGAGTTCCATATTGGCAATCTTGATCTTAGTCTATATGACTATATAGGCCTAATGAAAATGCCAATGAATAATAAAACAATTATAACTGGCCTATTGGATAGAGACGTTGGTACATCGTCATGACGCTGCCAAAGTACGAGTCCGATACGCTAAACAATTTTTATTTATATTTTATTTGAAGTCATTTAATGGAGTTATTGTCTAATATATTTATATATATATATATATATATTTGAATATCGTAACTTTAAACGTAGTAGTCTGATTCTAACAATGACTTTTTTCCCCTGATTTGTAAATTGCAATAACTGTTTTAGTTATTTTATTTTTGTTTTGTTTATTTCACAGGATATATAGGGTTATTTAAAAGAGATCTACCATGGATAAAGCTTCACGTTTACGTCGCAAGATTGGAGCGTGGAGGACATTCGCTGCTGCCCTTGTATTGTTGTCCGTGGGCCTAACTGTTGTTATCATCGTGCTGGCCCTTAGGGATCCTGGCAAAAGTAAGCCATCAACTTGCGGCGCCAAGTCAAAGAACAAAAACTTCATCGACTTGAGCGAGCCGGATAAGCCCGGCCCCTTCCACGATCTGACCAAATACGAGTTGAAAAGGCTGAGGGAGTTTCTGGAAAAGGATCCGAACATCCACATCGAGCCTTCAGAGACGGCAATGGTTAACCAGAGCTCTCTTTACACGCTGGATTTGTACCCCGCCAAAAAGCAAGACGTTCTCAGATACCTGGACAGCGGAGGTCCTCAACCTGCTAGACAGGCCCGGGCCATGGTGTTCAGAGGGGATCTCAATCCTCCCGTGGTAGAGGAGTATGTCTGTGGGCCACTGCCGAATGTAGAAGAATGTACACTGCTGAAATCTGACCAACGAAGAAATCCTGTCGAGTTTTCTTTACGTCCAGTAAGCCTGCAAGAGTTTGACGCAGTCTACAAGATTGTGTTAAAGGAAGTGGACAATAAGGTAAAGAATCTTCACTTGCGTCTCTATATAAATAATCTAGATTTATAATAGGGTTTATTAAAAGAAATTTCTATAAATCAAATAAGAACATAAAACTAAAATGTTATTTAACCTTGGTTAGGCCAATAATAGAATATGCATTCTCTGTTTGGAACCCTTCAACTCAAGAAAACATTAAGAAACTGGAACAGGCACGAAATAGAGCAGTGAGATTCATAACAAACAAATATTCGCATTTGACTAGAGTAACACCTTTAGTAAAATCCTAAAATTTAGAAAGCCTTCAGCACAGAAGACTTAAAAGTAAAGTAGCAATTATACATACAACACCGAACTATAATCTCCAAATACTAAAACAAAACTTATAAAATAATTAGAACGACATAAAGATAAAGGCACATCCCTCGTTCCATATGCTAGGACAAATTTGTACAAATGCTCCTTCTTGCCTGAGCCAGCCTGGAAAACCAATGACCTGCCAGAATTGAAGTCATTGGTTAACATGCATGACTCGTAGAATAAATCATCTTGTTTTTTTTAAGGTAACATCTGTATTTCATAAGAAGATATATAGATCTGATCTAGTTGCAAGACTTTGGTTATCTTGGATTAGCACATTTCATTAACTAGAAAAACAGAATGACCTACGTGAACAAATGTATTTAGATTATTTTCTATTATATTCTTATGTTTTTGTGTCCTATGTTCTCATAGCACACTCAGCCTTCATTATGTGCTATTTTAAATTCTATTTTTCTTCTTATTAATTGATGTAGTTCCATAAAACTAGATATCCAGGGTTCAAGTCTAATTAGATGAAATTCTTATGTAAACGATCTAGATTTTAATTGAATTTTTGTAGATACTAAGCCTGCTTTGGTTTACAATCTTAAATAGATGGTTTTTTTTTTAATGTTTCTTTTTCATTTACCGTTATTATCCTATTAGAATCTTATCTTACCACTTATCTTATATAATACAGACGTTACTTAAAAAAAGAAAACGATTACGTCCTACGCGTCATGCATTTAGTCATGCATATTAACCAATGACCTAAATTCTGCCAAGTCACTGGTTTTCCTGGCTAGCTCAGGCAACCCATTCCATGCTCTAATAGCACTAGGGAAGAAGGAGCATTGAGTAGGCATACAAGTTCTCATAGGCCTTCAATAAGAAGGCCTATAATCACTTTACTCGGTCAGACTAGGAAAAGTGAAAAGGACCAAGACGTTTGTAGTCACTCTATGAACTTTTTATGTTGTTTCTGATCTATTTAATGTCAATGTTTTTGTTGTTGTATTTATTCGAGAAAAGAGTTATTGTAATCAAAACGAATTTCAAATGAGGATCAATAAAGCAGTCTTGGTCTTAAGTCTTAAAATCCTTGACTTTTACTACACTATTACTTGTTCTATGATTTCAGATTGGTTACATCTTACAAGAAAGTTACGGAACGTCGTATCACAGTTGTCCACCAGAGGAGTGCTTCAAAATATACCCGTCTCCCCTGGCCACCAATCTTGTTGATGACATCAACATGCGCCGACTTTGGGTCTGGGCCGAATACAACGTAGAGTATTACGGCCTGCACCCGGTGGACTTTGGGGTTCTGGCCAACTTAGACGGTTCTGACCCGAAGAAGTATTCTGTAGACAAGATTTGGTATCATGGTCAGATGTTTAATAGTATGGACGAGCTGATCGTTGGATACAATAGTAGCAAGTAATTGTTTTAATACAATCAATGGCTCTTTTAGTTTGATTACTTTAAAGTGCTTATAAATGTAGTACCGAAAATGTTTTAGTTTTATCCGTGTATCTAAAATAATATCAGGTATATGTGAACAATTTAGTCCACGTGTACATCTATCCCAGAGATCCCTCCAATCCATGGACTCATTTGTCCCAGAGATCCCTCCAATCCATGGACTCATTTGTCCCAGAGATCCCTCCAATCTATGGACTCATTTGTCACAGAGATCCCTCCAATTCATGGACTCATTTGTCACAGAGATCCCTCCAATCCATGGACTCATTTGTCACAGAGATCCCTCCACTTCATGGACTCATTTGTCCCAGAGATCCCTCCAATCCATGGACTCATTTGTCCCAGAGATCCCTCCACTTCATGGACTCATTTGTCACAGAGATCCCTCCCCTTCATTGACTCATTTGTCCCAGAGATCCATCCACTTCATGGACTCATTTGTCACAGAGATCCCTCCACTTCATGGACTCATTTGTCACAGAGATCCCTCCACTTCATGGACTCATTTGTCCTAGAGATCCCTCCACTTCATGGACTCATTTGTCACAGAGATCCCTCCACTTCATGGACTCATTTGTCCCAGAGATCCCTCCAATCCATGGACTCATTTGTCACAGAGATCCCTCCACTTCATGGACTCATTTGTCCCAGAGATCCCTCCACTTCATGGACTCATTTGTCCCAGAGATCCCTCCACTTCATGGACTCATTTGTCCCAGAGATCCCTCCACTTCATGGACTCATTTGTCCTAGAGATCCCTCCACTTCATGGACTCATTTGTCACAGAGATCCCTCCACTTCATGGACTCATTTGTCACAGAGATCCCTCCACTTCATTGACTCATCTATCCCAGAGATCTCTGCGCTAAAACGACCTATCTATCCCAGAGATCTCTGCCCTTCATGGACCTATCTATCCCAGAGATCCCTACGCTCTCTATGAACTCATCTATTACCGAGATCCCTGCGCTCCTTGAACTCATCTATCCCACAGATCCTTGCACTACATGTGCAAAACGGAAATGTTTAGTCCACGCGTACATCTACATCTATCCCAGAGTCCTTCCGCTCCATGGACTCATCTATCCCAGAGATCCCTGCACCCCATAGAACATTATAAATGTTTTGTTCCCAAGAAAAGATATAGCCAGAAGGTCTTCTCAGTTCACAGACCAAAAGTTTGAAACTCCCACATGTTTGAAAAAGTGTAAGAGGGGCAGTAAGAATTATGTTGTCAAGACTTACTTAACATGTCTTGTTCTGTTTTATCTTGTCAAATTGAACCTATAAAATGTTTGTTGATAGCTCTGTATAAGTCCCAAAATTATTATTATGGCACTTTTAATCGTTTAAATCATGTATTAACTCAATGATACTTGCTTTTATTTATGCATCAAATATTAGGTAAGCTAACTTCAAAGCAATGTTATGACGATTAGAACTAAGAAATACAGGCGCTGCGACCTTCTCCAACTAGTTCTTGTATCAAAGTTTTGGGCAGAAGAAGAAGAAGAGAAGAAGAAGAATGCCTTTCACTTTGTTGACTCTTTGACCTTCATACATTTAACTCCATTCATTTTGTTTACCGCTAGAATCGAAAAGTCGAAATTGAAAAGACCAGAGAATACAAGAGACGCTTTCTCAAGCCTCAACCAGCGCCAAGACAAACCACTTCCGAGAGAGCCCTTGAGACCTCCCACACTGGTTGAACCTGATGGAAAGAGATATACAGTGAAAGACAGAAAAGTATAAGGCTAAGATTTACTCCCAATTGTTTTCAACAAAATTGCTTACAGCTCCCAAGATTTATATTCATTTGAATTGATTGACTAGTTAGTGTAGGGTTGTATTCATTTAAGGAATCTGAAATTATTTCTAAACTTCATGGGGGAGGGGGTGAAAGTATAAAATATAGAATCGTACCTGACTCGTCATCTCCATTCAACTTTCATATCGAAGTAAAAGTAAATTTTTTATTTTTCTTTAATTAAAATAGTGTTAAAAAGAGTGTGTGTGTGTGTGTGTGGGGCTCTCTGTACTTTGTCATACTTGTGTTTCCTTGGTGACAACTCGCTTTCACACACACGCACACACACGCTCGCACGTACACATACACACAAGAATTTTAATAATGATGACAAGTATGAAATATGCTTAAAAATTATGACTGAATTAAAAACAAATATCATGTCTCAACAAATTAAATATGGCTGCTTCAATACACTAGGATCTATCATATATAGAAAGCAATCATGTGAAAACTCTTAAAAAAAAAAAAACCGGAGCCCCCCCACCCTACAGTTTTTATAGAGAGATTCGGACAAACGCTTCCTTATTTTTTGCCCCAGTTGATCTTTTGAAATGTTTTCAAATGGGAGAAAAATGAGGGAGACTACTCAATCTAAAAGTAATTTAAAATCTCAGAAGTACGTCTGCATGTCTTTGGTGGGGAAGAGGGGTGACTATAGTTGCTCCCTTCTCCCCCAGGCCCCATTATCTGATTGTCCAGAATGCATAGTCCCCCTTGTTTTAGAGATGCAATTGTAAAGTACCATCTCTTACTTATGCTCCACTTTAATAATATAATATTCTTAGTAGCCTTGGCATCGAGACATTCGTCCTGGGGTAAAAGATATACATATATTATATCAAGATATATCAACTGTATTCAAACACGCAGTAATGACAGGGCATGATGTCTTAACGTTACACTTTGAATAACATTTGCATTAGATCTAGATTTAGTTAGCAGAGTTGTTTTTTTTTTTACAAATGTAGAGAGCTCTGTTTCTATCTTCAGGTAGATTACCTGGGCTGGAGCTTCCACTACCGAATGTCCGTCTTGACTGGACCAAGTTTGTGGGACATTCGTTACAACGGGGAGAGAATCGCGTATGAGTTGAGTTTGGCTGAAATAGCTGTCTTCTATTCCGCTGACAATGAGATACAAGTAATGAATGTCTATCAAATACGTTTATCTCTAGTTCTATTATTTCAACCTCCAGGCATAATAAGTATCATTATCATTAGTTGTAGTTTTATCGCTAGGAAACCGACTATGTATCTAATCACATATTTGTAAAACAATTATGCCATGAATTCAGGTAATGTATGCATTCTTTTATATTTACTCTATCCATCCGTTCAAAAGTTTGTACACGTTTAAGTTGAAACTTTGCCCAAATATTCTTCGACATAAAAAAACATGAATCAATAGTTAAAAAAAAACAACAAGTCCATTAAATGCCGGATAGTTAATTATTTTGTTTGATAGACCCTAACTTCAAGGGAAAATAATCCTTCAGTATTCACAGATATAGCTAAATATATAGAGTTTGGTCCCCTTATATAATTGTTCACTTATTTCTTCCCCCCCCCCTTTTCTCCCCCCCCCCCCCCCCGAACAAAAAGTTAAAGTTACTAAATCTATAGTGACAATGTCTTCGATTCCGAAGATTGAAGATGAGTGCAGTGTTTCAAATGACTACACATTAGTATAAATTTTAAACAATTATCTATTGTACCTAACAAAACACGAATCAGTTTTAAAAAATAACTTACCAGTCAACTAAATATTGCTAATTAACTTTTTTGTTTGATATCGCATAACGGAAATAACTTCTATATTACTAAGAAATATAGTTGTAAGTGCGGAGTTCTTCTTCTTATATAAGCTTTGTTTTTAAAAAGATTTTATATATTTTGCTTGTTTCTATTTAGAGAATCACAGATTTTGTAGACTCTGGAGTATTGATCGGATCCCACTCTAAATCAATGGTCCCGGGAGGCGACTGCCCAGAGAGTGCTACTTTTATCAACCAGGTAAAAATGGTTTTAATGTTTCACATTAATCTAAGTCTAAATGTTTTGAATCGTTAGTCCTTGCCCCGTCCACTAGCAGATAGGGCTTCATCTGCATGACTTTTGCAGTTTATAAAGACAAAAAGTCTTAAAACAATTTTCCTAGTTTGTAATCTCTCTATGTGCTTGTCTTCCAAGTATATGTGTGTGTATGTGTGCGTGTGTGTTAAAGTCTAAGTTCATTTATGAAAATAAAATTCCAATGTAAACAAGACTAATTGTACTTTGTGCTCAGTCGTTTGCTGGTCAGTCAGTGGCCGACCCTGTCGAACTGAGCCAGGCAATGTGTCTGTTTGAAAACAACAATGGCTATCCACTGAGGCGTCACTTGTCCTACTCCACAAGCGAGGGAGGCTTCTATGGAGGCATGCTGGACTCGGTCCTGACTTTCCGGTCCATAATGACCATCGTCAACTATGACTACGTCTTTGACTTCATCTTTCACCAGAACGGTGTCATAGAGACACGGGTCATGAGCACAGGTAAGAAAGTCTTTAAAATCTTAAGTACATGTAAGAATGCCCCTTAAGTCATGAGTACAGATAAGAAAGTCTTTTAAATCTTAAGTACAGGTAAGAATGTCCCTTAAGTCATGAGTACAGGTAAGAAAGTCTTTTAAATCTAAAGTACAGGTAAGAATGTCCCTTAAGTCATGAGTACAGGTAAGAAAGTCTTTTAAATCTTAAGTACAGGTAAGAATGTCCCTTAAGTCATGAGTACAGGTAAAGACGTCCCTAAAATAAAGAGTAAATGACTGAACTCCAGGCTCTGCCTCATGACATTGTAATACTGTTTCAAAGCTAGTTGTCGAGTCAGAATGAAAAATAAATCGAAGTAATCTTTTTAGGCCGAGATTTTTGTTTAATAACCCATTTACTGTAAAACAAAAAATGAAAAACAAGAATTTATTATGGTAAAAGTTGAGATAATCTTACCACAGCTTAAAACAGAGTCTTCTTCAAGGAATTATATTGGCATACATCTAAATTGCAGTGAATTTTTGAATATGGTTTACATTTTTAATACTGAAAAATTAATCACAACAAGGAAATATTTACTTTTACTTCCTTCATAATAATACTGAGACTTGTCTTCAAGCCCGAAGATTAATGAGAAATGCAGTATTTTTCCTTGGCTATGCAGCCTCAGCTGCCAGCTACATATTTTGCCACATCTAGCGCAGGCATAGCCATTCTCCGCCGGTGGTCAATTAAGATTTTCTTTTCGCCGTCTACGTCTGGCCTCGGCAGTTGATTTTGTTAGGGTCTCAAATGTGTATCTCGCGGCCTTTGTAAATGAGCTCCATCTGTCTCGTCCTGAAGCCGCCCCAGACAGGTGCTCTTTTCTATGTCAGTTAAAGCATGTTGGCGGCTAAGTTGGTCTTTTCAAGCAAGCGTTTCCCTGGAGCACCTCTGTTATGTCGACTACCTTTCAGCTCACCAAAAAAAGACTGCTTTTGGCATACGTTCGTCCCTCATACTGGATACGTATCATCATAATGCATAGTCATGATAGATTCATAAGTGTTTATAACATAAAGGGTTTACTAAAAGTGTAAACACAATCATTTAAAGTCGTAAAATATAGGCTTATCTAAGGTCTATCATACTGTCAAACAAAGGATTGATAGCCCCAAGATGAAATTTTACTTTACTACTACAATAATAGATATGTGGACATGAAGAATGTTCAATTTGATTATCTCATGTGATACAGCTGGCAAAAGGACAAAGCCCTGACTGATGAGTTAAGAATCCCTGGTTCAAACTATTCTACACAGTGGGCTATTCCTTCAATGCATGCAAACCATGACCAAAAAAAAAATAAAATAAAAATAAAAATTACTCATGCTCCGTAGAATTTTAAATCTTAATACTACATACAGTTTGGATATTATAGATTTGGGTTTTATTTATGACAGTTGTAGTTATTTTTTTATTTACCCCAAAAGCTTTAATTCTACTTGTTCGTTATAAAGATCTCTGTTGTTTTCTTTCAGCTATGCATGTAGGCCTATTTTCAAGACGAAAAGACATAGAAAATATTAAATCTTTTAAAACGTACCTTTCCTTAATGTTATTGTACTAACAGGTTATATATCTATTTATTGTACTAACGGGTTATATCTCTTTTTATTGTACTAACAGTTTATATCTCTATCTTGTCATATCTCTATTTATTGTACTAACAGGTGATATCTCTATTATACTAACAGGTTATATCTCTATTTATTGTACTAACAGGTTATATCTCTATTTATTGTACTAACAGGTTATATCTCTGGTTCATTCTTCACTGATAAGGAACGACCGTATGGCTTTCGAACGGAAGAAAACTTTATTGCTCCGATTCATTATCACATATTTCATTTCAAGGCAGATTTGGACATCTCAGGGACCTCAAACACGTACGAGACACTAGATATAGAGACAGAGAAAGTCACGCTCTTGTCGGTGAGTAGTTTTCTTATCTTATAAATTACAGACGTTACTTCAAAAAAAGAATATGAAGTCTACGTGCATCCAAATGTTTTTTCAGTCCCGACTAATTCAGGCAACTCGTTCCATGCTCTAATGACTCTAATGGCACTAGAAAAAAAGGAACACTTGTAGAAATTGTCCTAGCATATGGAATAAGAAATGTTCATTTAACCACTCGATCTTAAAATGCATGTAATCATCAATAAAATGATGGATTCTCAACAAAAATGCAATAAAAAAAAAGAAATAATTAATTGTAAAAACATAACAGGGCTTAGAAGGCTACATTTTTAAGGATATTATTATTAAATACTGTAGCATACATTTTTTGACAACATTTTAAGAAATAATAAACGCTTTTTGAGGACAAATGTTCATTGAACTGCATCAAAATGAATAAGAAACAAGAATAGACCGCCAGCGGTCAACGCACGATTGTCTGCATGATGTGCGGGAAAATATGCAGGTCGCAACAGGTTTTGCTAGTCATGTGAAACACTGCACTCATCCTTGATCTTTGGAATCGAAGACATTACCATTAGAGATTATAACATTTTGTTATCAATGTTTGACTGTCCTAGTTGCTACTTAAAGTTTAAAAAAAGAATTTGTTATACGTGCCTGTGTACTCATGCATAGGCTAATACTTAGCATCCCGTAATAATAATAATAATAAGGCTTGTCTTCAAGTCCGAAGACTAATGAGAAATACAGTATTTCCCGGAGATACACAGCCCCAGCTGTGACCTACATATTTTGCTACATCTAGCTTACTTTGTACAGAACTTTATATGTCTATTTCTCATCTTCAGGTGCCAAACAAAGAATATTATCAAACCAAGTTTGTTCGCAATGTGAAGAACACTGAACAAGAAGCCCTGTACAAATTTAATTTTGATACTCCTAAATATCACGTGGTCCATAACAAGAACAAAAAAACTAAATTTGAAGAGATTAAAGGTTATAGGTCAGTTGAATAGCATTTGTTTAATAGCATTCTCAAATGTGCGTATCAATTATATCCTACAATTACACCTTACCCCCCCCCCCCAAAAAAAAATAATCATGAAACGCTCGATAAAAAAAACAAAATATCGCAACATCAATGAGTTTCAAACCTGGGCGTTCTTCTTAATAATTCTTGTAGGTGTTGAGTTAACAACTCTTGGAGCACTAGGTCCATGAAAACTCCACTCCATTGGGCTGTCTGAACTACTGCTTTGTCTGGGAGGAAATGATCCAATCAGATGTACATTTGTTACATCCCTATTACTGAAGACTCGTATTCCAAGACGCTCGGTTTAGATGTGAGGCTAAAGGCCGAGCACCCCGAAGAAACTTCCCCATATTCTGTCTTTCTACCACATGAGTGATATGACTTTTAAGGGTTTTATGTCATCCCCGCCAGTGCAATTCAACTCGATCCATGGGCACCCCAACGGGAATTCTGTATTGCTTCCCTATTGGCGTATTCGTCTCCTCTGACGATCGTTTCCACAAGGGTGCAAGGTCAAGGCTGAGAAGCGTTGCACCAGCACTCGCTCTAACCTTTTTTTGTTTTCACTACAATCTCACATCATTGATACTACTTAGAATGATGCATGGGAAAATGAGAGTGTTATCCCTTTGCTGGAAGACATTTTTTTTTTTTTAATGTAAAGTTAACGTGAAATTTGAAAGGCCAGATACTCGCAAGATTTTTAAATTTATCAAGATATATTTTAGCAGTAGGATTTCTAAAAGTTAAAAGACGAATATGAAAGTACTGCACTGAACTATATCCCATTGTTATCTCGTGGCTCTACAGACTAGCTTTGCACGGCATGTCTAAGCAACTACTGCCCGAGGGGGTCAACAGCGAGAAAACTATTCCCTGGGCCCGCCACCAGCTCGTGGTAACCAAGCATAAGGATGACGAACAAGTGTCTAGCTCGCCTTACGCCATGTGGGACAGCTTGAACCCTGTGACGGACTTTAGCAAGTTCTACGAGGATGATGAAAACATCGACGATGAGGTACGATGATTCAAGATTTAGTTGTAAGTTTATTTTTATGTCTGTCAAGTAGACATGGTAAGAGAGAGGGGGCAAGTCTACATCCATCAGGTAAGATCATTGTTCAATGAAAATCCAACTGGTCAGTGATGCCCAAAACTACTGCCCGTGCCGCAGTGCTATCGGGTCCCTCAAAAAGTCTGCCCACAATGCAGAATGAATCCTCAAAGGGTCGGTTCAATGACCTCGAAATTGCGGCTTGTAACAAGGAAATTTATCTGTCCCCCCTCCCCCCCCCCGGACCGAAAAGGCACCAGCACACCACTACAATATGGGGGGGGGGGGGGAGTATATGTTTCACAAAATTGTGCACTGATTGCTAGTGACTACTTTGTATTTCATGTAGTTATTTTAGATGAAAGGTGATTTTTTTTCTCATATCTTATACATTTGTAATCTCTAAATGTAAATCTTGCGGAAAGAAGTCTTAATTCAGCCTTAACTTGACTTTCATTTGGCGTTGCCAGTAAGTTTTCCCTAACAAAACACGCGACTTATAAGTTCTGAACTACTGGAAGGTGAAGTTCAAATACGCGGACGTTTACAGTTGTTATCTCCCTCACACAGGACCTTGTATTTTGGATCGCATCAGGCATGCACCACATCCCACGTGCCGAGGACCTGCCACTGACCACCACCGTGGGTAACCACTTGACGTTTTTCCTGCTGCCAATGAACTACTTCCCCACCTGTCCGTCAGTGACATCTCGAGATCACGTGAGTACATAACGTCTTCTGTGTTTTGTGTACATGACGGAATAGCTTGACAGCAATATAAACATTTATTAGTTCGTTTATTAGACTGTTCTGTTGATCTAAACGCAACTTATTTCCTGAAGAATGTTAAAATGTAACACTGACCTATATTGTTTTAGATACGAATCGAATACAAGGATCCCAAGAACCCATCAGAGGGCGTGAGAGTTGAAAGGAATGGTAACTCCTATGAGACCTGCTCAATGCCCAACACTGCTAAGGACTATGACGAGCTACTGCAAGAAAACCCAGATATTGTCATTGAAAGTAGATTGTCTAGAGGAATTTTATAGCTGTCAAATAGTTATCAATTATTAGGATATCTAGTTAGTATTCTATTGTTACCAGGATTAGGCAGTTTTATTTAAAAGTATAAACAATGATTAGAAAAAAAAAAGAACTTTGGCCTAGTATTTTGTATAAGGTTGTTGTTTTCTTTTAATTGTGTCAACATTTGCGTTGGTCTCTTGGCTTCAATGGTTTATTTTGTAGGATGTGAAAGTCATTTTGTATCCAGTGAATGAACATTCCTGTCATTGAACTTTATCTTAATTTTTTGTTGTCTCTATTTCTCATTGCTTTCAAATTCAGTTCTCTACGTTTTGATGTCATTAAACAAAAGTATTAACTTGTCATGCTATAAAATTAACAGTTAGTTCATTGATAACAATCACTGTATCCTAACTGGATGTTTTCATTTATCATTAAAACAACAAACTTTGTTTGTTTTACTAGTAAACCTTACATTAGTGAGACTTAGAATAGCCCTTACATTAGTGAGAATTAGAATAGCTTGTAATGTTCTAGAAAACTCTGGAGCAAAGTGAAAAAAAAGGTTAAAATTATCTGTAGAGACATATTTTTTTTTTGCCCAGCCATCACTGATGCATCACTGTACACTTTACAACTTAAAAGTAGCATTGTCTTCACGACAATTTACCTTTGACATTTCGAATTTAATGTATCAAACAATATTGACACATAATTTTACTATATAATAATTACAACCAAGCGATCACATAACAAAACATCACATTAAAAAAAAAACGTGTTCACAACAAAGATTAACATATTCAAGTTTTCATTTCATCAACATTTGATTCATTTGATTTGATGAACCAAGTTCATTAGAAACAAAACAAAGGTGATGCTGTAATGAATATGCTACACAATAGCAAGGTTTTTATTTTTAAATGTATGGTCATCTTTGAATCATTGAAATATACTGTACATAGTGTCATTTGTTCACTTCAGACTTTTTGCTATAGACATCTTGTACCATGCATTAAATACATGTTTTCATACTTACTTACTACAAATAAATGTTCAAACATTGAGACATTTGATTGCATTCTGTGCCTCACACTTAATTATTGTTTTGATAGCTCATGTAAATCAATCTGTAGACATTTTTTCTAAATTTATATGCTTTAAGCAATTTAGAATTAATTTTTATTTTAACTAGGCCTTCTAAAATTAAATTATTTTTTTTATGACATTACTCCATTTCACCCAGTGAATTCTTATATTTTAGAAGTACTTTACCCTGTCACTGCTAAATAATACACAAGGATTTGCAACCCCCAACAAAAAAAAAATCATTCAACATGATATGATTCAGAAACACAGCAGTTTTGTTGTGTCATTTCACTTTGGTTGACATGAATACTCAAAAAATCAACAGCTTTTAGCAACATGTTCATAAATAAATGTTTTGCAGTTATCATCTAAAGGAAGATATTTCACAGAAAAACTTGGTGACAATGTGGAAACTGAAATGTTTTAGTGACTTTGTTAGAATGAAAAAAATAAAACTAACAATTCTCTAGAAGTTTCTTCATTCATATACTACCAGTGATAGGAAAATCTTGGAATATCAACAAAGTTATTCACATTTTGTTTCCTTTAGAAAAAAAAATGTACATAATGCCTTCTAAGTTTAACAGCTCACCAGAAACAGGTATCAACATTGTAACGACTTAAGATATACACTACATTGTGATCTAGGTAGTTAGCAAGGTTTAAGTTGATATCTACTGAACACCTAACGATTCCCAAACAAGAAATAGTGTAACAAGATCTATTTTTTAATTCAGATATTTTGACAAATCAATAAATTACCATTTTATTTGACATGTAATTCAACAACTTATCTGTCATTCAGCAATGAATATTAATGAATAATAAATTAATGATGAAGCATTTTGAAGAGCTCACTTTTTCAATACGCTATAACCAAATTGCCCTCCCCCCACAGCCTAATCAAATAATTTAATGGACATAACTTGACAGCAAAAGCTGAAATGATAAAAGACTAGACTTGCAAATGTCATGACAAAATCTACAGCAATAACGACAGAGAAAATATCTACACTATTACTGAGAAAATATGACACATAAGTGTAATACTTATGACCAGAGAACAAGTCTTCCTTAAAGTAAAATCTTTATAACTTTTCTGTTTCACTCATTCAAATATAACAGAGTAGAGTAAACAATAATATCAACATCAGAAATTTTAAAGTCTACTATAAAAAAAATAATTATAAATGTAAATGAAACTTTGCCTGACTTAGTTTATTTGATAGCTGTGTTTTCCTTCAAATGCTTTGCCCACATTTTTTAAATGATGAAAGCAACAGACTTGACTTGAACAATGCTACAATCTAAATCTAAACACTGCTATTTGATAGTCCAATCTAAGCACTGCTATTTGCTGACATTGACTTGCTCTTTCTTCCTTTTACTAACAAGTTCTGCCAGCTCTTTAAATCTTAATATACAGTCTTCCTGTGAAAGAATAATACAACCTGATTTAATTATAAATTTATAGAAATCTAAAATAAGAATGATAAGTTTATATTTTAAAAAGAGAAACTGATCTTTGTGGTAAACAGGGTCAAGTTTGAAAGTTCTGTTTATAACAGCTAAAAATGTCATGTGACCAGCACAAGGAATAACTACTTATACCTAACAGTGATAGAATCAATAAAAGAGTTAATAATTACCATTTAATTTATAACATTTCACTATTCACATCTATGAAATTTTCTAATCGAATTATTAAAATAATTACTTGTGCACAAGCGTTTGGTTTTCCAACTGAGGGGGTCACCAGTAAAAGATAATGGTGAAAACTTGGATTCTTAACTCTAAGATCTTTAGGAATATCCAACTAACTCTAACGAGTACCTGACAGTTGAGGAAAAAGTTAAAGCAGTTGGCCATTGTGCTGGCCACCCTTCATTAATCATCAATCACAGAAACAGATACACTTTACATGATCAGTAACACAGACAAAAAGATATGAAAGGAGAATTTTACTACTTTTGAAATTACTTTTATGTCTCTTAAGAAATTTACAGTGCCAATGATGAGATTATATTTGTTTTGATGAATCAATGATCCATCATTTGAGTGTTTAAAGAAAATAATGTCAACTTCACTGTGCATATCTAATAATTCACATTTACTGATGTTATCTGGGTGTTAACCCAAATGTCTAACCTCAAATTTGAGATTCAAACATCCATTGTGCTCAGATCACAAAAGAGAAAAGCAATAAAATGCTTTACAACTGGGTTTAGTTTTTGTAAACAAAGTAAAGGGAGAGATATAGTATTTCCTTAAAAAAACAAACTCCGATGGTTTTGAAAATTTTTTATATAATATGTGTTTTGATTGACAGATAATGAATATATTATTCTTTTTTTTAATTTGCAAAAATTACTTAGTAATAGATGTTTTTCGTATGTAATTTTCCTACGCATCCAAAACGATCAGATTTTCACCAGGTTTCTATGCGACGTCACACTAACCTATTAATTTAATTTATTGACTTACTGTATAATGGGAGACTATACAGTAAAGTTTACATTCTCGTAAAAGAAATATATCTTCGTCTATGCAGTTAGATCTTGTAAGCAAAAAAAAATATGTGTGTAGAAAGTAGATTTACTTGCTTAACTCTCACCTGACCACTCAACACACACAAACACTATCGCTTGGTTATCTTGTCCTGACCGACTACACATAGTCTAGACTAGCCTTACACTGACCATTTTGTTAAATTAGAATCAGTCAGACATACAAACTATTTACTTTTTAGGACAGGGAGGGGCTTAGATGAAAATGTTACTTTTTTTCTCGAGTTGGTTATCCTAATGCTTTTAGATCTATAAATATATAGGCCTATATAACTGTACCATAGCTCTGGACTAGGCTGTCACTAAGCCTAACAGCTACTGTAAGAATGAAGCGATATGATTGGTTAGATGTAGTTTCTCTTTCAATATTGCTTAGGGAAGTGACGTGTTACTGAGCTAAAAACAAAATTTCAAAGAACCCCCGTTTTTTTTTTTTGAGATGTCAAGAATTTACTAACTAATTTATTAAATATAAATGTTTTTAAGCATTTAAATAAAAAATGGTAAAATGTTTACTATTACAACTATTTACACAGAATTTAAATGTCAATAACTCAAATTTGAAAAACCATCGGAGTTTCCCTTTAAGGAACTAGGAAGTTCAGATCCTAGAATGGTTTACCTTAGTTTTCCCAGGTATATGCTGTGCTACTTTATCCCACCTTGCTTCTGTTCCTTTAGGATACTGCTTTAGAGCCCATTCAAATATTGTTTGTTGATTTTGTGTCCAAGGCTCTTTGGATTTGATGACGTCACTGTTAATGGTTAGAACATTTTTGATTGGTCCTTTAGCCAGGGATGAACTCACATTTGCTTGAACTGATGGATTTTCTTCTGTGCTCTGTGTTATTAACAGAGTCCTCTCGGCTGTTTTCACAATCTTTGTTGGCTTATGACGCTTTCTGACAGTAGGCTCTCCATTCTCATCACAAGGTACAAGAATGTCATCGCCATCCTCATTTTGAGTGATGATGTAGTCACTAATTGAAAAATTTCCAAGTGATTTACTAAATGAACCTACAAGAAAATTATTATTAATTTATCATTATATTTGTAAAAATTGTGAGAAATTTAATAGCAAAAATCTATAAACTAAAGTTAAAAAAATGATGTAATATTAGTTTGCACTACAGAGATGCAGCATATAAAAATATTTGTTTAAATGAAATTTAAATGGTTGAAATATAAAATGAAAATGGTTTATCTGATAAGAAAGTCACATCAGAAAAAAACAACTTCCTTTCATATTAATGACCATTTAAAAGGCTAAAAAATAAAATATTTCTTAACCATCAACAGAATGTTACATTTAACATACTTTGTACTGAGTCACTTAGATTCATACTGTAGTTTCCTTTTGTCTCTTTTGCTTTAGCAGTCACCTAAAAAAAAACAACCTAACATTAGCAACAAAATATTACAATGAACACTGTGCATATTAGTAGAAGAATGACTAGAGACTACTTAATATTTCAAAAGTGTAGATGAAAATATTTTTAACTTTATTGTCCAGTGATTTTTAAAATAAGTTTGTTTGTATTTTTTCTTTTAGATATTATATAAAGAAATATTAAATAATTGTTTAAATTTATTAACAAAATCATTAGGTTATCTTATGGTCTTATCACTGTAAGGAATATGGTTTTAGATTTTTATTTGGGGGTGGGGTAGCACCCCCTACATTAGTATCCTGATAAAAAAGGACCCTTTTGAAGCAACAACAATAAAGAGTAGTGAAAGTTAAACAAAGCCAATGAATGTATTTAATGTTGCCAAAACAGAATCATAAAAAAACAACAACAACAACATTATTCTCTTACGTCAGCCACAGATCGTCCCACCATTTCTGCTATTTTCTCCCAGCGGTCATGAGTTCCACCAGGAAATTTGTTCACTGCTTTAGAAAGTAGAACCAGTTCTTCACTAGTCCAGTCTCCCTACAGAAACAATATCAATTGAATTATTTTTTTTTAATTCTACATAAGTCAACCCTTTTTTTTTTATAGCCCTTTGTTTTAATATGAAGGTAGGTTATATGTGTTTAGAAATTATTGTAAACAAAGAATTGTAATTGTATAGGGAATAACAAATTTTACCCTGAACTCTTTCTACCCAGTGTCTTAAAAACCCTGTATATTACTTTTACAAACCCAAATGTACTGCAGCACATTCCAAAGATATTTCTGTGATACAGACATCCATTTGCAAACATTGTTATAGTTAAATCAAACAATTTTGAGTTCCATTTACCTAATAAATGTATTAAATGGTAGAAAGTAAAAAAAAACAGTTTTTCATTCTGCCATCTAAATTATTATAAAAATTGCCCCTACACCTACCAATGTTGATTCTTTCCCTTTTTATTTCATTCTGATTCAAAAACTGATAATTTACTGAAGTGAAAGGAATTGCACTCATTTTTACATATCATTTCCAACAAGGCTAAGATAATCGAAACCACAACTTTTCTTACAACAGTCAGAACAATAAGATAACTGTATTTTGATGAAATGTCAAGTCTGCAAGCTTTGGCTAGATCAGTGCCACATGAACCATAAGTGGTAAACTCAGGAATGATTATCTGTTACTCTTGTCGTTATCTATTCTTGGCATTTCATTCATGCTTTGTGGAATTATAATAGGGCCAAAGAATGATTCCTTTTTGAAAAATGCTTTAACCTTCTCTCTCCAATTAGAAAAGAACACCATGTTAAATTATATTTATAAAAGTCGATTAACATTTGCACAATACATAAGCTACTAACTTTTTTGACTGAAGGCATGTCAGTAATATCTTTTTCAAGTGTTTGAGTTTCTTTTTTATTTGACAGTGGCTCTGAATATTTCGCTAACATTTCACTGCTGTATTCTGGCAGTTCCATTTGGGCTCTTTTCTTGGGTTTTCTGATGAATTCTGAGAGAGAATGAAAACTACACCAAATGAATATATGTATTTATTTCTATATAGTCTTAGCAATTTCTTAAAAGTAGCTTTTCTTCAAGTTTGTCTACATTTTAACATTACATAATTAAGATTAAAGATGAACCCAATCTACACTGTTCATTCATTTAAAACAAAATTAAGGTTTTATTGGTAATTAATTAAAACAAATTGCCAGCCAAGATATACCAGCACACATCATCTCTCAAACACATCATTTTGTAAAAAAAATTTTTTTCTCAATTATCAATAATACTTTCATTTTGTTTTAAATTCACCCAATAGCAGTACAGAACGTTTTGATATTATGTCCCTAACACAGGCTGGAATGTTGTGAGGTTATTATTTTTTTTAAACTTCCCTATAAGATGAGCTTATTATGTATCATTTAGAGCAAGAGCATGGTGACTACTTTTTAGCTAAAAACGAAAGTGCATCACATTTTTATTTATTTTTAAACATTTTTTTGAACAAACAGACTTGTATCCCAGTGTACAAGCCCCCCCCCCCTCTGGGAAAATGAATATTTTGGAGCTTTTTTTTCTAAAGGTATTAAAGGTAATAATTTTTTAAAACTAGACATTATGATCTATTTTTTAAAGTTTTTAATTTATTTATTAGTATAAGTTCTTTAATTACTATTTTTTCAACTTTTATTTTTTTTATTTAGAGTTACCTATCTTTGCTTAGGTTTTGGAAGAGTATTTTCAAAACCGGAAATAGGAGCTATTGGGTTAATGAACTGCTCATGCACACAAAAATGGAGGCTAGAAATAAACACCCCCAAGACGGTCTATTCTCTGTTCACGCTCGGGACTGGCATTCTCAGGCAACCTTTCCAGCTCTCCCTCAACAGAGTGGCTCTCAGCATGGAACAGCTACCCAAGTACCTTGGTGTAACTTTAGATCGCAAACTAAAAATGTGTGAGCACATCCAGGATGTTGTAAGAAAGGCCTCAGGGAAACTTTGCATTGTGCGGAAGCTGGCATCCACGAAGTGGGAAGCCCGAGCAAACATGCTCCGATCCCTGTATTTTGGAGCAGTCCGATCACAGATAGACTACAGCCTACCTGTGCAAATTTATGGCTCTAGGACTGCTCTTGAACAACTTGATAAATACAGTCCCAAGCACTAAGATTTGTCTGGAACCTTTAGGACAAGTCCAGTAAATGCGGCTGAAATAATGGCTAATATAGGTCCACTAAACCTTAGGAGGGAAAGGTCAGTACTGACCTGCTATGAGCGGTATAAAAGGCTGGATGAATACCTCCCAGCTAGAAAACTAGTGGATGGTTGGAGATGCAGAAGACGTATCCAGATGCAGTCTTTTATGCATCATGCCACTAGACTATCTGATGAAGCTGGCCTCTCCACCAACCAACAAAACATTCAACGCTTTCATCCCCTTCCCCCTTGGTGTCGCCCAACGACCCCAGACATACGCTTGAAATTAGTAGACCCTAATGCCACTAAGCAAAGCCGTTCATCTAACGACCTTCAAATCCTAGCTCTGGAGACCATTAATACCTTCAAGCCCAGTGCTATTTTTGCATACACTGATGGGTCAGCATCAATAGATTCTGGAAGAGCAGGCTATGGAGCCTACATCGACTTTCTTGGCTCTTACACAGTCAAAATCTTTGGACCATGTGGTAGTGTTTGCAGTTTTGATGCGGAGACCATGGCAGTCTGTGAAGCCTTAATGACTCTCAACTCGGTGAGGGACATTTGAGGGCAACACAGATTGTTGTGGTCACTGACTCAAAATCTGTACTACAGGCTTTGCAAAGCCCCGGACCATGGCCCCCTAATATCAACACTGTCATCATGGCTTCACATAACATTAAACAACGCTATGGCACCCCTGTAATAATGCAGTGGGTACCGAGTCACATAGGTGTGACTGGCAACACAATTGCAGACTCTTTGGCTCACCAGGGAGGGCTAATTCCACCCAATGATCAGGCTGTAAGCTTTCATCAAGCCCTGGCTATAATACAAAAAACAGAAATGGAAAAGTGCTGGGACAAGTCCCAAAAAGCCCATGGAGTCTGGGAGCGCATGAGGCCGCACTTCCCCGTGATGGAGGCTGTCCAGGCCTGAACAAGCTATTTTAGCACAGTGCAGGACAGGCCACTGTCCTGTTGGCTCATATTTCTCACGGCTATGGCCAAATTTTGATTCACGGTGCCCCCGCTGCGGGGAAGAAGAGGAAACTGTGCCTCATATTCTGTTTGATTGCCACAGACTTGCTGATCTCCGTCTCAACAGGTCTGGAAAACCCAAAATTTTCGACCTGTATGGCGACATTTATGCACTACGCAAGACAGCAGGGTTTCTGTCCAGGGCTTTTGCAAGAGAGGATTTGAGCCTCTCAAGCCCTCACTCTAATGGAGTTTGATGATGATGATGATGAATGAACTATTTAGATTCTCATGTATTGCTGGTGTCTATGGGGGTGCACACTTAGATTTATGTATAATTCTCTTTAAATAAATGAAATCAAACAATAAGTTATGAGTCATATTTCTAATGAAAAAAAACAACAAACAACTGAAATTTAACCTTCTTTGGACTCTTCCAAAGCTGCAGCCCGAGCTTCTTCTTCTCTTTCTTGTCTTTTTTTCCTTTCCTCTAGCCACCAGTGAATAGTTGCAGGTAGATTGTATACTGAGGAGTTGGACCAGTTTCAGGAATATTTTAAACTGAGGAGTTGGCAAGTTATAAGGGGACTGAATCAGAAAACATTGCTATAGGAAATACTGTCTAGACTCACTAAGCTAAGTTCTTCACTCCAACAAAACTAAAGTGAAAGGTCATGTTTAATAACTGACTTCAATTGCAAATGCTTAAAATCAACCAACAACGAAACAGTACTGCCTGGTACAGCTTAGTGAGTCTTAACACCTTTTCAATTACTGAACTGAGGCAAAAAAAGTATTTTATGATTGAATTTCATTTCTTTAATATCTGCACAAATTTGAAAAGAAAGCTATTTTGTAAACATCATTGATAGGGGAAGTAGTTAAGTTTAAAGTTTCAATGTATTTATGTAACTTACATGTAAAGAAAATGTAGACTGAAAGTCGAAAGGGCCACAAATCTAGGACTTTCGGAGTTGGAATACTTTCTTCCTCACTGACGCAGTCATCAACAGCAGCTTGCTTTTTCTTTTTTTTCTCCTTTTTTTTCTTGGAACTTAATACCTCATCCTAGAATTTAGAGAATTAATTTCATATTAAAAAACATATTTGTTATAAATAGAAATAAACAACTTATAAAATCTATTTATATGAGAGGAAAGTTCCTTAAAACAGAAGCTGGGTGGTTAACCTCAGAATGACACCAGAATCCCTATTTGGCTCACCAACAGAGCACAGAAAATGTATTGTGTCAAATGTCTGTTTGTTATTAATGGTACATGTGGGATAAAAAGGGTATTTTACAGTACAATATGAGGAGGAGGTCAATTGAGGTCCTGGACATAGTAAACCACTTGCACCTTGGTTGTTCCTAATACTCATTTAGTACTTAAGTGTTTTTGAGTTAATAATTAAACTGAATTACACATAAAAAACTTACTAGAACCAAACGCTTTTCTATGTAAATGGCCCAGGCTACCAAATACTGCCCAAGTGTGAAAATTATGAACATCAAAATAGCCAGTTCATAAATGCCCATTTTTCTGGCCCTTCGATAATAGTACACGGGTTGTCGCCAATCAGGCAGTCCCTCCACAAGAACTTGATTGTATCTATGAAAGAAGTCATTATACATAGTATACATATATAATTTATATTCTTTTAACAATAAACTTTTTAAATAAAATTCTAAAACACTTAAAGCTCTATATAAACAAAAGAATTAGAAAAAAAAAAGGAAATCAAATAGACTTACTTGGCTCTTTTACTGTCATCTTTGAGCACTTCATAAATAGCAACAATCTGAAAGAACCCATTGGGTCATTTATTTATTATGAATCTTCAGAATGTCATTATAAAATTTTATTTTACTATTTCATTAAAACAAAACTAAACTAAAAATGCAGGGATGTTATAAAATACACATGAGATGTTATAAGATAAACATCTGATGTCATAGGAATGTTTTTCTTATTAATATAACATCCCATGTGTATAATATAACAATCTGCAAATATCTTTTTTCAATAAGTGCTTTGAAAAAATGAAAAACAGATGGCATATTTTTTTAAAAAGTGCTCTAACAAAATTAAAAACAGATGGCATACTTGTCTAAATTTCTCTTCAGCATCCTCTGCACTGTTTTTGTCTGGGTGATATTGTAGAGTCAACTTTCTGTAAGCTTTTTTAATCTCTGAAGTAGAGGCTGACTGGTGAAGAGATAAAAGACAATTTATGCATTCCAGAAGTTGTTCATGTAAAGTACCTTAATCATTTGGGCATTGGCTACTGAGTGGTAAAGCATTTGGCATCAAAGGGCTGCAGGCTCAAATCTCAGAGATTTCAAATTTCATGATTTGTAGGATGCCCCTGATTGACTCCCAAGCCCAGGTTAAGGGGAAAAGTTGGGCTAGCAGCCTCACCATTTAAAACAATACAATGCTACAGAAACCATAATAGCACAAAGCCATGAATCATTATGGTATCCCAGATAATCCATCAGTATTATCCAACATCTATATGAAGACTCAAATTGCCAAATAATCCACAATAGAAAGCTAATGAACTTCTTTGAAATAAATATAGGAGTAAGACATAGCTGCATGCTTTCCCCAACAATCTTCCTATTGGCAATTGACTGGAGAATGAGAGGGTCAACAGCTGGCAACACATACAATGGACTCAAAACAGCTTGAGAATCTGGATTTCACAGATGACACCTGCCTCATGTCACATAAACTACAACATGCTCAGTTAAAATTAAACAAACTTGCAATAGAAGCGAAGAAGACTTTTTAAAAAATCAACAAAAAACCAGAGGTGATGAGAAGAAATAATACCTAAGAAACACCTAGCATATCTCCAAGGAAAAAATCTACTAGAATCTGACAACTTTGTCTACCTTGGAAGCATCATAAACAAAGAGGGGGAGCAGATGCAGAGATCAAGAATTGGTTATTGGATCAACAAGGCTAGACATGTTTTAAAACCCTAAAGCCGATTTGGTGGGAGGTTAAAAGCACTGTCTCTACACAATAAAATCTGAATCTTCAACACAAATGTGAAAGCAATTCTTTCGTATGGAGCAGAGACTTGGACAGTAACAACTAGCAATTCCGACAATTCCAGGCATTCACTAACAAATGCTTGCATCATATAATTGGTGTCAGGTGCCCACACAAAATCTCAAACTACAGTCTATGGAAAACAACTCAGCAAACAAGCACACAATGAAAAGAACATCAGACAAACATCGCAAGACAGGCTCTAGACTGGAACTTAAAGGGAAAGAGAAAGTCTGGGAGACCAAAACAAACATGAAGGATGGTGAAGGAGATCGGGAGACCAAGAAGCAAAGATGACAGGGTGGACATGGATAATCATAGAGGAGTTCTTTCAGCACTAAAAAACACTTTTATAGCAGAAGAAATTACCTTACCTAACTCAAAAAATATAGAATCAAAATTTTGTAAAATCAACGCCACCTCAACATTCCTAATAATAAGCTAAAGCCAAATAAAGCAGTATTTACAAACCATTAAATTCTAGTTTAGAGTACATGCAAGAACTAGATCTATCTATGTGATCAGTTAACTACACTTAAACTGACTTAAAGAAAAAAAAAAAAGTACTGTTGAGGCCCCATGCTCTACTGAGAGTCAAAAGTATTAAGTAAGTTGAGTCAAACAATGATCATTATTATTTATTCTAAATTCTACATCTCAGCCTCAGGACTCAGGGAGAAGCTCAGAACTGAGAAGCGCAGTGAGTGTGACTCATGAGTGAGCTGAGCCTGAGTTAAGAAAATTACTAGATTATAAAATATATTATTTAGTTATTAGTATTAGACGTAGGTGTATATAAATCTAGTCTTTGGTTTAAAATCACCTGCTCAATACCAAAGTATTGATAAAAGTTAACATTTATTTCTTCTACGAGATCAAATATTTCAAGATCATCGGAATCCCATCCATGCACAGGATTGACAAATAAGACCAACAACGTCAACAATAACTCTCCACAATGTTTGGCCGCCATGTTCTGGGAGTAATCATTATTTTCATTATTCCGCAACTGACCTAGATCTAGTCTACTAGACTTTTGAGTTACGAACAGGGAAGTAATATAGGCCTATAACTTTGGATGTATGTTATAGGTAAAAGCAAATAAAATAACATGTAAGTTAGACAAATGAGCAAAACATTATTTTTATAACTTCGTTTATTCCAGCTTGAATAGAGGAGAAAGAGCCAAATTTAAAATGAAAGAAAAAAAAAGCATTTCAAGGCTATCTAGATCTAATGTTCAGTTTGGAATCTATACATTTATTTTATGATTTTAGCTTTTTTTCTGGAGCCTGGTATTCAAACATAGGTCCACCTAATTATGAAATTTTAAGATCCAACATTCCTCGTCCTTTGCCTTTATTAATGGCACACTCGCCCTTTCAATCACAATTCATGCTTATGCAATATTTAAAATTAAATTTAAATTAAATGTTATTTCGCCACTACTAGGGATGTAGCGTGAGACTAGAGATCTATAACAATTTAATCTCTGCTAAAATGATCTATTATAAAGATATAATTCGATATTTAAACATATAGGTCTACCACATAAATGTATGGTATTTATACAATATAACTGTTGCCCTCGAGCGTGAGTCAAAGATATTAAACATATATATAACTAAATAATTCTTACGTTTAATTTTAATATGGATCACCGTATTAAGTCAATAACGAATATCTTACAAATAGAGATGGGACTACGGCTACCAGCAGTCACTGTCTACCTAAATAAATTTAGGCCTACTATTCCTTTTTAATAATAAATCAATTTAAAGTAGGCATGCATTTGAGTTTGATGCATATCCTTTATATTTTCAAGCAATTTATTGAGGAGGAAGATTTACACGCTTTCGTTATAGCTGTGGTCCTAAATAGAATTAGACCTATATTTGTATTTCCATTCTATGGCGTTGTGTAACTCGACTGTTTACCTGCGAATGTGACAGGCTATGTCAAATGAAAATTATAGTCGTCTCCGAGACTGTTGCATGGCGGATTATTGATTTATTTTTTGTGTTGTTGTCCTAATAGACTGGGTCGCTCGTGGCCTATTTGAGCACTGCATGAACGAAATCACACTGTCTCTTCGCTGTTTTCTACCGAAAATCTTAAGGTCACACGGATTTACATGAAATATTTAATTACTCGAGTATTGGCCTAGATCTATTGATGATTAAAGCCACAAAGGTAGGCATAATAATTCTTTATTTTGTTTTTACTTTCGTGTCTAATCAATGTGTGTAGCTTCCAAATAAACAACTTGTTATGATCGAGGTCCTATTTCTCGTGGTTAAAATTTTGGGTTTATATAGTTAGGTCTAGAATCTAGTAGATAAGGTATTCGCGTCATTTTGTAGCGGGTTTTCCGGATTATTTATTGTCGTTGAAAGGGCCAAGCATTGTTGGGGAAATCCTTTTCTATGTGGGCTTACAATTGTGCTATGGTCGCGCTTGGTTAGTCATTCAGAAGTAAGTAGGCCAATAACTCTACACACACACACACTGTCACACTCACACACAAACAGAGAGTGAGTGAGGGAGAAAAAGAAAACTTTCTGAAAATATTTCAATAACGTTTTCCCTATGTGTCATTTAATAAATATAAAAAAACAACATTATTCTTATCTTTGTTGGATATTAACAATCAGTGTCGACATTGATTTTGTCTGATTGAAGTTTAAGGAAGAGAGATTTAAGGTAGTCTGCTGGGTAAGATTTAAGATAGCCTGCTAGATGTTTGGGGTAGATTTAGTCTGGTAGATGTAATGCAGTCTTTTTAATGTATGGTAGTCCGGTAAGGTAATCTTTTAAATGTAAGGTATTCTGGAAAAAAATATGATAGTCTGGTATAGATAAGGTCGTGTGGTAGATAAAAGGTCGTCAGGTAGATTTAAGGTATAACCTGGTAGATGTAAAGTCGTCTGGTAGAGGTAAGGCCGTCTGATAGATAGGCCTATAAAGTCGTTTGGTAGTTGTAGATGTAATGTCGTCTGGTAGAGGTAAGGTCGTCTGGTGGACGAAAGATGGCCTGGTAAGGTCGTCTGTTAGATGTAAGGTCATCTGTACGTAAGGTCGGCTGTTAGATGTAAGGTCATCTGTACGTAAGGTCGTCTGCTAGATGTAAGGTCATCTGTACGTAAGGTCGTCTGTATGTAAGGTCATCTGGTAGATATAAGGTCGTCAGGGAGACGTAAAATAGTCTGGTAAATGTAAGGTCATATGGTAGACGTAAAGTCGTCTGGAAGAAGAAAAGGTAGAGATATCTGTTCTAGAGTAAATGTTACGAAAATGTACAAATAAAAGCATTTAAAATCACATAACAGAATTGATATTTTCCCCCATAATTAGAATTGCAAGTGTCCAAACACACAGAAATTGTTCTTCCCACTAAATACACTAGTTCTTTCTCATTTCTATAAGTCATTTATAATATTTTTTTTATTCAGTAACATGAAGCTCATTTCAATAACTTATAAGCATTCAAACGTATCCTCTTCATATGAATTTTCAGTCGGAACAAAATCTCTGAACTTGTTTACTGTATACAGAAAGAACATCTTTGAGCTCCCCACTTCTAATGCTGTAATCAATAGGCCTCGAATACCTTATAATATCAGAGTGGTTCTGTAAGCCTTGCTGGTACTAGCAAATAATTAAGCAGAGTTTAATAATGCAATGCAATCAGACAATACCCGAGGGTTGGACAGGCTAGTATGCAAGGGGGAAAAAAAGGATGCACACAGTTGATGACTCAGTTCTTTCAGAGCGTCTAATAAAATTGACTGAAAAGCCGGGTTCAAATATTTATGAAGATCCATTTCATAGTTTTGATTTGTTTTGGTTCAAAGGAGAACCGTGTGTATTCTTATAGGGCCTCTTTGAAGCACACTCTTTTGTCAACACAGACCTTCATCCTCCTTAATGTTATGAACTAATTCAAGTATTTAAAGCCTTGAATGGAATCCTCGACTGAGCTCAACAAAAGATTTCGTTAAAAAATATTTCAGCTCTCAGAAATTTCAACAAAAGAGTTCTACAATTTATTGTCCCTTTCACTTCATGAAAATAATTTATTTTTTTTTACAAGATGGTCTTGTTTTGTTTTTTGTTTTTTTGTTGTTATTTTGCTCAAAGCTTCTAAAGACATATTTTATAATAGGAAATAAGTTTACAACAAAGTTTGAATGAAAAAGCAACTACTTATTTTTGAACTATAATATCTGGAATGAGATATTATCAAATAAAACGCCTGTTTTTTTAATTTTATTATTTATCTACAATATAAAACTCTTGGTCTTGACCATTCATTATTACTAATTATCCCAATTGCTTACTTTAGCCTAGGACAACTAAGCCATTTTCAAGATCGAAACCGCTGTAGTTAAGGTTGCCAAAAATTATTTTTTTTATTCGCAATTTTTATCAAAGATGTCTTTGAAAGCTGATATTTTAATGTCTAAAGTACAAAATTATATTTTTTTCCGCTTTAAGCACTTATTAACACTTTTTTGGTTCTTAGCTTTCTTTAGTTCCATTTTTTTATTGCTTTATATGTATTTCTTCGCAGTTCTTGAACTTAAATGTTATTCTCCTCCTAGGTATAGATCATTGTGAGAGTGAATGTGAGGTAGTATCAATAGATCATTGTGAGAGTGAATGTGAGGTAGTATCAATAGATCATTGTGAGAGTGAATGTGAGGTAGTATCAATAGATCATTGTGAGAGTGAATGTGAGGTAGTATCAATAGATCATTGTCAGAGTGAATGTGAGGTAGTATCAATAGATCATTGTCAGAGTGAATGTGAGGTAGTATCAATAGATCATTGTGAGAGTGAATGTGAGGTAGTATCAATAGATCATTGTCAGAGTGAATGTGAGGTAGTATCAATAGATCATTGTCAGAGTGAATGTGAGGTAGTATCAATAGATCATTGTGAGAGTGAATGTGAGGTAGTATCAATAGATCATTGTCAGAGTGAATGTGAGGCAGTATCAATAGATCATTGTGATTATGAAATGTGTTTTTACATCTGTATGAAAAAGTGTGTGAGTAGAAAAGTTCTGCAATTTGAAATGTAAAGACTTTTGTTAATGATAATGTGTAGCACAATTTTAAAACGCCTAGATCTAAATCTACAAGTAGGCCTCTATTCTTAATAAAAAATTAAATGTCCTAAAAATTGTCCAGTGTTTATACGGGCCTATTAAAAGTGTGTGTTTGTTTGTGTTTTTGGGGGTTGTATAATATGGTTTGTGAAGAAGGGTTATTCTAAATAAGGTGCCTCTCTAGATCTTCATTTATTACTGACAAAATAAAAATAAACAAGTATAGAGTGGACTAAGTGGCGAGTACTGGCTGTTCAAATGAATGTACAAGGGCCAAAAAGTATCGTTTGGGGGAGGGGCGTTTCATTACAAGTAGTGTGTGTGTGTGTGTGTGTTAAGGGGCATTATAATGCAGGTAGATAAGAAGACTACAACTGATGGGCCTAAGAAATGTCTGTGCATACTCCATAAAAAGTGTTTGGGGCCGTTCGATTGAAGGACGAAAGAGACAAAAATAAAGGAGACTTATAGAATAAGAAAATTCAGTTAGCTGTGGGGTAGCGTTGTAATGCGGGCATTTTTATTGATGGATTTAAAAGTGTTGTAGGCGATATTCACATATATCAATTTTTTTCAACAGTAGCGTAGTACGAGTATCAAGTATGCGCTTTTAGAATTCAAGGAGAAGACGTTTCATTCGAATATACAACAGCCTAACTGATGGATTCAAGAAGTGGAATGCAAACTTTATTATAGAGGTTGCGGGTTCTTCGTTTTTACAATAAAGAGACAAAAAAGTGACATAGAATGTGAGGGCTAGAAAGTTGTGTTGGTGGTAGGGGAGCCTTGTATTGCGGGCCGTTTTATGGAGAGTTTTAAGAGCGTTCGGGGCAAAACCAACATATTTACCAGCTATTTAAATCGTAGCCTAGCACTGTTATCTGCTTGTATTTTTATATTTACCATCTATTAAAGTATTACTGCTATTTAAACTGGAGGGCAAAGCATTGCAATTAGTTAATATCGAGTACCTCAATGTTAACTTGTACATTACACATGTTCCTTCAAAATGTGCAGTGTATACGCTTTAACAAGAGGGACTCTTCATAAACACCTAGCAATATGAACAATTAACGCAAGGTTGATTTTTACATTTATAATACAAAACCAAACAGCCTTCACATTGCAACACTCTGGAGTTGATTGTGTATAAATCAAAGGCAAGGAATGTATATTTCTATTTGGTTTCGCATTAAATCCATCAGCTTACGAAAGCTTGTTTTCATTCTACATCTTCATGCCTTTCATCTCCCGTGTCATTCTCTCCCTTTCTTAGATGAAATTCCCTTTTAACCCCAGGACCTAATGATGTTTAAAGCTATTCTGAATTAAGATATACAAATTCACCTTTGAAAAATTATTTAAACTCCAATGCATTTTCCTCCCTCGGGCAGTTACTGTTAATTAAATTGTCCTATATCTTTACCAACTGTTCATGGATGATCGACCAGGTAAACTACGTTGGCTTATGTATACAATGACTGATGGATATCTAATTGTTAAAATCATTGTTGGCTTCAGCAATGTCTCGTGTCAAAAAAAAAAAAAAAATTCCGTAGATTAGGGTTCAAAACTTTGCGACTTTCTTTAGAAGCCGAGCTTTGTACCAGGTCATCAATAGTCATTTAATTCTCAATGCGATATTGGAAATATGTTGAGTATATAGTAGTTTAGTGAATTGTAGGCCTGAATGTTTGAAAAAACCCCACTTTTTTGTCATTCAATGCAGTTGTCAGTAGGTCACGTCTGTCATTTAATGTCTGACTGACGAGATCAATGGAAACTTTTATGACCATCACAGAATCTCATATATTTATATTATTGTGAATTAACACAAGCAACTCAACGAAAAAGAATTCAGTCTGAAGGGGAGGGTGTGTTAATTTTCAGGATAATTAATCTACAATGGAGAATGTTGATGAAATGATAAGACAAAGCTAGACACCAAGGGTCCTCCACATTTAAGCCTGCAGGAGTCGCCTCTGTCATCAACATATCGTCAGTGCTATAGGTCTCTGGTTCGTCACCGCTCCTCATCTCAAGAAATGGTGAAACAACATTGTAATATCGGTGTCGTTATTCTCATCCCCAAGAAACGACTTCTTCACCACTGCGCACTGTTCATTGAATTCACTGTAAAAACTTGTTGTTCTTAGCCTCTCTACTGTTACGTATACTGCAATAGTCTTCTGTCTCCAGGACAGAGCGGCACAAACATTTCGGTTCTAGCGCTTGCTCTAGTCTTTCATTCTGTGCGAAAGTTTTTATTCCTTTTCACAAACACAATGTTTGAATCTGAACGGAACGCTGATACGCACTGATTGGGTTTTGAATGCCGGTGTTCACCAAAGGGTCGTATAAAAAACACATCTAGAAATGTACACAGTAATCTAGTATTTTTATGGCTGAACAGTCGCTATTAATACTCAGACCTTATTTTGTGAGTGAAACAAAAGACTGACATGCCTCTGTAACTAAAAATGTAAAGACTTTAAAAACAACAACTTCTTTTATATAGCTCAATTGTCATGATTAGTGTTTCTTGCTTATTGTTGCTCTATGACTAATGCTCATGCGTCATGGTCCAATCTCATTTGTGGACCAGTTGAGGGGGGGGGGTGTGGTCTCTGGGATAACGTATCCGTTCTGATTTTAGACGCTCGGCAAACACCTCTTACGTGTCGGGATTCGAACACGTGCCTCTTGATAGGTAGCCCAGCAGTTTAGGCCTCTCAGCAGCACATCCCATTTTTCTGTTCAAGCATGACCAGGAAGAAGTGCCTTTTAGTATCTGTGGACTGCTTATCTTATCACAACATTTTGTCCCTATTACCGAGTGTTTCATTATGTCAACTATGTTTCCTGCAGTTATAGTGTCGGAGAAGTGCCGAGTCATTCGCATGCTTTGAATGGTTGTAGGATTTTATTTAGTTTTTTTTGTGGAATAGTATACATTATAATATATATATATATATATATATATATATATATATATATATATATATGTATATATTATATATATATATATATAACAAAAAAACAAAAAATGCCATTATCATAGTTTTCGTTATATTAAAGTGTATTCTTAATTATATAATTCTTATATATATATTTAGACTTTTAGCTTTTAGTGCAGTAGACCTACGTAGGATAAGCCGACCTCGCGCCAGTCTCATTTACGTATCTTGGATGTCAAATACTTATTAAAGATATTTAAAAAAAAAGCAGCCAGACATCTTGCCAATGTCATAAATACTGCCTTTGCAAACTACAATTCTAACGTTGGGCCTTTAGTAGACTGATTGATCTGCCAATCAAAGTCCAATATTGTGTATTGTAAAACCAAATATAGTGTGCAGGCATTAAAAATAGTTTATAACTCAATCTCAACTATCAAGACTGAAATCTCAGTTCATTTTTTTTTCTCATTATTATCAAGATCATAAATTTTCCTTGTGTTGAGAATCTTGAGAGGATTAAAATCACTCGGGCACTGGTTGATCTTTAATCTTCTAAAGATGGTTAAAAAAAAGGTTAGAGGTTGATAAACAGTAGCAGCAGATGTTTCAGGGACGTAGGTTAATCCTATGCTGTCATCTCTACACAAAAAATAAGTAGAGGGAAGCAAGTCTAGCATGTACGTGCTACGTAAGGTGGTGCGTGTGTGTGTGTATTTTTAGCAGAAGTAAGTCTACATTATAGATAAATATTTTATCACCAAATTCTTTTTGTGTGTGTTGAAATTGACATCATTTCATCTTCATTTCTGTGAGAAGAAAGTGTTGTTTACGACCTATGTATTTTTGTAGAGTAGGTCTCTCTCCATCTTAGGCTACAATCACAACCTTGAGCAGATGCTAGGCTCTATGATAAAATCATGGCCATACTCATTCACTAAGTTTGTAGGCCTATATTTTAGTGTTAGCTTTTTTAAAAATAAAAACAGACTAACGAAAAATGTGTTGTTTCGTTTCATTCGTTCCTCCTTTACGTTTTCAAAATCCATGTCCAGGTTCTTGGACCCTTGAAGAATTTGCAAGCTATTAAGAAGAATTGTAAAAATGTTATTATGTGTTTCACCTTTACCTATCTCTTAGTCAGTTGGACCGTTGGGGCATCACACAAGATTGGTCGACCGTCTTTCTCCATTAGTAGTACATTTTTTACTCATAGAGCAACAATATCAAATATTTTTTGCACCATTCTTTGATATTGTCTTATGACTTCCCATCGCTTGCTTAGTCTGTCTCTTCTTTTTTTTCCCTGCGATTTTTTTCTCCTAGGAAGGCCTTAACGAGCTATGAAGACCTCAGGATATGGTAACACCACTAGAACACTCTGCACATTACACATAGACACAAATGTCAACAATTGATTACAGCGTTCAGATTTGTTAAAATTAGGATATACTTGGTTGACTTCAAATATGAAAAGTGTGAACACATAAACCTGACAATGCTTTCTGCTGTTCTAGCTTTAGTAACCGAAGTAGTCATCTTTTTACTGTCAAATCTGGGCACTGTTTAGGGATTACACTATCGATGAAAGACATTGGCACGATGACACTAGTAGTCACCTTCTTTGCGGAAATAATGCAGCCTTGGGCTTATCATTATCCTTGACATTTCTTTAGTCTTGACCCTGGGTCCACATTTGATTGACAAATCGCCATGTTTTTGCTTTTTTTTCCCTTAAGAAAAAAAAATAAACGGGTTCTTGTCATTCTCTAAGATATAAAGTAGTTCATCTTTTTCTTACATTAGCCATGGGCCTAATCACATGAGTATGCTCCGCATTGAAAAGTAGATCAATATTATCCGCTTATCAAAGCATCCAGGAAGTTGGTTAAAAATTTGTTGTTGTTACTTTTGTATTGATGCGTGTTCTTGTTTCAGAAGATTTAAAGTTTCAAATTCTTTCTCTCCCCTCCCTAACCGCTATTAAAACAACAACAAACACGTACACGTAAGGTATTACGTAGATTGATGATAGCAAGGTAACTGTCTCATCATCTTTGAAAACATAGATTGATGATAGCAAGGTAACTGCCTCATCATCTTTGAAAACATAGATTGATGATAGCAAGGTAACTGCCTCATCATCTTTGAAAACATAGATTGATGATAGCAAGGTAACTGCCTCATCATCTTTGAAAACATAGATTGATGATAGCAAGGTAACTGCCTCATCATCTTTGAAAACATAGATTGATGATAGCAAGGTAACTGCCTCATCATCTTTGAAAACGTAGATTGATGATAGCAAGGTAACTGCCTCATCATCTTTGAAAACGTAGATTGATGATAGCAAGGTAACTGCCTCATCATCTTTGAAAACATAGATTGATGATAGCAAGGTAACTGCCTCATCATCTTTGAAAACATAGATTGATGATAGCAAGGTAACTGCCTCATCATCTTTGAAAACATAGATTGATGATAGCAAGGTAACTGCCTCATCATCTTTGAAAACATAGATTGATGATAGCAACTGCCTCATCATCTTTGAAAACATAGACTGATGATAGCAAGGTAACTGCCTCATCATCTTTGAAAACAGACTGATGATAGCAAGGTAACTGCCTCATCATCTTTGAAAACATAGATTGATGATAGCAAGGTAACTGCCTCATCATCTTTGAAAACATAGATTGATGATAGCAAGGTAACTGCCTCATCATCTTTGAAAACATAGATTGATGATAGCAAGGTAACTGCCTCATCATCTTTGAAAACATAGATTGATGATAGCAAGGTAACTGCCTCATCATCTTTGAAAACATAGATTGATGATTGCAAGGTAACTGCCTCATCATCTTTGAAAACATAGATTGATGATAGCAAGGTAACTGCCTCATCATCTTTGAAAACATAGACTGATGATAGCAAGGTAACTGCCTCATCATCTTTGAAAACATAGACTGATGATAGCAAGGTAACTGCCTCATCATCTTTGAAAACATAGACTGATGATAGCAAGGTAACTGCCTCATCATCTTTGACCTAACCCTAACCCTAACCCTAACCCTAACCCTAAAACATAGACTGATGATAGCAAGGTAACTGCCTCATCATCTTTGAAAACATAGACTGATGATAGCAAGGTAACTGCCTCATCATCTTTGAAAACATAGACTGATGATAGCAAGGTAACTGCCTCATCATCTTTGACCTAACCCTAACCCTAACCCTAACCCTAACCCTAAAACATAGACTGATGATAGCAAGGTAACTGCCTCATCATCTTTGAAAACATAGACTGATGATAGCAAGGTAACTGCCTCATCATCTTTGAAAACATAGATTGATGATAGCAAGGTAACTGCCTCATCTTCTTTGAAAACATAGATTGATGATAGCAAGGTAACTGCCTCATCATCTTTGAAAACATAGATTGATGATAGCAAGGTAACTGCCTCATCATCTTTGAAAACATAGATTGATGATAGCAAGGTAACTGCCTCATCATCATTGAAAACATAGATTGATGATAGCAAGGTAACTGCCTCATCATCTTTGAAAACATAGATTGATGATAGCAAGGTAACTGCCTCATCATCTTTTAAAACATATGAAATATTTTTGTGTGTAACATTTGATCCCTACTGCTTCTTTGAAGAGCTCTTTACTTTTCATTAGTGAAATTCTATTATAATTGAAAGATTGAAAAACTTGTGAGTGACTTTATATGTGATGGAACCACCTTTGGTTATTTTATACGGTCATGCCTAGCTAACTCATCAGGTACCAGTTTAGAGAACAAATGAGTTTGTGACCTACGTTTGGAAGTCAACACGCCCCTGGCTGGAGGAACTCGTAACTAATGTGACGAGACGAAAGCTGAGCTGGTAGTGTCGTATTGCAAGACTTGACGCCACTGTCAACAGTCACCCTTCGTGGTATGAAGAAAGGATCATCCAAAGGAAATCTGGCTGGACAACATGAAAGAATGGACCTCTCTCTCTCTCTCTCTCCCTTCATGTCCTGCTTAAAACACCTGAAGAAGTTAAGGGATTTCGTGGTTACTCGAAATGTCACAACACCCCTACGACGAATCGTCAAAGGACAGATGAGATTAGAGCTAATGGTTTGGTTCAGGCATGGAATCACAAACGCCAGTAAATAGCTGAAAAATGTTGAAAAAAAATTGTCTGGGTATTTAATCTACCTTTTCGTTTCAAATAATGTGTAGCCAGGTTCCTGAGATGTGTGTCAGATTAATAACAAAAACACTGTAAGCCATGACTCACCCTAAAATTTCTTTATTTGAATCGTAGAAATGAGAAACACCAGAAACATTCTTACATATTTTTCAAACAAGAAAACGGAACAAATTTTTTGTTTACTCCACATCTCACTTTCGTAGCGAACAGAACAAACCATGGGAACGTAATGGAAATAATTGTTTCGAGTTTTCAATTTCTGCTAGACATTTTCTGGGGAAACTTTTTTTATTCTTAGAGAGATTTTGAAAATGCCAAATACCCAATTTGTTAGCAAAAGTGTCTCCATCGACATGCATCTCATGTGTCCGGATACGCTTTCAAATTCTGTATCATGCCTAATTTCAAGAGCCTTCATGTTGCGAACATCTACATTTTTGGGTACACTTCACTTTTTTTTACTGACAATATACACCCCTTTTCAGGTTTTGTATAAACTAAGGTTTTTACGGTCCAGGTCTCGACTGTCTCTCACACTTAAAGTATCGTCACATGACTACATTTTTAAAACCGATAGTATAGTAATGTAATATATCTTAATGGGTAGGATCTTCTATCGGCTTCTCTTTGACCCTACAAGCTAAAAATCACTACATCTGTAACTGCGTGGTGTGTTAAATTATTTTGATTAGAAATTGAAGTAGTAGATTCAGGTGATTATGTCTCTTTTCAGTTGCTCTCCATGTAACATGGAGAACAACTGAAGCTACAACAAAAAAAAGTACAGACATTCATCAACAGATGTCTGAGAAATATCTTTAAAATACACTGGTACGACAAAATAGAAAACACCAAATTGTGAGAGATGAGGGGACAGAAAAATATAGAGATGCAGATCTTAGAGAGAAAGTGGAGATAGATTGGTCACACCCTTATAAAAGATACCAACAACAGAGCTAGACAGGCCTTAGAGTGGAACCCAGGGCACAAGACACAGAGGAAGACCAAAAAGAACGTTGCGACGCAGTATACTAGATGAAGCCGAGAGGACCGGAAAGAGCTGGGAAGCTATTAAAAAACTAGCAAGAGACCGTGGAGAGTGGCGTGTTTTTGCTATGTTAAGTAATAAATAAACCTTCGAACCGCGAGACCATGGGCAGTCGCCTATGTTGCCTACGCCTTGTGCCGCATATGGATTGAGTCATTAACTCATTTGGCTCAAATAAATTAGTTTCCCATAAATTTGTAGTAAAGTTTAACTGCAGAATATAGTAGGTCACCTCTATGAAGTTGATAGTGTTGTGAGATAGATATTTTGTTACTGTCACTTATTATTTTGTAAAACAAAAATGCATTTCTTTGAAACCAAAGTCCAAAGTATTCCGCCATGTTAATGTACAGAAGTGGCGAGACCATTTGAACAGGATAAAAACTAATGGATTCGTTTAGTCTATGACCACAATACGTTGTCTGTCACAAAGCGAGGGAATTTTATAAAAATGTCCTTTATACGTTATTTAAAAAAAAAGCAAATAAGCGAAGAAACAAACCGACAAACAAAACTAGATTTATCTCCTAGAGTGTGACATTGCATAATGTAGTCTTTTAATGAATTCTGCAGGTTTCTTCCAATCTCTTCCATCATGCTAAAGTTTCATTATAATTTAACTCTTGAACTTAATTGGCCTCAGAGAAATTGCATTACAGAGAAGAACACATAAAACAAAAAAATCAGAAAAGTTGAAGCGATCCAGGAGTTTAATGAATGCAATCTTCCATTTCGAGCTAATGTTTCTTCTTTCAGAAGTAAAGTGCATTCAGTCGACGTTGCATTGGGAGTCTTTTGATTTCACTCGGGTTTACTCGTGAAGTAGATAACGGCGGGAAATTGAATGACCTCAAGACACCAGATCTTTGTCGTGGCATCTATTACTGAGGTGTGACCAGTTCAACCAAATAGCCTTTACATGGATCTATTTTCAGGAGGGAAAACTGGAATAAAAAAGGAGAAGTGTTTTTTTCCCCTTGGCACGGAAATTCGTTTTTTATTTTAATATCAAGTTTCTTTCATCTTTGAAGGCATGTTTTCAAATGGCTGCTCCATCTCTGAATTCACAAATGTATATGACTGCTTCTTTAAATCATCGTTTTTGTGTGACAACTTCGTTTTTGAAACTATGTTTTTGTAGAGTTAGTTGGTCTTTAAATTCTCATATTGGATTAAAGGCTTCAATTTGTTCTAGCTGTTTCATCTTTTTGAAACCATGATTTTGTATGGCTGCTTCGACTTCGAAACAACGATTTTGTATGGCTGCTTTGTTTTCAAAATCATTATTTAGTTTGGCTGCTTTCTATTTTAAAGTTCGATGTGAATGTCTTGAGACCGAGATTAGCTTACAGAGTGTCTGATTTAATGTTGTAATAGTGAGGGAAAGATCAAAGATGGCTGCCTGGTCGTGTGGTTTGCGCGCTGGACTGTCGGTCGGATTTATCGACGTTCGAGGGTTCAAACCCTGCCCGCTACCATTCCCCGTCGTCCTGCGAGAGGTTTGGACTAGGAAGTAAACTATCTTCAACTCTGAAGGAACATCCGAAACATGTAAAACAAACATTTTACAAAGAGAAATGTAATACAATGTATTTAATGTGAATGTGTGTTGACATCATCCAACATGACTGCACCCTCTTTCCATTGCCAATGTTATAACATCAGTCAGTGGCACAACTTGGTAGATATGTTATAAATTAAATAAATCCTCTAAAGAGAAATAGCTTTAAAAAAAGCTTTTAAAATTAGAAACATTGGAACGGGTAGTGTGGATGTTGAACAGAAAGATTTCAAGGTCTCAAATACAAATCTAATAAAAATTATCCTTTTGGATTGTTCATAAAATGTTAAAAAAGAACTTTCTGAAAAGGACTGAAATAATCTAATCTAAGGTCTGAATTGGAATTCGGGATTCTAGCATGACCTCAAGTCCACCCAGCTGTCCAAGTCCAAAGACTAGAGGGATATAGTGATAAGATCTTCACTTGTAGTTTCCAAAGGTCCAATGTCGTGATTAATGAAGTCGTATATTTTGTTTGGGTTTCTCTTACATGTGTTTGAACGTTCGTTCAAAATATGGAAAAGTATTTTGTTTTAGCCCAAACCTCCAGAAAGAATGTATATGTAGCAGCAAGGTATATGTAGCAGCAAGGTATATGTTGGCAGAGATCTGGGGGTTCGAACTTGGGACGTCGTAGCCATTCATAAGCTAGGATAGATGAAGGTCTTGAATGGTTAATACTTAAAGTGATGACCAAGTCCTTTTTTTTCTTGCAATGACTGGCCGTATTGTTGGTACTTGTTATATATTCACAGATTTTGGTTGATAAATTGTTTCTATTTAGACCACTTGTACGAACATCTAAGCCTTTATAGTCTCACATTATGCGAGGTAGTCTTTGTAAAATGTGGCCGGGTGAATAACATTTACACTAAGCTTTTGTAGCCTTGATTATCATAATTTGGCCACAGACTAAACTGACTGAGAGGGAAAAAATCTGAATATCTGTACAATTATTATGTCATGTTTATTTCAACCTAAATACCGAGAATGGGTTGATTAGCTTTAGTTTGCTACTGAGTGTATAGAGTTGTTTCCCTTGTCATATAACCACCGCCCAATATAGCTCTCTATAGGTGGTCTTATGAGATATACGATTCCGTACATCCAATTGTCACTTTGTTTCTGTACCTTTGTTCGGTGCATTTTGTGTTACATTGTTACAGATGTAATTTTGATTTTATTCCATATATTTTACAATTTTGTTCCAATAAGATTGTCGTGAATTGTTGACCTCAGTAATTCTTGATTAGTTTAAAGCGCAAGAAGATTCTTTCATCACATGCCACAGTTAAGGGTAGGCGGCTAGTGTTACAAATATTCAGACAGCAACAAAGTGGACGGATAAGCAACAATGTCTACCTTGGTTTTGGAGGTATTTGGTAGAATATGCCTTAAAGATGACAATTTTGACTTCTTCAGGAGATTTCAATAATTTCAAGAGTTTTCCAGCAGCTCCTGGAAAATCAGAATGCCGAGGGAATTCTGTTATAACTTATAATGGTTTAATTTAATAATTTACACCTTTAATAAGTGCGGGGCTTATGAAAGTGCAGTTCTCACTGTATCCACATAGGTTGCAGTGGCTTAAGGCCGGCCCGTGTGTGTTGTGGTCAATTATTTTGAATAGAAGTTAAAGTAGTAGATTCAGGTATAGATCTATATAAGTAATTGGATAAATCTTTGAGGCGCGAAGCCTCTCGAACCGCGAGCCCTGGGCAGTTACTCACCTTGCCTACGCCTTGCGCCGCCTCTGACTCCAGGGGACAGCCAAAGTGTACAGCTGACACAAGCAGGTTAGGCCTTTTGTCCTCCCCCATTCCTCGCACATTCTAATGCGACCAACGTCAGCCATACATTCTCTATCTCCGCCCATTGGAATCAGCGATGTCAATCTCAGCAGAACAGAACAAAGACATTAGAAAGAAATATAGCACACAGCGAGGACACCAACTAATGACGGGAATCCGATTATATAGCTTATTGATTAAATATTATACATGTTTGAGTTGTTTTGTCTGCATGTTTGCACCTTTTGCGTTGGTTGATAATTAGCGTACACGCCAAATGCAATTAATGCACAGAAGACAAGGAGAAAATATTTTGAATATATAAAAATTACAATGACGATTTTTATAGACATATGTATGCCTCCGATGTAGTCAATACCATTCTCTACTTTCATTCAGTCAATATCATTCTCTACTTTCATTGAGTCAATATCATTCTATACTTTGATTCAGTCAATATCATTCTTTTTTTTTCATTAAGTTTATATGAGACCTTAAATTTATATATAAGACAATGTCATAACATCACACCTTTAAAATATATCTATGATAATTTCTATTAGATGAGATTTAGGTTGGAGGTGGAATGGTTATATCATAGATGTTCATCTCCATTTGCAACAAAATATTAAGTTATAATGAGTGCATAGTAGCACCAGCTGTAACGAGCACAGAGTAGCACCACCTGTAGTTAGTGCATAGTAGCACCAGCTGTAGTTAGTACATAGTAGCACCAGCTGTAGTGAATACACAGTAGCACCAGCTGTAGTGAACACAGAGTAGCACCAGCTGTTGTTAGTGCATCGTAGCACCACCTGTAGTTAATACATAGTAGCACCAGCTGTAGTGAGCACAGAGTAGCACCAGCTGTAGTTAGTACATAGTAGCACCAGCTGTAGTGAGCACAGAGTAGCATCACCTGTAGTTAGTGCATAGTAGCACCAGCTGTAGTGAGAACAGAGTAGCACCAGCTGTAGTTAGTACACAGTAGCACCAGTTGTAGTGAACACAGAGTAGCACCACCTGTAATTAGTACAGAGTAGCACCAGCTGTAGTGAGCACAGAGTAGCACCACCTGTAGTTAGTACACAGTAGCACCAGCTGTAGTGAACACAGAGTAGCACCAGCTGTAGTGAACACAGAGTAGCACCAGCTGTTGTTAGTGCATCGTAGCACCAGCTGTAGTTAGTACATAGTAGCACCAGCTGTAGTGAGCACAGAGTAGCACCAGCTGTAGTTAGTGCATAGTAGCACCAGCTGTAGTTAGTACATGGTAGCACCAGCAGTAACGAGCACAGAGTAGCACCACCTGTAGTTAATGCATAGTAGCACCAACTGTAGTTAGTACATAGTAGCACCAGCTGTAGTGAGCACAAAGTAGCACCGCCTGTATTTAGTACATAGTAACACCAGTTGTAGTGAACACAGAGTAGCACCAGCTGTTGTTAGTGCATCGTAGCACCAGCTGTAGTGAACACAGAGTAGCACCAGCTGTAGTGAGCACTGAGTAGCACCAGCTGTAGTGAGCACTGATTAGCACCAGCTGTAGTGAGCACAGAGTAGCACTAGCTGTAGTGAACACACAGTTGGTAGTGTCAGCTATCGCTATCTGTCAAGGGTCTTTGGGTGCAAGAGAATAACATTACCGATTAGCTCTATCTTTGATATCCGTCAATGACGAAGCCTAATGCTATTGCCAGAAGCTACAAATGGTGAAAATGTAATTCATCTATCACTTTTTATTATCTTAAATATTTATCCTGAACCTTTTCATACGTTTAATAATACTATTTATTTATTGCTCAATTCATAATTAACAAATATCTCTAAAATAGTTTTCCCCCCTAATACATGAATGTATAATTCCCTAAATCTGAATATACTTAAACTCCTAAACTAGTCTACTACCTAAACTAGTAATCTTCTTAAACTTAATTCGGAATCACTCCTAGCAATTTAACAAGTAGGGTACACACTGGTTCAACTGTAATTCAAATCAATACAAATCAAACTTTGTGTTTTAATGAGAAAGTATTAAATTTCAGTTTTGTTTAAAGTGAATTGAACCAGCAGACTAGCACCTTTCTAAGACGAGAATGGGGGAGTGAATACAATGGGACTCAATCAGTCGTGTTGACATTTACCAACCCTGGCTATTCATACGTTGCTGCATTTTCAAGATCTTCATTTAATATGGCTCCATATCTATAGTCTCTTTCTATCTCGCTTTAACCAACTCATCCCGTCTGTCTTGTGAAAATAGTTTTCAAGTTATTTCAACAATATGTCATACATTCTAAAGATAATTCTTAAGATGATAATATTTTTAACATGTAATTAATATTTAACATTATATAACTTTCGCGCCTTAATATTTATTAAGTGTGTGACTTTTTTTTAATGCAAGATATAATGTTCTGGCAGTATCCTGGAAGTTCTTTCAAGATCCTGGCATTACATTATTTACTAAATTGTTATTACTTACAATGTTAGTTTTAAAAGATATGTGTCGTTCTTCGAGTCTAGCTGGTACAGATTACTAATATTCCATTATTATCATTTTTTTAGTGGAAAGGTAGACGGTGATGGGGTCAGAGGGAAACATTTTGTTTCTGGAAACGGGCCCTACTCGAATCCTGTAATTAAGACTACTGCATACCTGGTCTTGTTATTTACATTTTAAAAGTTTGTCTATAATCTGAGACTTTCGTACGGGCGTAAGGTCAAATAAATTCCCTACACATGGGTCACGGGTCCATGAAGCCGATACTTTGTGGCTTCAAAAAGCACTGTGGGCTGTCGTTTAGAAGGGCCAGATACAAAACACTAAGGCCGGATATGGCCCGCGGGTAGTTGTTTGTGAATCACTGATCTAAGAGAAGAAGAAAAAACCACAACAACAACAGAGAGTGAGGTGGATAGTCGGTGCAAAGGATGTGTTCAATGAGAATGTCTAAGAAAAAACAACAAAACCAGCCGGCATACAAAGAAAACAACAACAAAACAGACCGGCATACTAAAAACAACAACAAAACCAGCCGGCATACAAAGAAAATAACAACAAAACCAGCCGGCATACAAAGAAAATAACAACAAAACAGACCGGCATACTAAAAACAACAACAAAACCAGCCGGCATACAAAGAAAACAACAACAAAACCAGCCGGCATACAAAGAAAACAACAACAAAACAGACCGGCATACTAAAAACAACAACAAAACCAGCCGGCATACAAAGAAAACAACAACAAAACAGACCGGCATACTAAAAACAACAACAAAACCAGCCGGCATACAAAGAAAACAACAACAAAACAGACCGGCATACTAAAAACAACAACAAAACCAGCCGGCATACAAAGAAAACACATTGAAGGCTAAAACACAATAAGAAACACGCATGATAAAATGTATGTATTGTGCAAGCACATTAACGTTCGTCTTCATCTCTTATTCATATAAATCTTGCTTCTGGGCTCTTCATTAGAGCCAAAGAAAAAAAGAAGTAATGGTGGTTTGGGGCAAGGGAAGCAATAAATGCGGGGGAAAAGAGGAAGCAATAATGAATTTAATTAAGATTTAAAAACTTTTAACATTAAAATCTTTTTTTCTATTTCACTCCGTTGTCCGCCATTCTTTATCTCGTACGAGTTATTGTGAACGATCGCAATACGTTAGCTTGTGTCTCTAATTAGGGCCGGCTGTAGAAGAGTAGGTCTGAGGCGGTGGACGGGGCGTAGGGGGGAGTTCCGGCTCCCTAAATAATAAACCCTATCAATATTTCACCACCCTAGACGAGCGCTGTGAGCTCTTCGTTTGGTCGGGGCCATACAAGAGAAGCTTACCAATGTTAATGTAATGAGTCCTCCCGGGGCCGTCGAGCGGGCAAGCATCTCGTTCGGTTTAAGCCCAGAGTTTGCCATCAACTTTCACAGGAGTTGCTGTATAATTTCAAGTTCATGAATGTTTAACTAATACCATTAGAAAAATTCTCTCGCCCCCTACTTCTATACTCCCTCTCCCTCGGGATTATCGGAGGGAGGCTCGAGTCGTAGATTTTCTTTCATAGCTCTAGCAGCATCGTCGAAGGACTAGGTTTTTTTTTCTTCTTCAGGACTGACATTTCCGGTTGCTGTAATTCCCAGAATGGTTTTGAGAATTACACTTAATGCTTTAGTCTTAGCTCTAATTTTAATAGCATTTTCTAACTTCATTTTTTTTGTAAGACTGTAGTAATTAAAGATTTAGGTTTAGTAAGTCAGAGTTATTGGTCTTGGAACCCCGTGTATGTGGGACAGATTGATGAAAGGTTTTAGGTGCAAAGGTTGTTAAAAAACGCATTTTAAAAAAAACATACAGAGCTTCTTTTTAAAAGCTGGCTTCAAGATAGGTCATAATCTTGCGGAAGATGGAAGTTCGTCACCAGAAAAAGACAAAGATGATTGAGTGTTTCTATCGGCAATTTAATACCATTTGAGACACGTATTTTCATTGTTAAATATTAATTAGTTGGGCTAATCATGAATAATTAAGAAGTAGCATCTATATGTCTATTTACTTTCCGGGCCATTCTGATAAAATTTAAGAACTGATATGATAATAAAATAAAAAGTAAAAAAAATGTATATCTTCTGATAGTTATTCAAAACATTGCGGACATTTGACAGGGATGGAATAGTTTCTTGAGCGCTGTTAGCATAGAAGCAACATGTATTTTGTCAGACACGGAATTTCTTGATTCCTGTTCCGCTTTTCTTATAAGAGGAACACGTAGATAACTCCGGAGGATGAAATGTAAGCACAGAGGAAGCATTTATTGATTCTTTTTATTTACACATGAAGGCAACAAATACTTTCAAAAGGGGGGGGGGGTTGCACGGAGTAATACATATTCATTTTATTTTTTATATTTAATTATATTATATCGTTGGAATAGCTGCAGGTACTCATCATTAGCAGTTGTCCACATCTACATAGAAGATGTTGACATCTGCCAAATAGAAACGCTATGCTTCAAGGAAGGTAAACAATCAACACACGGGCAATTTAATTACCACGTACATGCTTAGCATTTATATGTCTCGTTTCCCAATAGTCAGTCTAATGTAATATTGAGTTCTATATGTGATATCTAGTCATTACAACTTTCATCTAAGGGGGAGCATTTTAAATACTAAAACCGAATCATAACTTTCCCTGGTGCTGTTGACTGATCTCAGGGGAAGTAATTCCAGCTCTGCTTTCATCGTTTGTTACATGCCCCTGCTCATATTAATTGTATTCAATATGCTTAGGGGAGTTATTGTCTTTGAAACAAAGCTGTTCATCGGTGTTACACATTTTAGAAGATGGTATGAATAAATCTAAAACAATTTATTGCAAGTTTATTAATACTTGTAATTAACAATTTTTTTTTTTGAAATACCAGTACAAACGAAGATTACATGCATATAACTAAATGTAGGCATACCATTAAATCTATATTTCAAATATTTTCTAGAGTGATAGTCCTAGGATAACCTATTTTTCCCTGTTTTTAACCTAGCAAAAGATTAGAAACAAGCTGCTCTGTACTGAAATGTAAAACTAGCGTTCATTGATGTCAAATACTTTGGATTATGTACCTTAGCTTTTCCTCTGTCTGACTCTCTCTCGGTTTATATAGAATACTTTTAAAAAAAATTTATTTGTATGTACAGAATGCACTTCAACTTCAGCTTAGGCTTTGTATGATTTGAAAAAATTATGCTAATATACAAAACTTATCTTGAGATTGATCACAAAGCCTAGTTATGTAATACAATGCCAACGTATCATTGCAGTTGTCTTTACATATGATATTTGGTAAATATAATAAAATTATAGAAGTATGTAAAAATTAAACATCAATCAATTAGTCAATTAAGTATTGCAAATGAAAATTGTTTAATATCGAAAAAGGGAAAAAAATCTACATTTTGAGAGATACAGTAGATTTTTTTTCCCAAAGATAAGCTTTGTTTTTGTAAAGTATTTTATATTTTCTTGTTAATGATTTTTGGTGCAAAGCATAAAGAGACAAGTAGTCTGTTCCAAACATTCTTCATCTTCGTCTTGTGTTCCTGCCATTCCTGGGAGAGATCTCTCAAACTCTAATCAAGTGCCCTCAACATTTCTAATATTTGGAGTATCACTCCCCAAAGAAATTGATTCTTTATTGAGCTCTTCTCAGATGAGTGTCTCTTGGCGGGGGTGGGGGTGGGCTGGGGGTGAAGCTTGAAAGTTGTTGAAGAGACTTACAACGAACCCACTGGTTGTGTTCACTGACCACAGGTTTCAATTACAACGAAACCACTGGTTGTGTTCACTGACCACAGGTTTGAATGACAACGAAACCACTGGTTGTGTTCACTGACCACAGGTTTGAATGACAACGAACCCACTGGTTGTGTTCACTGACCACAGGTTTGAATTACAACGAACCCACTGGATGTGTTCACTGACCACAGGTTTGAATTACAACGAACCCACTGGTTGTGTTCACTGACCACAGGTTTGAATTTCAACGAACCCACTGGCTGTGTTCACTGACCACATGTTTGAATTACAACGAACCCACTGGCTGTGTTCACTGACCACATGTTTCATTTACAACGAACCCACTGGTTGTGTTCACTGACCACAGGTTTGAATTACAACGAACCCACTGGATGTGTTCACTGACCACAGGTTTGAATTACAACGAACCCACTGGCTGTGTTCACTGACCACAGGTTCACTTCGCTCCTGTTATAACCTTGCATTATTCACAAGAAGCCTGGGTGCAAAAAAATGTATTGCTGGCTTTAAACTGTTGCATCACCTCTCTAATTGATTGCGGCGGAAAGGGAAAGGAGAAAAGAAGACATGCTATTATTCATAACGTGCTTCTATTTTAAGAAACTAGCAAAGAAAATTCGAAAAGGGGAGACAACACTACGAGTAGTGGACAGAGAGCTAGAAAAAAAAATATAGCGAAAGATTGTAATTGTCACTTGAGGATAGATGTTGCAGACAACTGAATCTGAATGATTACAGACATTTAAATTGTCGCAGCATAAATATTTTTAACATTTTAAATTACTGTCCATCAAACGGCGTGGTGTAACGCAGTGTTACGCCCTTGCAGTGTGATAGATATTAAATCAAATGCAGCATACATTTGTCTGTAAAAAATCTGATCTTCCCAAATAACAATACAGCTTTAGCTAAAACAAAACATGGACGACAATAATATTTACATTTTTTGTTCAACGCTAACTTTCATTTGTGATGTACTTGAGGCGCGAAAGCCTTTCCGAAAATAGGGCTCAATAGTCACACGGTTAGAATAGAAATGCTCTACCACACTGGTGCCAAACCTTTTTCAGTCTGAGGGGGATAAAAATTGACCAAACATATGTCACCGGTTTCATCACCAGAAAGAATCCATTGAACCGAGACTTTAGGTCTCATTATGCACTGTGGGTAGCAGGGGCGGACTGGATGTCAAAATTGGCACAGGCATTTCTATACAATCAGGCCCGTAAATTACATATCTTTTGATGGACATCCAATTATAGGTCCTCAAAATCATTATATTACTTTGAGCATCGATAACTGTTCACATGCATACAATGAGCTCTGTATTTCTATAACCCTTATGTTTCTTTTTAATCGCTTAGTGTGTAGGCCCTAAAAGCATACTAGTAGCACTGTCTACGGATGTAGACTATTACATTATTTCGAAAAATGTATTAAATTAAAATACAATTACACTGTAGGGAGATTTAAGAGGGCCCCGTTTGTAAAAGAATATTATAAAACCTGTAACAGTTTAATACATAGTGGCATCCATGCGACCCTTTCTGTGGTCCTACTGGCCCATTTGGGTACCGGCCCACCGGGCATTTGCCCGAATGCCCACATAGCCAGTCCGCCCCTGGTGGGTAGGTGTTTCTAGGGGCCGAATAGCATTTCGTCACGGGCGGGATGTGACCCAAGGGCTGTAGTTAGAGAATCGCTGCAGTCTGCGAGATAAGTCATAGTCGTTTAGCGACTGAAGAGTGCCAACAACTACCCCTCTCCCCTTAACAAAAGGCTTCTATCTATATTGTGTCATTAAGTATGTTGTTAGTCTAAGACCAGTGTGTGAATTGTGTTTTCTGTGATAGCGGACAAAGTAAGAAACACATCAACACCTAAAACTTATTACAAGTCTGGCGATACTTAAGAAATAGCAAGCATGGCTCGTCTAGACGTTAGCCACAGAACGTAGTCAAACTAGATCTCATAACAACAATTATTCAATATTTGTGACAAAAAGCTGTTCAATTTCATAATAGCATACGAAGGATATATGAGAGGAACCTTTTTTGTTTTGGATCTCCTAATGTTTCTTTACATGGCGCACTCGCTTATTCATAAATATAAATGAATTCCCTGAACACTAAACAAAATTGTAAATGCATAAATCTGACTCAAAGGTCAAACAATGACCAACATTCACTGGAGAAGTAGCGCTAATAAAACCAAAAAAGTTCTCTCTGTAAGGTAATGACACTTCATCATTACACACACGTCCCTTTATTCCAGCGCGCACCACAATTCCCTTGATTTCAAACGATGTTCATAAGCGATTGTCTCCCGTGGATTGTCTTCGCTTCCCGATCTGTAGTTTCTTTTCCCGGATTCCGTTGGGATGCTCCTCTTGTGACCACCAGGAACAAAACAAAAAAAAAAAAAAAGAAACCATTGCGCATCCCATAAATGATAGATAGCCCATGGTCATCTTGACCAAGTTTTAATCATTTTACTACAGCGATAAAACATTGCCAGGGACAACACATATGTCATCATTACCCAAGGCTGGTACTCCTCTCCCCTTAGCAGCCACAGAACTCGGTACACTCGTGACATCTTGTGGGGCCATCATGTAGTATAGGAACTGGGTTCTAAACAGTGGAGGAGGTGTTGTTGTTATTTTCTCCTGTCTTCATGTTATATGTTGTATAATGTTCCACTATATTAATTATGAGTTGTTCTTATTTCACATCAAAATGCTGTATTATTTGGGCATGTTCTAATTCTGTGAATTTTCCCAAGTACACTAAGAGAACACCTCTTTTTCCAAGATAAATTGTTTTCACCAATCGGAAAGAACACAAACCTTTTACCAAAGATTTACAATGTGTAATTGAAATGCGGAGCACAAGTCTTATAGATATGTAATACTGTAGACATTATCTCTTTGTAAGCATTCAAACAGAGCCATACAACTCTCTTCAATGGAGGGTATTTAAACAAGGGGACGACAATTAGCGGGTTTTGTGAATGATTAAAATAAGTTTAACTTTACTTTTGTGGATCTTTTTTTTTTCTCTTTTATTGAAGGTAGAAAAGTTCGTAGTCAAGTGATATGACCAAAATAATGCACAGAAAAGCTAGAAATGTACGAGAAATTTAAGAATAGAAATTATTGAGTAGAGAGAGAGATCCCCGTGGTATATCTACAGTACCAAACCATCACCTCCCAAGAGTAAGCCCTAGCCATGCTAGACAAGCACATTCATTGCTGGACTGCTCTACTAGAAGAAATGTGCATGTTTAGCACACTCACACACAAAATAAAATATTTTGTATTCTGCTCAAATTACTGACGTCAGAAAATCAGAGAAAATTGTTATTTTATGATTCTCTCACTAGATTTTGTTCCTAGCCTGGAGGGGAAATAGCAATTCTTATCGTGATGTCGCGGTGCTTTCCCTTTAACCGAGTTATGCTCTTTTTTTTTAAAAAAAAAGGTTCTAAAGGCTCAGTAAGCAGATAAATTTAATTTTATCCTATTCGTGGTCCAGGGCATACGATCACAATATATAACCACTTTTACTTTCTTGAGATGAGGGCAGGTACCGATAATGAGCTGGATGAATTGATACATTTTGGTAAATACATAACAACAACAACAAAAAGCGAATGTTTCCAACAAAAACCATCTCGAAACTTTCTTTTTGACAGCTGAGCTCTTCAAACTTGAAAACAAAATTAGTGGGTCGGTATTTGGACGATGTTCGAGATGTATAATTTCCCACTATTTGGTGCCCTCGCTTGGATCTGCCAGTGAGACTTTGGACATTGTACAAACATGTGGCTACTTTGTTGTCCTAGCAGCAGAATGCACTTGCATCAGCTGCCTTAGTTTATTATCTAGACATGGATAAGCTTAGCGGTCTGCTTAGATGGCCTTCTGTTTATGAAGGTCAACTGGGATCAAAACTGTGACCGATTGCTTTTCCTTTCCTAGCTTATGTTAGGTGTCAGTTAAAATTGGAATTGCTCCCCCCTCCAGGCCACACACACACAAAAAATCATTCCCTAGGACTTGAGCTGAAGATTCTCGGTTTAAAATAGCAGTTCTTTAATGCATGGGCGGTACCGACATTTGTTGCATACGCATATACATTTATTTGTTTGGAATCTATGACAACGTATTTATGATTAAGGCAAATAAACTTGCTTGACGTCAATCTGCTTATAACACCTTATTTGATAATAATACTTATTAAAGCAATAATCATCATTTTATGTTTCATGATAAGAAAGGAAAAGAAGTCGATGAGTACAAAATAAAAAGTAGAAACTTAAAAAACGTCGCGGATCAATATGTTTGAGTGTGTGTAGAATATATCGTCTCCTTGTTTTTAATTGAATAGTCTCCCTTTCTATTAAACTACGAGTCAAACGCTTCCCTTCGCTGAGGTCAGCGCTGTGCCCAGAAAGAAAACCTGAAACGTCAGATTCCCATCGAGAACAAAAACATTGACCAGTCTCTGCCACAGCTATTCAAATATTTAAAGACACTGCATCACTTCAATTGGTTTCTAATATTTTTTATGTATCTCTCTTCCTTTGCGGTGTCGCTCCTGGAGGAGAATGAATATTTTTATTTTTTTATTGGAACTCATTCTTCAATGTCTTTTCCTTCGTGTCAGAGAAGAAACTTATAAGCTGCAATAGCAAGTAGCATCAAACACAATATGCTTGTTAAATATTGTGGCCGATTCCTGGTGATTAAACTGATTTATCAATATCTGTGATATACGCAAATATTGACTTGAGTTATTCCTGTAAACCCCCCGGGGATCATGGGATCGCAACCACACCTCTCCACTGAACTCGGTTCTGAGCAGCTTTCTTCATCTGCTCCCGTGTCATTCCAGTATCCTCATCTTCGCTGTTGACCAATTTTTTTCTAGGTTTGCTTGGGTCTGCCACTTTCCTCCTTCCTCGCAGATTCCTATCAAGTGCCTGCCTGCAACATTGGTACTTGGTTTTTGCAGGGTGTCCTTGGTTCTCTCCGATAAGTTGACATTAGATATCCTTTCGTGCCACCTAATTCCCAATATCTGGTTGTGAAGATCTGGAGTTTGTCCATGTTTGTTTTCCCAACTCTCCATGTCTCGGAATCGTATAGAAGAACCGACTTAACGTTTGTGTTCAAGTCTCGGATCTTGTTCTGAAAAGACAATGCTTTGGAGCGCCAAATTGTTTGAAGAGGGATACCTCCAAACCTAGCTTTATTTTTATATAATTAATGAAAAGAATATAATGAATGTGATGTTTTTTACATTTGTTACACTTGAATGTGATGGTTTAGTGACACAAAACCCAAAGTGTGTTCGGAGGAGAATTTACATAAATAATTTTCTTTATGGCTCAAGAGTTTGGACACCACGTAATGGAAAGATCACTCTTTTATTTTTGAACGGACTAGAGTTACCCTACGTAGGCAAAAAAAAAAGGGGGTGGGGGAGAATAAGTAGTATTCACCCGTCACTAAATAGCAGAGCCGGACTAAACCATTGTGTAGCCCTATGCGAAACTGATTTCGCGGAGCCAAGTTTGGGTAGTGATACGGATAATAAGTGAAAATTAAGAGTTTTCGAACTCATACACTCATAAAAATTCTATTTCCTACATGGATCACGCTCAATAGCAAGAATTACCAGATGTTTCTATCTATCTACGAGAATTGTTGACCTCAAGTAATTCTTTATTAGTTTGAGGCGCGAGAAGCTTCTTTCACTAGATTCCACAATTACGGGTATTGCATAATGCCATTTTTTTTATCGCACGTAGGATTGGCGTTTTCCATATTGAATGACACTCCAAAAAGACAATTTGTCTATATATTTCAGGAGATTAGTAAGAGTTTTCAAAAGATTTTAATAATTTCTGGATATTTCCAGGACTTGTTCGTATATTTTGCGATTTCTGGAGATTTCCAGCAGCTCCTGGTAAATCAACAGGAGGCCGTGGAAAATTTGTTATAACTCATAAAATGGTTTCATTTAATAATTTATACACCTAGAATTAGCACGGGTCCTATGAAAGTGCTGGCCCACTGCGTATGCATAGGTTGCTGTGGCCTAAGGCCGGCCCTGCAAAATATCGGCGTATGGTACTCCGCCGGTTTACTAGTGAATTTATAAAGAAATAGCAAAAATACTCTTTATACTAAATTGAATCATTTAATCACAATAGTAAATGAATGAACACGCTTAATGTTTAAAGAATAAGAAAGTTTAAAAAAAAGGAAACTACCCCTTTCAGGCTTTAAGGTCTATAGGGTAGATGATGTAAAGGTCATTCGTTTCTGTGGCCAACGGTTAACGAGGGTGTCATGTGGCCAGCACAACGACCGACCGCCTTTACTTTTCTCAACTAATGTCAGTCAGATACCCATTAGAGCTGGGTGGACCCAGAGGTGCCCAAAGATCCCAAAATTAAAAATCCCAGACTTCACCAGGATTCGAACCCTTAATCCTCGGTTCGGGTCCAAGCGTTTTACCACTCAGCCACCGCACCTCCTTTCAAGAATAAAACACAATATAAATTAGAAGAAAAATGTATACTCGAAAGATGTGAAAATCGTGAGTTCGACTGTATATAATTGTATTCAACGAAAGGAATGTGTTCCGAATTAGATGTCTCTACGATTTCTTATAAGTGTTCTCTATTCCTATCCAAACATGCAGATGTCGTGTAGCACCCTTCTCTGACTCGACACCAACAAAGTAATTTCTATATTTTTGTAACCTTAGTCTAGAATTCTATATATTAACCCACAATTCTTCATTTCGCCTTACGTAGTTCCGTTGATGTGTTTCATGGAGTCTAAGAGGTCATCGGTGACAGTTCATCATTTCATTATTAATAATATTAACAAGTTTTCACCTCTTCTGTGACTTTAAAGCCCCTTTCTTAATCATAATAAAAAAAAAGTTCTTCAATCTTCTGTACCGAATTGTCTTCCCCTGATTGTCTTGACTCTGTTTAGCCCTGGCTTGTAGAGAACGACACAATTTAATATGATAAATGGACGTTAGCTTCAACGTCTTAAGTCTCGAGTTGTGTAGATCTTGCATAAACTTTTGCACTAGCTGAAGGTCAAACCATTCGTCGCCAATCAATGTCCACCACCCCCTGCTATTAAAAGGGCTCTTGGTACTAAGTTTTATTCTAAGTTGATAAAAACACAACTGATATAAGCTGATTGTCGTATTATATTGTTTTTTTCCCTTGTTTGGTTGTTGGTAATGATGGTAACGGTAATTCGCGAAATGTTGAAAACAGTTAAGAAGATTAAGCTTATCATATTCACACCCCCCCCAAAAAAAAAAAGCTCCAATAACCTAACTTACGTGCAGGGTGGTGTAGGGTGGTGCAGTTATCTGCTTAAGACTCCTAGATGTCAAGTGGTGCGCACATCTTGCACTGAACATCTTGAACGCGTGTTCGTTATCCCCAACAGATTGAACAAAATAATTAAAAATGGATTTCGAATTGACTCTATTTTTTTTTTAAATACTGAAGTCATTTCTTCAAGCCTTGAAGGTCATACAAGCCGTTTGATTCTCCTTTATCTCCTACAAGCTGTGAACTAATAGTTTTTAGGTGTTTTTTTTTTCAAACTTATATCAACTCACCCCGTCTGTCTGTCTGTCTGTCTGTCTGTTTGGTACAAAGTGTGTACACGTTATTTCTCCTTCTTCCCATTCTCGTACCTATTTGAAGCTTAGCACAATTATTTATTCTCCCTTAGAAAACATGGATCATGGATCAATAAAAAACAACAATTAATCAATTAATGGGTGGTAATTTATTCATTTTGTTTGATACAGAAAAAGGGAGACGAATCTTACAGTATTTAGATGCAAATTTGCAGCGTTTCCCTCAGATAAGCTCTGTTTATTCTAAGTATTTTTTTTATTAGATTCTGAGTGAAAGAGACGAAAAAGAAGAGAGTAAAATAGAGAGGGAGATAGGTAAAGAAAGAAGAGAGATAGAGAGAGTTTAAGAAGAAGTAATGCTCTCCGTGTTTTGCAATAAAAAACCATTGTAGTTGTTTATGTATAGACTGCTCGCCACATTAGTTTCCTTTTTATTACTGATAAAAAAAAGTAAAATACAGTAAATTGTTAGGTCAAAACTGTCAGAACAGTAAGTCATTTAATTAACTTTCTAAATCACCACACTGTATCCAATTAGGCAAAAATACCCAAAGAAAACCTCAAAAAAATATAAATAACCTGAAAAGTACCTGTATATCTAAAAAGAGGAGAATTTTTTTTGTTCAAATTTAAATTGTGCGCGCCGACTGCCGCCAGCTACCTACTAATTAACTCCACGATATACTTTTGTCTCTTATTATGTAAAATATCTTTTAAAGTTGAGCAATGATAGAGTTACACTTCTGCTGGGAGACTTTACTTTTCTAACCAGTCATCCGAAATTTGACATTCTATTCTCTGAAGCAGGACATTAATTTCAACTTATCTAGCTACGTAAATATTGTCTGTTCAACCCAATGTAGTGGTACACACACACACACACACACACACACACACACACACACACACACACACACACACGCTTGTAGTGGTACACACACACACACATGTAGGAGTACACACACACACACACACACGCATGTAGTGGTACACACACACACACGCACACACACACGCATGTAGTGGTACACACACACACACACACACGCTTGTAGTGGTAGTAAATAGCTTCCACTTTTAACAACAATCCTTTTGACAAGTCTCGTCCAAATATAGATTGAACTTTTCGTATTTATTTTCCTATTCTCTGGAAAGAATTATTGGTTGAAAATGGATAAGAAAAAAAAATGATTTCAAAGAAAATGATATAAAAATATTCAGAATCTTGAAATGTGTATCTCATTCTTCATTCATTCTTCAAACGACGTTAATCTCTGACCTCAACTACATTTCAAATTTTCGTTCTAAATTAAGTTTATGGCTTGAGTTAAACTTTGGTTTCAAATTGAACTAATGGTTTTGGTTTCAATTAATACAAAGCACACACACACACACACACACACACGTTTTGTTTACGCTTTGTTCTCGGCTAAGTTTCAAACATTCACCAGAGTTTGTTTTATTTTCTGAAGGCATGAACTTTTTATAGGATGGCATCTTAATCTCCAATCCTTTTTCCCCCCAGTTTATTACTATTTTGGCGCCTTTTTTGTGTGTGCATAGAACCTTCCAAATGAGCCCCTCACTTACGCCTCTCAACCCCTGCTGCCAAAACCTTGTGTTGCAGCTTGTTGAGAGTGTAGACGCCGTAAGATATTCAGTCAGGAAAAAAAAAGTGCAGCTTCCAACCCCCTCCGCCTCCTACTGTCCAATTCTTTTTTTTTTTTCTTTATCTTTCTGTCCCTCCCTTCTGGCTTCCAGCAGCTTCCAAACAGGTGCATCGACGCTTCAATGTCAAAGATGTCAGCAAGAATGGAGCGAACGAACGGAAGAATGGAGAGAGAGAGAGAGAGAGAGAACGAAGGGAGAAATACTCTGTAATCGTCATCTTTGAAAATATTCCATTTTAATTCCGCTTCAAGTGTTAAAAATTGATGCTAGCATCAGAATAGAAAATTGGGAAGAGAAAGAGAGAGAGAGAGAGAGGGAGAGAGAGAAAGAGAGAGAGAGAGGAAGAGAGGGAGAGTGACAGAGAGGGCTTTTAATACAAAAATGTGTTTCTACCTTACAAAAGGTTGATATGTAAGATATAATGTAAAAACACAACTTTATCAAGATATTATTTGAAAATAAATTGGTTATTGTCATAAAAATATATATTTAAATATACAAATTATTGTTGCATGGTCGTTGTCCTTGTATTCCGATTCCAATTAGTCTATTTTTTTTAAATTGTAAACCCATCAATATATAGTCTATGAACATACACAGAACCAAATAGATACTTGAAATATTTAAACAAAAAATGTTTACTCTAAATTTTTTTTAAAAGATAACGATTTGAGTGAAATGGTCAGTCAAGGCCGCATGGGCCGAGCCTCCACATCAAAAAACGTTTAGTTTGTTTTGGAAAAGTGTAAAATGTAAATACTGAAACGAAAACCAACCCCCTGCCTGTTAACAGTACTGTCATCATATTTAGACACCATAACTAGAAGAATCAAACCAAACATCTTCTGACATCTCGACAGACGTACTATCTCAGAAATGTACATTTTGAAAAGATACTGACAGCTACCTAACTTGTGGAATTGCGCATGTGTATTTCTTTCTTTTTCGGTGGTTTATTTGTTTTGCCTATCAGTATAAGCCTCTTTAAAAGTACTTCCAGTAAGTCTGTATACTTGTAGACACTACCGCCAGCCTCTTGTGGTATACGTCGACCTTCTTTTAGTAGCTGAGAAAAGAAAAAAAAACAACACAACGCACTGAACCTTGGGTTCGTCAGGTGATGGAGTACAGGGCGGCACTGGGTACACCACGCCTGTACCTGCTTAGGTCTGGAACACTGTTGGACATTTTTTTACCTTGTTTTGTTTCTTGCCTGTGCTACAACCTTAGACCCCAGGAGATTGCTACAGGTAGCTATGTATAGGCCAGCACCATTCAAATACAAATAACTCAGTTATCAGTGAGAAGTCAAAAATAACTTGAAAAAAAATGTTTCGTTTCGTTACTTTCGAGTTATATAAAAACATAGCGTAAAGCTTGTTTAATAGAGAGAGCTAAGACAACTTTGGACAGAATTGTGTTTCTGGAATGTCAATTGTTATAACGATGCTTGGGGTAAACATTAGAATTGTAATTAAAAACAATAAATTTATAAAAAGATTTTTGCATATTTACAAAAGTGCTAAAATAAATAAAAAAAAATGAAAATTCAAGGTTCATCCTCAAATTTTTTTATGACCACTTAAGCTGAGTCCTGTGATCACCTAGATGTATGAAATACCCAGAAACCTTGCCCAAGTCACATGAAGACCTCAGATGTCCGAAAAGCCCAGAAGCAGGTCATTCCCAGGGCATGTACACTATTGTATTATTAGTACGACATTGAAAACAAAGTGCAGTACTTTAATAACCACGTACATCTTACTGGAGAGAAGTGGATAGAAGCTGCTTCAAATATCAAAGCCTAGAAACATAACATGATTGTTGCCTTTGAAATCTAGAGATTTAGTGATATAGTATGCTTTAAAACATACAAGATAGTTTTCTTTCAAATCCCCAAACAGGTGCAATTGTTATTTCCACTGGAAGCGGATGTTGATCTTTCAAAGTCTTCAAAAGTCCTCTAGTGTTTTGACGTAACCATTTGTACAGTGCCTTGTGTCAGTGTTTCCTTTGTTTCTCGTATGTTTATCTCAACAATTGTAGTCTCAGCATCCAGCCAAAAAGTAAAGTATTGTAGTATGTCTTTCAATAAGCTCTTCATCATCTACCAACCAGAGACTTTCAATTAGCGGTCTGTTGTTTTGTGTCGCTCATCTCCAAGGCATTTTCATCCTGATATGTTCTAGGAATGTGTTGAAAAACTTGGGAGAGAATAAACTATACTAACATCATGAAGTCCCCCACACCGAGACAATTCGTCACAGAAGGCCTGAACACTGACCTGCAACGTCGCAACATATGGGCAGTTTAGACCAATAGCGCGTTGCCACGTCCCAGGTCTACGACACGGAAACGAGCTATTGGTCTCCACTGTTTACATGTTGCGACGTCTCAGGTCAGTGTTCAGGCCTTCTGTGACGAGCATGTATCAAAGAGGTTCATCGTAATGTCTCTTTGTGTTGTAGATTTATATATTACTATAGACAGGATGTGTCCATTTGTTTTGTCATACATTTTTGAATCGTTGCTACGCCACTGCCCACACACTAATGTTGTTGACTTCCCTTTGTACAGTAAATACATCCAAGAATGAACTAAAAAAGTACTTAGAAAACACCAAATTGGCACAAATACTAGCATGGCGTTATTTAGAGAAACCTGAGAGAACAGGCAGAACAAAAAATCACGGAGCTTGGCCTCAAGCTAAATCAATGGATCTTTTCTTCCTGCTTTTATAAAGAAAAAAACAGATTTAATTTACACAAATAAAACCTTAGCACTTTAAGGCAGACATGATCCAAAGTATGGTCACCAAAAAGGGCGACCTTGTGTTGCCAAGAAAAACACGCACTTTTCGGTTATTAGATGACTGAAAATGGCGCTCTTCTTTTGGCGCCATTCAGCGTTAATTAAAAAGTTTTCTCTCAGACTTGGAGGCCTGAGGGTCAAAGGAGGTGAGCTCTCCCGCTTCTGTAGCTGGCAATAGACAAGGTTATTGTGAATAACATAGTGACTGACTTAAATCTATTATACAAATATAGACTTCTTCCCCAGCCCCCATGTGACTGAAATCCTGCTTTGAGAATCAGCGCGCGTGAGCATGTGTGTATGTTTTCGTGTGTGTATGTTGGTGCTGGTGTGTATAAATACCACTAAAAACGTTGACATTTCTTGAAAGCCTGTTCAAGTCTGTTTTTTGTTTTTTTTATTTGAATTTTTATTTTCCACTCATTGCTGAGAGTTGTGGATAAGTCGTGGTATACACTTTGAGGGCCACGTTTTACCCTGGTCGTAATATCAAACTGTATCTTGTGAGAAAATAAAACTTTAATCCAATACGGTTAACTTCATTATCTGAACAACCCCATTTTTTAGTTATAAATCTTTAACAGAGTTTAATTCCTGGACATTCGCCTAAAACAAAAGCAACAAGAGACATTTTGAGGACCCGCACTCAATGTCCTCCTTCTTGTCCTTGCCTACCAATAAAAGATCATTGTCCACTGTACTTCTGAAAACACTACAAATGTTCCTTTTCTCCCCTCCCCTTATTTAAAATGTAAAAATGAATATAACCAAAGAGCTTTCTCTTTCCCCCTGGTGTCTGTCAGTAAGTTGGCTTCGTTTTAAACAAATAGTGAAACAGTTTTAAATTGCTGCTGCTAGCCCCACTATAGAAATCTACAATTGCCATTCAGTTTTCAAATGTTTGCCGTATGTTTTAACTTTTAACAGGCACGCAGTTTGCAGGCATTTTTTTTTTTTTGTAGACCTTCTCAGGCAGACGTGAATAATTTGACACGCTGGAAAGTGATAAATAGGCTAGAGAAGATCTCGTGTCAGGTTCCGTTAGGCTGATGGCAAGAAGCTCTGAGTTTACAAGAGGGAGCCACTTTTGTTGACTAAACAATCATTATTGGAGTTTCCCGATGAAACTCAAACGTCGGAAGTAATGAGCTTTCTGTTTTATTTCCATAACATTTCGTTTCTTGGTTTTCTTTTACTTATGTGTCATTACTGTCATTTTGTTTGTTTGTAAGAATGGGACTCTTATTAAACTACTGCTTCTCTTGAAAGGGGATTTAAAGAATACATTCTTCGTCTTCAGGCTAGTAAAATAATTTACATTCGGGTATTGTTAGCCATCAACACACCATCTTAGAGTTTAAAACTTCTCTTCTCGATGACTAGATTAGAATTTGTTAAACTATTTATCTACATCCAGCCAGGGACTTTCTCAAAACATTAAATAGGAACTTGTAAAACTCTTTCTACTTGCACTTATTTCTCTGAACTATGAACATTTTAACCCATTCTACTCTTTGTCTTTGTAGGATATCGATGGTACCAAACAATGTTTGTACTTAACTCCCCCTATCGATGATACCAAACAATGTTTGTACTTAACTCCCCTATCGATGATACCAAACAATGTTTGTACTTAACTCCCCCTATCGATGGTACCAAACAATGTTTGTACTTAACTCCCCCTATCGATGATACCAAACAATGTTTGTACTTAACTCCCCTATCGATGATACCAAACAATGTTTTGTACTTAACTCCCACTATCGATGATACCAAACAATGTTTGTACTTAACTCCCCCTATCGATGATACCAAACAATGTTTGTACTAAACTCCCCCTATCGATGGTACCAAACAATGTTTGTACTTAACTCCCCCTATCGATGATACCAAACAATGTTTGTACTTAACGCCCCCTATCGATGATACCAAACAATGTTTGTACTTAACTCCCCCTATCGATGGTACCAAACAATGTTTGTACTTAACTCCCCCTATCGATGATACCAAACAATGTTTGTACTTAACTCCCTTATCGATGATACCAAACAATGTTTGTACTTAACTCCCCCTATCGATGATACCAAACAATGTTTGTACTTAACTCCCCCTATCGATGATACCAAACAATGTTTGTACTTAACTCCCCCTATCGATGATACCAAACAATGTTTGTACTTAACTCCCCTATCGATGATACCAAACAATGTTTGTACTTAACTCCACCTATCGATGATACCAAACAATGTTTGTACTAAACTCCCCCTCCCCTTCTGCTTTCCTAGATGTCGTATTAGTGCAGAAATAGTTCTAGTCCTTCTACTTTGTCTGTGTTCAACAACTTGATCTAGATCAGGACATCTAGTACTGTTTATTGAGCATCTTCGCAGCGCTACAAACTGTCCCTCTCTTTGTCCTAAACAGTCACGCACACACGCAGAAGCCAGTGACTTCATTTCACTAACCGACTTGTGATTGCGTAGGTTTTGGGGTGAATGGCACTGTCGCGGTGGGGAGGGAAGAAACCCAACACATGACCCCCCCCCCCCACTTTATACCACCAAGGCTGACCTACAATGCCCGTCGACTTATAGAGTTTCTTGTTGTTTTTTTTCCACAGTTTTATTTATTTTCTTGATAACATAGACTGTCCTACTTATCTATGCCTGAGTGGACTGCATGGCAGTTTGTGTACTAGGGGAGTATCACCCAAATCCAGATCATAAATTGTTTTCCCCGAGTTTTTGTAATCATCTTTCTTCTTTGTTATCTTCACTGTGATTTATTGTGATTGGTAGGTGTCATGCCTTGTGCAAGATAAAAGTTGAAACAAGGTATAATAACCTGGAGGAGAGAAAGTTCCTCGAAATGTTGGCCCAAAATAATCTGTCTAAAAGTTCATCGGAAATAGTTCATGTCCTTTATATTACCTGCCCTTGTTTGTTTTTCTATTTTTTCATAACAAGATGAGATTGTAAGAGGCTCTTGTTTATCGGATTAACCTAATGCATGCTAACAGCAGCGGCCGACTCATTGTTGACAGATCTGAGTATGTGTCTTGCTGTGTCCTCATAGCTTTCTTGTTCAGGGGTATCGCTTTCGTAAAGTGTTGCTATTTTTTTTTTTCAGTTTTACTTTTGTCATTCTTTTCTGCTTGTACATTTTAATGAATGGTCCTTTCATTTGAAATTATAGTTTATCATTAATAATTCAATTTACAATAAATAATAAATGACTGAGTCGTTTATTCATTCACCTATCACTAATTCTTCTTCTCGGGGTGGGAAAAAATGACTCTTTTAGTGCATGTAAGGGGAACCATACTGCACTCTTTCATCTCCAAACTCGCGCTCAGTTTTCCAAAATTAAATTTTAATCTTTTGTTGGTCACAAGACGTTGTCATGGAGCGTGTTCATGGAGCGTGTTCATGGAGCGTGTTCATGGAGCGTGTTCATGGAGCGTGTTCATGTTTCCTTGCACAAACTGATGAAGTGTGACAGGAATGTTGTAGGGACTATATCTTCATCTCGATATAGAATAATGCCCACGATTACTCAGTGTAATTAGGACTAATTTTCTAGGGTGCGGAGGTGAGTCGTAGTCCGGCAAGTTTACTTTTGGTATCACAATGGATTTCATGATTTGTGCATGTCGCAGAGTCAAAAGAGCAGTAATGACATTTCTACACCACATTCCAAGACTATGCTCGACACCCTGTTTTGTTTCCTTTTTTTTCCCTAACGGAACACTTCGCACATTCTGAATATTCTATGGAACACTTTGCTTAATTTTTATAGAGAGATTAATTCACGGGTGGCTTACTAGTTAATTATTCCACTAGTTCGTGGAACACCTATTCATGCGTCGAAGAACACTAGGGTGCTCAACACAATTGTGAATCGAAAAGTATATGAAAATGGTTACGAAATGTTTTCTCTGTTATATGTATATTGAGAGTAAGTGATGAGTGGAGATCAATGAACTAAAAGGTGAGGGACTAGATCTTAGCCTCTTGGCCTGTATTGCTACGAGATATTGGTCGACTTCAACTAGCAATATTTATTCAAGTCTAGCGTTATTCTAATGTCTATTCTGATCTCTCTCTCTCTCTCTCTCTCTTCTCTCTCGCTCTCTCTCTCTCTCTCTCTATTACAGGGTTGTATAAGGGCCCTGTTTGTAATTCAGACCTGGTGGTCAGCATGCTTCCTATTTATGCTTTGATTATCTAAGGCAGCCATTCGGAACTGGGCCATATGCCCTTCTCCTGGGAGATACTTGACTTATGAAGGTCCTCATAACACACAAAATTCAATGGGGGTTTCAGGAAAGTTACAAAACATTATTTACATTACTCGGTAAACATTACTTAAAGGATTAGAAAGTAAACAGCAAGCTTCCAGTATCAACCACACACCTATTGCACGTCTCAACACAGAGATTCACCCTTTGATTTGCACTATATAGGAATACAAGTGAGAGCAAAATCTGTTGTTTTTTTTCTAGTAAGATTTAAATCTAGGTCTAACAATTATAAGCAATGTTCAGACATCCGCCATATTATCTCAAGATTACCCCGGAAATCATAAACAGAAATATTCGAGTGCAGAGAAGCCAAAAATCTTTTTTTTTTATCGTACAGAGGAAATTTTTTATGAGTATGCCCCCCCCCCCCCCCCACCAATTATGGGAATTATTTTCTATTTGGATTCCTAAAACTGCAAATCACAAACTTTTTTTTTTTGGGTCATGAGCAAATTTACAAAATCCTTAACGTTCATTTGGGGGGAGGGGAGGGGAGGGGGGGGTGTCCGCCAATGTTATCATATATTGCTTCCTTTCTGTCTACAAGACATACAATAATAAAAGGAGCGAATAAAATTGTCTCGTTGGCCAGCCTATATGTTATATATATTACTGTCTTTTTGTTTTCTTTTATATCATGCTTTATATTGTCACTCGTCTTTTATGTCAAGGCCGACCTATATATTTTTCTTCTTTTATCTCAACACAGACCTATATATTTTGACTCCTCTTTCTACTAGCATGGATTAACAAGCTTGTGCTATTTTAAGCTATTTCTATTTTTAGAGGGTTAGGGTTTTTAGCGGCCCCTGATAGGGGTGTTGTTTGTCCACCATTCGTCTTGTTTAGATCGCAGAAACTAGAAAATATATTGAGAATCCAATATCATGATATTTTAGATCTTGCTAAGTTCTAGAGTCTAGAGCAACGGCCATTTTTTGTTTTCTGAAAGCGAAAAATTTATTTTTTTAAATTAAATATACAAGCAGTTTTTTTTTCTCATAAAATACAATACTTTTAAAATGTAAAACTTCAGGGCAGGTAAGTTTTATAATAAGGCTTGAGTTCCAATCCCGATTAGAGCAGAAATATTTTTTTATACTAAATCTGAAAATTTGGAGCATTGCTCCAAGCATGAATGTTGTACAGAAACAATTTGTAAGAAATCCAAACGCGGTTATATTCATTTTTTATGGCCCTAAGATTTTTACACAGTGCAGTGGCGTGGCTTCTTTTTGCACAGGGGGCTGTATGTCCCCACAAAGTCTCCAAAAGTCTACATTTTCTTTAGCGTCCCTCGTAAGATGAAACTGTTATTAATTTTGTGTCATCTTTCTTGCGTTCTATCATGTTTAAATCGAAAAAAAAAAAAAAAACTAAAAAAAGCTATTGGAAAGATTTTTCTCGTTTTGAGCACACACAAAAAAATTAAAATAAGTCGGAAATCTCTTTATTGATAATCGATTGTTCATTTTATTTTCAAGGGAAAAATAACACCTTATGATACTGTAAAATGTTGTTAGTTTAGAGAATCAAAACATGGCTTTAATTTTCCTTGTCCATGGGCGGATCTGGTAATGGTCGCCTCTGAGTTAGTGTGATAACACAAACTCGTTTTGTAATCTTGTTTTTTTTTTTTTTTATTCTTTTCCTTTTTTTGATGTTTTCACTTTTGCGCACACACACACACATCACATTGAAATTTTAACTGTACGGTATTTAAAACCCAATGAATATGAATGTTAATTAGAGGAGGAAAGGCATGAAAATTAGCTTAAAAATATCCCTGCAAAAAAAAAATGAATTGTAAATGTAATTCTAAAATTTGGCTGAATTTTTCTTTTATTCTCATCTATTTCACTTGAATGAAAGACGATCGTGCGATTATTTCACGTAAATGAATGATGATTATTCGATTGATTCACGTGAATGTACTATAATCATGTGATCATTTCCCGTGAAAGTATGAGATCACTCGATACTTCATGATGCACATGTACAAAGGTTGCGTGTGCGCGTTCGAGGAACCTTGGCGAGGGAGTAAGATACTCCTTTTGTTTTACTACCGAGCTAGTGACAAGCAATGCGCCCCGGCGCCCAACAAAGCACGCGAGTGATTGTATAGAATTACCTTAATTACAGTCTTGTCGTAGTTTCTGATGCTTGAGTAGAGGGCGAGCGAAAGGGGGGGGGGGGGAGAGAGAGGGGTTGGGGAAGAGAGATATCGGCCGAACACACGAACGAAATATAATGGGGGGTAGCGATCGTTTGGGACGCAGCGGGGGTGAGGGCGCCACATATGGGGGAGTAAGTGTCGATGTTAAGAGCCTGAGCGTCAGCCCTAACTGCGCTATTACTGCGTCACTTTGTCTCAGGCCAGAGCGTGTGAATGCTGGGAGATAGACGGAGCGCAGTGTGACATTTCCCGTTAAGTCTATTGGATTATCGAACAAAACAAGACGCCAGTTTCCCTGGGATCAGAAGGTCGCCTGTGATGTTGTATTGACCTTTTGTGTGTGTGTGTGTGTACCGCTTTAGTTATGAAGACGTGTACAAGCTCAAGCTACTTAGTTGCTGCTGCTTCTTCAATTCGGAAGATAAGGGTTAGGAAACAAGTGACTGCGAAACAAACAAACAACAACAACAGCAACAACAGCAACAACAACAACAACAGCAACAACAACAACAACAGCAACAACAACAACAGCAACAACAACAACAGCAACAATAACTTTAAAACAAAAGATAGACGAAAGAACAAATTTATTTTTAAATTATTCATATGGCAATAACTCCTCTCATCGGGTAACGGCTCCTCTTAGTGGGCAGTGGCTTCCCTCAATGAGCAGTAGCCCCTCTCAGAGGCTCCTCTCATTGGGTAGCGGTACTTCTCAATGGGCAGTGGCTCCTTTCAGTCGACAATGACTCCTCTAAAGAAAATGGTTTTTCCAGGTTGATAGTTGTTCTTATCAATGGACCATGAATCCTGTTCGTTGAATATTGGTCCATGGACGCTCTTTCCTCTACTAAACTTTCCAACCGTATGTTTCTTTGCGTTGTTTTTACTCTGAGACAAAATACATGTTCATTTTCCTGTTTTAGTATTTATGCTGGGAGCATCCTCGACTCTAGATTTATGACTCATAATAAACTGAATAAGCGGCTGTACTTGTTTTTATTGTTAGTAGCATTTGGCCTACAGGGTGGCACAATAACTTAGCACCAGGCTTTTGTTTCCACATATGAACATTGCAATTTTTTTTTATCTTAAGAGGCTATCACAAAGGTTAGCATAGGGCAGCAGAGATTTACCTCCCCTGTTTTAGCTGTAACTTTTTTTCTTTGCTTATCTGACTTTTATTTCCAGATGACGAAAAGGAGAGAGAGAAAGAGAGAGAGAGAGAGAGAAAGAAAGAAAGAAAGAAAGAAAAAGAGAGAATGTAAGAATTCAATAGTAAGAGTCTATTGTTAAATATTTGTTTAGAGTGTGTGAAATGACGTCCTTTATAAACCCCCAACGTCATTATAGTAATAACTAAACTTTGTATTATGGAAGAACATATTTTTACAATACCTCTATTCAAGTCAGACTTCACTGAGCCTGGATCCAGGAATTTGGACATCTGATTTCAAAAACGGCTCTAGCGATTTTCCTATAAATGTAACAGTTGATGTATATTGCTAAAAACAAAATTACTAGCTCGTTGGCCAAACGGGAAAAACTCTAGTTCGACCATTATAATTTTTCAAAGTAAAAAAAATTAAATGTGAATTTGGCTTAAGACTAAATATAGGTCTAGATCCAACATATAAGAACTATCGCGTTCTTGAAAGGACTATCGCGTTCGGGCATTTCCGAATGTAATGAATTATTGATTTAAGAGTCTATATATACAATTCTCTTCATGGCTCAAGAGTTTAGACACCAAGTAATGGAAAGATCATTCTTTATTCCTGCATGTCGGACGGACCAGAATTACCCCTCGTAATTTATAGGCGAAAAAAAAGAGGGGGATGGGAGAACAAGTTGTATTCATTCGTCACTAAATAGCAGGGCCGGACTTAACCATTGTGGGGCCCAATGCGAAACGGATTTTGCGGGGGCCAGTTTGGGTAGAGATAAGGATAATAAGTGAAAATTAAGAGTTTGTATGAGAGAATATATTCGTCTTTGTATTTTATTAATTCTTTACTACGCACAGAATTACTACAAGAGCCTTGCGTGTAGCGAAGTCATACAGTATATCATAAAAATTATGTTTCCTACATAGATCACGCTCAATAGCAAGAATTACCAAATTTTTCTATCTATCTACGAGAATTGTTGACTTCAAGTAATTCTTCATTAGTTTGAGGCGCAAGAAGCTTCTTTCACTAGATTCCACAATTACGGGCATTGCATAATGCCGTGTTTTTTTTTATGACGCGTAGTATTGGCGTTTTCCATATTGAATGGCACCCCAATGACAATTTTGTCTATATATTTCAGGAGATTTGTATGAGTTTTCAAAAGATTTTAATAATTTCCGGATATTTCCAGGACTTTTTCATATATTTTGCAATTTCATCAGATTTCCAGGAGCTCCTTTTAAATCGACAGGAGGCCACTGGAAATCTGTTATAAGTTATAAAATGGTTTAATTTAATAATTTATACACCTAGAATTAGCGCAGGTCCTATGAAAGTGTGGGGCCTACTGCAGTCGCACAGGTTGCAATGGCCACTGGCCGGCCCTGCACAATAGGGGCGTATGCTACGCCGCCGGTCGACTAGTATAATATATTAATGTTCGGGAAAATTTTGCGCATCTCTTCTAAGTCTAGGTTTATAAACTATCATTGGAATTCTTCAATAATAATAATAATAAATTGAGTAGTCAGCAGTAGTTTACCGATTAAGCGATAACTGAGTCAATTTAAAGTTGCTTCAGGTTTATTGAACAAATATCTAAGCTCTACTAATATTTTTTAAAGAAAATCTAATACACATTACATCTAGATTCTAGATCTAGAATAGATCTTAAGAGCTCTAAATCAGAAATCTAGGTCTAGAGTCTAGTGTTAGATATAGATGTCCATATAATGATAATATCCAAAATCACTCAACTGTGCATTGCCCGCTGGCCAATCTGCGACGTATGTTCACGCAGCTGACGGTGTCAAAATCATGCGTTCCTCCCCCGGTTTGAACCAAATATTTTTTAAACTAATAATTAAAATTGTTTTCCCTTATTTTCTTCGTTTTGGACTGACATTTTCATTGGTAGCCCGCATGTAAACTTGTTATCAATAAATGACCATATTGACCGGTACAAATTACTAAAGTTTGGACCACCATCGAGACGAAATAGATTTTTTATGGTTCTCAAATCTTATTGGCCGTCTCTTGATTATGAAATTTCTTCTTGACATTGTCACCATTTGTTTATTCAAAGATGTCATTATTTGATCAATTATGATTCATTTGTCTTTTTTGGAGAAAAAAAATTAATTTACACTGTTTTATAATTTTGAGATGGACAAGAGGTCAAGGTCCCACTGTCCTCTATTCGTGGACGAATGAATGCTGTCCTTGAGCTGGGCCACGTTCATTTAGCCGTGCTTCGATGTCTTAGTTTCCTGCAATTAGGATTCTCGGTCTCTGCTTAACGCTACAGTTCAACAAGTTTGGCAATCAACCCAATTGACACAAAGCAAATAATAAAATCAACACTAAACAAACAACACAGTCAACACAACACAATACAAACAATACAATGAACACGACATAATACAAACAACACAATTAACACACCATCAGCATAATCAGAATACGTATGTATAAGTCTACTTAGAGTAAAAAAAAATGTCTAACCATCAGTCTATAGATTTAGTGATCTAGATTTAGAAGACAGTGCGCAAAATGTTCCTGAACGTGTATTAATTTATTAAACTCTTCAATGAATGCGGAGATACCCGAAGATGAATAGTGTGTTTAAGAAAAGATTTTCTAGTTCTCTAGCCAAATAACTATTTTTCAAAAATTATAGAGGTCAAATTAGTTTTCCCAGTGTGGCCAAATAGCTAGCAATTCATTTCTCAAAGATCTACATCAGCTGTCAACTTTCTAGGGAATACTTTCAGTCTCCGTTATTTTTTTAGCGCCCCCGAAAGGGGAAAAGACGCTATTAGTTTTGTGTGGCCTGTCTGTCCGTCCGTGCCGTTTAGATCTCGTAAACTAGAAAAGATAGTGAAAATCCGACATCACAATATTTTAGACCATTCAAAGTTCTGATGCAATGGCTACTTTTTTCTTTTCTGAAAGCGAAAAATCTAATTTTTTAAATCACTTATGCAAGCAGTTTTTTCATAAAGATACACCCCTTTTACAACTATTCACTATTAATAGTAACAAACACGGGAGGCTCTTTTATAGGGGGATAATCTTGTCCACCGTATATTTAACACATTTATCCAAACGGTTGTAGATTTTTTATCTCAAATTTTTTTTTATTTCATTGTTAAGTTATGTAAGTTCTGTTATACTAAGTACTATATTTACACACCAAAAATGTTTACTATTATTTAAAGAGAAAAAATCTATTTACTATGCATATAAGTCATATAATTTAAAACATCAATTAATGAGTAGTTTATCATATTATCGCGTGAACTGCAATAGTGTAACACACAAACAGAACACCTAACCAAAGAAAAAAAAATTTTTTTTTATTTTTTACGGAAATGTTTTATACTTGAGGAATAAGAAATTGGCCCTTTACAAAACTATGAGATCAATTAGATATTGATTATAAGACATCAGTTTGGTCAGGTTCACATCTAACTTCACATTCACTTTCACCTATCCTTGGGTCTGCTGGGGCACCACACGAGATCTGTTAACCTTTTTTTTCTTCATTATTATCCGTCATTTGTCTTTGATACAACATGATACTATTGAAACCTGCCGCTTATGTTTCCACACAGTCTTTGTAACCTTGTTTGTTTGTTGTTTGTTTTTGTTTTAAATCTAACATTCATTATCTATTACGAGCAAAATAATCCCGCTATAAGTTGAATAAAGGAGGTATTGTCTTTTTTTTTAAAGAAAGTATTTTAAATGTTTTTCTTGTTAATTTGTTTCGTTTTATTTCTGTGCGCTTTTAGCAACGCTGAATCAAATTTAAATTGTATAAGCTCTTTTGCTTGTACATTTCTCTTAGTTGGCAATTTTGGAGAACACGATTTATCTCCCTTGGTTGGAGGAAAAAAGTTCCCGTTCTCCTTGAGTGACGTATTGAAAATACTTTCATTTTGTGTTTAATTTATACTAATAAAAGGCAAAGCCCTGACTCACTGACTCACTGACTCATCACTAATTCTGCAACTTCCCGTGTAGGTACAAGGGTGAAATTTGGCATGCGCATTCCCTACAGCTTACTTACAAAAGTGCAGCAGGTTTCGTTTCCCAATCGTACGCGTAACGGTCGTAACGGTCGACAACGTCCGCTCTGTGCTACACATTGCACGGCCACATCAGACTCACTGCTGATGTCCGAAGGGACATTGTGTTGTATGTGCTCAACAACTGGCACTGGCACGGTGTTTTTTCTTGATGCTCCAGGAGGAACTGGCAAGACATTCCTCATAAACCTTCTGCTTGCGAAAGTCCGAGCGGAAGGTGACATTGCTGTAGCTGTGGCTTCTTCTGGCATTGCAGCAACTCTTCTTCAGGGTGGGAGAACTTCTCATTCAGCTTTCAAGCTACCTCTCAACCTCAGCCACACCACTGATTCGCCCTCCACGTGCAACATATCAAAGCAGAGCAACATGGCTGAAGTGCTAAGACAGTGCAAGCTGATTGTCTGGGATGAGTCCACCATGGCACACAGAGGGGGTGTCGAGGCTTTGGACAGGACCCTCCAAGACATCCGAAACACCACCACACGTATGGGAGGCTTGACAGTGTTGCTGGCTGGAGACTTTCGGCAAACCCTACCAGTCGTGCCCAGAGGAACACGCGCCGACGAAGTGAAAGCCTGTCTGAAGTCTTCGTACCTGTGGCGTCAAATCACTGTCGTCACTTTAAGAATAAAGATGAGGGTTCATCTGAATGGCGACACAAGAGCCGGAGAGTTCTCTGATCTTCTGATGAGTATTGGTAATGGCAGCTTCAGTCAAGAAAATTCTAAAATAGCAATTCCCTCAAATCTCTGTCTCCTGGTGAAGACCTTGCAAAACCTTCGTTACAATGTTTATCCCAATCTAAGAACTCTCCAGCATATAGACGTGTCATGGTTGAGGGAGAGAGCTATCCTAACACCACGAAACGACATGACCACGGCCATAAACCACGTTTTACTCCAAGAACTCCCCTCACAATCTAAAACATACCAGTCTGTGGATTCAGTTGTGGAAATGGAAGACGCGGTGCACTATTCGGTAGAGTTTCTCAACTCTCTGAATCCTCCAGGCACTCCTGAGCATCGTCTCATTTTGAAGGTTGGGGCACCGATAATGTTGCTGAGGAACTTGCAGCCACCTAAACTGTGCAACGGCACCAGACTTCAAGTCACGTCTCTGCAGAAGAACCTCATTGAGGCAACTATTTTCACTGGCAGTGGCTCAGGAGAGACAGTTTTGATTCCTCGCATCCCCGTCATCCCATCTGACCTCCCATTTCAATTCAAACGCCTCCAATTCCCAGTAAGGCTCTGCTTCGCCATGACAATCAACAAGTCTCAGGGACAGACACTACAAAAGGTTGGCATTGACTTGAGACAGGACTGCTTCTCACATGGGCAACTGTACGTCGCATGCTCAAGAGTAAGCTCGGCGCAGGGATTGGTCATACTGCAGCCGGAGGGCCGAACTGACAACGTGGTGTACAAAGGGATCCTCAACAAATAACTGTGTATTGGTACATGTATGTTTCTTCTCTATTTCAAAAGGTTTACTTTTCTTCTTAGTAATGAAATATTTAAGGCAGTACATATGACACATTATTTTTACTTATCGGACTAACATTGCAAAAAGCCACATAAAAACTGCGTTGTTCCGGTTATTCCAAAAATACATGCGCTACATTCCCTGCGGTAACACTCCTGGCACAAATGAGAATGTTTTTTTGTTACATGTAGGCCTATTAATTAAAGCAAATTTGAAATGTTAATGCAATAATCCTCCCGCTCCAAAGCGCGGGTATTTTGCTAGTATAATCTCTATAAGCCAGTTATGTCAGCGAAAAGGCTTTCTCAATGTTTTACTATGCTCACATCTGCAGTATTTTAAGTTATCACTGACTGGTTTGGCAATCTAAGCATTAAAAATAAACTGCAGAAAATCCTAAATGCTGCTAGCAAAGTCATTGGTAGCAAACAAACTCCATTCGGTAAACGAGAGAAACATTCGTAAAAAAGCTAAAAATGTTTAAACATTAAAAAAAAACCATCTGGGCCAGAATTTTGAGTTTTTACCATCACCAAGGAGATACAAGAAACATAATAGAATATGCATCCACCGTTTGGGACCCCTCAACTCAAGAAAACATTAAGAAACTGGAACAAACACAAAATAGAGCAGTGAGATTCATAACAAACGAATATTCACATTTGACTAGAGTAACACCATTAGTAAAATCACTAAATTTAGAAAGCCTTCAGGACAGAAGACTCAAAAGTAAAGTAGCAATTATACATAAAACACTGAACCATAATCTTCAAATACAAAAACAAAATTTAATAAAATACTCTGAAAGACACAAAAATAAAGGCACATTCCTCGTCCTATATGCTAGGACAAATTTGTACAAATACTCCTTCTTCCCTAGTGCTATTAGAGCATGGAATGGGTTGCCTGAGCTAGCCAGAAAAACCAGTGACTTGGCAGAATTTAAGTCATTGGTTAATATGCATGACTAAATGCATGACGCGTAGGACGTAATCATCTTCTTTTTTGAAGTAACGTCTGTATTATATAAGATAAGATAAGATAAGAAGACAAGAAACCGTTTACAAAAGGACTAAAAAAAAACAACTCCTTTGTTGCCCTGATAATCGTCTGATTGTATAGAATTCATCTGATTTAAACATTTCACGTTTGAGTGAGACTAGTGTTACTGTATATATTGTTTCTGTAGTTATAATGCATTTGTACAAAGCTTCTATAAACAAAATCTAACTGTCTGTCTGTTTAAAAGTTTGTACATGTTATTTCTCCGACACCCAATCTCGGAACAAACTGAAATTCTCATTTCTTTACCAGAAAACACAAGAATCAATAAAAAAATTAAACTATTGGTAATTAATTATTTTGTTTGGTATCTGGAACAAGGGAGAGACATTGTACCTGACTGAAGTTAGCCCCCTTTAAAGGTGTCCGCTTTAAGTTGAAACAAATAATACATAACTATACAATATTCTCTAGTTATAAGTACCTCTCTAGCACAGTTGTTAGTATGAAGGCTCGGAGGTGGCTTGAGCCATGAATTCGAATTCAGGTGGTTCCCTTTTTCTTTGAAATGCTTTAAAAAACCGAGAGATCACATTCTTTCTCTCCCCCTCCCCTCTTCTCAACTGGTCCAGAGAAGTGAGATAGGAGAGGTAGTGAGATAGGAGAGGTAGTGAAACAGGAGAGGTAGTGAGACAGGAGAGGTAGTGAGATAGGAGAGGTAGTGAGATAGGAGAGGTAGTGAGATAGGAGAGGTAGTGAGATAGGAGAGGTAGTGAGACAGGAGAGGTAGTGAGACAGGAGAGGTAGTGAGACAGGAGAGGTAGTGAGACAGGAGAGGTAGTGAGACAGGAGAGGTAGTGAGACAGGAGAGGTAGTGAGGCAGGAGAGGTAGTGAGACAGGAGAGGTAGAGAGACAGGAGAGGTAGAGAGACAGTAGAGGTAGAGAGACAGGAGAGGTAGTGAGACAGGAGAGGTAGTGAGACAGGAGAGGTAGTGAGACAGGAGAGGAGGTGAGACAGGTGAGGTAGTGAGACAGGAGAGGTAGTGAGACAGGAGAGGTAGTGAGACAGGAGAGGTAGTGAGATAGGAGAGGTAGTGAGACAGGAGAGGTAGTGAGACAGGAGAGGTAGTGAGACAGGAGAGGTAGTGAGGCAGGAGAGGTAGTGAGGCAGGAGAGGTAGTGAGGCAGGAGAGGTAGTGAGGCAGGAGAGGTAGAGAGACAGGAGAGGTAGAGAGACAGGAGAGGTAGAGAGACAGGAGAGGTAGAGAGACAGGAGAGGTATTGAGACAGGAGAGGTAGTGAGACAGGAGAGGAGGTGAGACAGGAGAGGTAGTGAGACAGGAGAGGTAGTGAGATAGGAGAGGTAGTGAGATAGGAGAGGTAGTGAGATAGGAGAGGTAGTGAGACAGGAGAGGTAGTGAGACAGGAGAGGTAGTGAGAAAGGAGAGGTAGTGAGAAAGGAGAGGTAGTGAGACAGGAGAGGTAGTGAGACAGGAGAGGTAGTGAGACAGGAGAGGTAGTGAGATAGGAGAGGTAGTGAGGCAGCTGAAAGCATGGAATAGAGCTCAACAAAAACAAGTGGTACAAATAGTATGTCATCTCAAAGATTTATTGTTGTTGGTCTAGGTCTAGATCCAAATTAATTGATACAATTACACTTGGTATAAAATTTTGTTTTTTTTTGTTTTTCTTGTTTAAATGCACATGTAAGTTTCATGGATAATAATGATTATTATTACCGGGTATTAAATACAGAAGGATCCTTAGAATCACCTTTAAATACCGCATCACAAACTAAGAGATTAGAGACAGGGTGACTGCAGCGATCGGACTCGATGATGACCTGCTAACTATAGTGAAAAAACGCAAGCTCAAAATCTATCGCCATATTACAAGATCTTCGGGGCTCGCAAAGAACTTCCTTCAGGGGACAGTACCAGGAAAAAGAAGAGACAGGCAGAGAAAGCGATGGGAGGACTACATAAAAGAATGGACGGGCCTGCCATTGAAAGAGGTTCTAAACAAACCAAAAGACAGGGACGAATGTAGAAAGACGGTCGACGAGTCTTGCTTGGTGCCCCAACGGTCCAACAGACTAAGGGATAGGTAAAAGTAAAGGTAAAATTAGATATTAGTTGAATGCCAATTGTTCACGTGACAGACGGTTAAAAAGGAGTTAATTTAGCCCCCAGCTTACTCTCTAGTGCCGTCATCTTTGAAATCGTATTTGTATTGACTGTTGTTTCTGAATGTTTTCTCTCTACTAGAGAGAGTGAGTCCCAGAGTACACGCCCATGTAGGACCCTGATTGTTATCTGCTAAATTTCAGCTAGAAAGACCAGAAGCAACGAGCACGAGACTAAATGCTGTTGCATGCATTGCTCATGGAGACTCACTGAATGGAATGGTTAAATTGAATAATGTGTGTGTGTGTGCGTGTGTGTGTGTTTGGATCCCTTCAGACAGATAATACCAACAGTTGTAATGTAATCTCTTGCTAATGGAAAATGGAAAGCTTGTGTTTGTGTTTATTGCACCAGAAGAAAGTTTTAAAATAAACACAATCACTCTAGTCTATGTGTTTATTACACCGGATAAAATTCTGGTGGTCCTTTAGAGGGTGTATGTGTTTTATTGTCTGTATAATCCTCCCCCACCCCAATTTCTTTTCATTTTTGGGCGAAATAGACTTAGAGCTAGAGCTTTAAAATGTATTGCATTAAGTTTTTATTTCATGATTTTTTTTTCAATTATATATATATATATATATATATATATATTTGACATTTCTAAAGATTTTTGCACTCAAACGATAAGGCAAACAGAAACGTTAATTTAAGTAAAATAATTCTTTACCAAAACTTTTTTATATAATAATAACCTCAGCCTGACCAACTTGCCTCGTTAGGCCTTCTTACCGAGTGACTAGAGCTTGGTCTATCCATAAAATCAGATTAGATTGTTCTTGGATAAAATATATGGTTGTATCGTTTTCATAGTTTTTTTAGTAGGGCCCTTAGAGCACACGATGTAGGTGCCCTGACCCTTACAGCACACGATGTAGGTGCCCTAACCCTTACAGCACACGATGTAGGTGCCCTAACTCTTACAGCACACGATGTAGGTGCCCTAACCCTTACAGCACACGATGTAGGTGCCCTAACCCATACAGCACACGATGTAGGTGCCCTAACCCTTACAGCACACGATGTAGGTGCCCTAACCCTAACCCTTACAGCACACGATGTAGGTGCCCTAACCCTTACAGCACACGATGTAGGTGCCCTAACCCTTACAGCACACGATGTAGGTGCCCTAACCCTAACCCTTACAGCACACGATGTAGGTGCCCTAACCCTTACAGCACACGATGTAGGTGCCCTAACCCTTACAGCACACGATGTAGGTGCCCTAACCCATACAGCACACGATGTAGGTGCCCTAACCCTTACAGCACACGATGTAGGTGCCCTAACCCTAACCCTTACAGCACACGATGTAGGTGCCCTAACCCTTACAGCACACGATGTAGGTGCCCTAACCCTTACAGCACACGATGTAGGTGCCCTAACCCATACAGCACACGATGTAGGTGCCCTAACCCTTACAGCACACGATGTAGGTGTCTTAACGAGGTTTGTTAACACCTTAGATAACCATGCCTGTTGACAGTATAAATATTCATTGTAAGATATCTATATTGTTAACGCCATTATCGTTGACTTTATCATAGCCGACACATTATGTTTTGGACCTATGTGCTCAATCATTCGCTAAAAGGATGAAGTCATGACATTAAAGCCACATTCACATCGAATGTGGAATCTTGGATCAATACTTTTAAATTGATGTTAATGTATAACATACAAAAAAAAAAGAACTTTCTTTAAGAAATCCTAGAAATATAAACTCAATGTCTGCTGTTGATCTGACACAAATAGTTTAACTCACAGACACAGGGGGGGGGGGGGGGGGAAGAAGAAGAAAAAATGCGAATCAAAAGAAAACGGAAGAAAGTCTCAAATTGAAACGTATGGCGATGACCGCAATAGGATAAAAGAAAATGCCGAAATAAAAGGAGAGAGAGAGTGGGAGAGAGAGTGAGAGAGTGGGAGAGACAAAAGAAAGGTCTGGGAGACAGTAAGAAAATAGAGTCATCTAAATTAAAGAATACGGTGACAATTTTGGCGCTGGAATCAAATTGTTCAGACGTTGTGAAGTGAGTCTGAGTTATGGACCTTGTCTTGAATTGTGTACCTTGTTATGGAATTATTTTCAAGAAATATATTGGCTTGTTCTGGGTTTTAGTGCAAGTAGTTATTTTATTTCATTGTATGGTTTTTACTTGTATACATGTACTTCTGTGGTACAAAGTAAAGATTCTTCTTGTCCTAGAATACTTTTTGATATAATCGAAATATCATTTGTTAGTGGCCCCCGAAAGGGGAAAGCCACTATTATTTTTGTGTAGTTTGTCTGTCCGTCCTGTTTAGATTGCAAAAACTAGAAAAGATATTGAAAATCCGATATCATAATATTTTAGATCTTTCAAAGTTCTGGTGCAACCGCATTTTGTTCTCTGAAAGCGAACCGTTTCATTTTTTAAATTAAATTTGCAAGCATTTTTTTTCCATAAAAGCACACATTTTTATACCCATTTCACTATTAATAGGAATAAATAGGGGAGATCATTTTGATAAGTGTTATGTATATTTTAAAAACATCTATGTACAAGTCTTTTAAAAGGGTAAAAACATATTTGCATTACTAAATTTATAGCTTCATAACATGTGACATTCTTGCTGAAAATATTGAAATATACCTTTTTACCTGCCTTAGTGGACCATTTCAGTGGCCGATTCTGAGTTTGACTTTCTACTGAACACTGTCTTTGTAATGTTGTTATAATTCTATTGATAGCGTAACGCTATTTCCTTTGTTTCTTCCTTATGTCACTTTTCTACTTCTTTCATCTTCCCATCTCTTTTCTTACTTCATTCAATCTCTTTTTTCTCTCCAGTTATATCTGTCTTGCTCCTTGTTTCTCTCTGCCTAAGCTTGGCTTTTACTAGATCTCGTTTTTTCGTGTGCTTTTTCTTTTTTATATTGACTTGCATTTCATAGCTCTTCCTTCGTGGTCAAAGATGAGCACATCTCTCATTTCCTATGAACTCAAAGATGAGCACATCTCTCATTTTCTATGAACTCAAAGATGAGCACATCTCTCATTTCCTATGAACTCAAAGAGGAGCACATCTCTCATTTCCTATGAACTCAAAGATGAGCACATCTCTCATTTCCTATGAACTCAAAGATGAGCACATCTCTCATTTCCTATGAACTCAAAGATGAGCACATCTCTCATTTCCTATGAACTCAAAGATGAGCACATCTCTCATTTCCTATGAACTCAAAGATGAGCACATCTCTCATTTCCTATGAACTCAAAGATGAGCACATCTCTCATTTCCTATGAACTCAAAGATGAGCACATCTCTCATTTCCTATGAACTCAAAGATGAGCACATCTCTCATTTCCTATGAACTCAAAGATGAGCACATCTCTCATTTCCTATGAACTCAAAGATGAGCACATCTCTCATTTCCTATGAACTCAAAGATGGCTATAGAGTCCAATCCTCGCTTTAAAAAGCCGCCAATACAGATGGCATGGGTAAGTTTGGTCTACACTGCAGATGAGCCTGCTTCTCTCAGCCTTTTGTTAGCTCTGCGTTCTTTCTTGCTGGCCGCTCTCCTTGCCTCGTATCTTGAGACTTCGACACTCGTGGCTTCACGCTATGAGGAGCGATCGAGCACTAGTGTTTCTCCGCCATGAATGTCCATATCCCACTCCTTGACAAGCGCTCTTAAGGGTGTACTTGTAACACTTTCCTGCATACAGCTCTCCATAAAGTAGTCTTTTGGAAAGATGATTGTCTGGCATACTGATTCCACGTCCTACCCATCGAACTTAGGACCTCTCGGAGCAGTTCTAACTAAGCAGCGAAACTTTTGGTGATCAGAAGTGACATATTTTATTATCTTTGTTTTTGTTTTCAAGGTGAGTTTAACATGGCTTCTGTGTGTACCAAATAATACTAAGATAGGGTGACAGAGAAAGAAAGAAAAATAGAGAAAAGTGTGTCTCTTTCTCATTTCTCTTTGTGTTATAAATGTTTGGAGAAAAAAAAGACAGAGACAGAGAGAAGAACATTGAAAAAGAGAGAAAATGAGAGACAGAGACAGAATGGAAAGAAGAACTACCCTAGTGTCTTGTTTATAACGAATGTCAGTTTAATTTAGTTAGGTCAAAAAAAAAAAACGTCCACATTTTTAATGAAATACAAAAAATTGACAGACTAATTACCATAAAATAATTTTCTGAATACGTAATCCACATTATACGTCAAACACTTAATTATGAAGAACAAGACAAACTATGCTCTTTTACGTTGAGGTGTCAGCCCCCCTCCACTGCTCAACAGTCCTCGCCACGGTCACCCTCCCCCCTCCCCCCATTTTCTTTACTAGCTACCTATAAGGGGACAAAATCAATGCATTACAGGAGTCGGAGTAGGTATTGAAGTTAGTTGTCACCTGGTGTTTGGGCGTTTTATACCTTTTTTTCTCTTTTTCTTTCTTTTTTTCTCCCAGGCAAACACAGCTTAAGCCGGGCACACTGAGAGAATTAGCCGTTCAAACAGAATTCCAAGAGGGAGCTATCCGCCACAAGCATCCAAGTGTGTTTGTCTTCTTGGTCTAGGATGATCGCCATTTGACTTGTTTCTGTGTTCGCCAACAATTTTTTTTCTTCTGCTGTGGTTTCTTTAGCCCACGCCCCTGTGAGCTGTGGTGTCATCGGCGTATCACTCCCGCGGAGCCACGCATCACAGGACACTGGTCGGAGTGTGTATTATCCAGAGGATATCTAGCGAGTTGACCCAGCACAACGGGGTGCTACGCGGACATAACGACCTGGCTGGGAGGTAAGTGGATCTAGGCCTTATTTGTTTTTGCACGTGGATGCACTTCTGACACCATTTTAGCAGTCTTAGTAATCACTTCATTTGCTTTGTTTGTTCTTTTTGTAAGCTATCTGTGGTCTTAACTTTAATCTATTTACCATGTGTGTTTACAACTTTTTTTTCCTACGAAATTAGTGACAGTTACATGTACACGTTTTACTTTCTGTGTACTTTGACAGTTAGATTTTTATGTACACCTTAAGTTGTATACCTCAAATTGGAAAACCTAACTCTTGATTTGTTTATATGAGGCCATTTTATTAGGCATTGGATGTGGCTTATTTAATGTTTGTGTTTGCATTCATATTGTTATTGTTATAATCGTAATGTTGAGGTGGACTATTGTAGTGAAACAAAATTTCCCTTTGTCTGGACACATTTTATTTTATCTTATTTTATAAATCTTATCAAAACAAAGTCCGTAAAATGTTTTCCGGAAAATAAATAATTAATTTAATAATGAGCTTACTGTATAATGAAATAGTGGCAATGTCTTCGATTCCGAAGATTCAAGTTGGGTGCCATAGTTTCCCATGGCTACGTTCACATACTAAATACAAGACGACTTATTCATGTCAAGTGGTTTTCATAATCTTTTCAATACCGCCATTTATTTGAAAATATCACTTGTTTTTTGTTTTTTTTTGTATGTTTGTATGTGTTACAAAGTATACGGTTTTATTCAATGCAAAGACAAATCAGGAAACGAGTAAGTTCTTTCTTACTTTGTCACAAGACACCTCACTTAGCCAGTAATATATATATATATATAATTTATGTTTTTTAAAAGCTAAAAGACAGATTCTGTTTACAATTCACTTTTTATAGTAATAAACCAGTTACACGTCAAAGATTAGTTTTCTTTGAGGGCAGTCATTGCACAAGGTTGAGAAACAAAGACACTGGAAATAAGTTTGAGTGTATGGAGCAGCCGTTACAGTTGGCAAGCATTTCTAAGATTTCTAGAATTGGATTGTCTGAAAAAATAGTTCGGAGTCTGTTACGAGTGTCACGTGCCACGAAGACAGAGTTTGAGGGTTCCCAGACTCTTTTCAGTCACGACCAACATTTGCGTGAAAGACAAAATAAGAACTTCAAAACAGGCTTACAAGAAATGAGAATGAGATGAGATTTAATGAGCTGCTAGTCACAGACCTAGAAGGTAAAAGAAAGAAAAAATGCACTAAACAAAAGCGTTGACGAGCACATTGATAAGGCAACCACTGACATCAAAACCTAGATCGTCTAATTAAAATACTATTGTTGTGTTTTAGTGAACTAGTGGACTATCACAGTGATCTACATTTTTGTTTACTTTTGATTCAACTTAGACCTGGTTTTTATTTAAAACATTTTTAAGCAATTAACAAAAACTAAGAGAAAATTAAAAATAGAACGCGATTTGAAGAAATGTAAAAGTTGAAGAGGGGGGGTGGACCAGAACACTAGAAAATGAAAAGAAAAAGATTTAGAGGGATTCTAAAATAAACTAAATTGACAGTATGTATGTTTGGCATTAAAAGTTCACTTTTGTCAGCTTAATATATGATTCATTAATTGCTAGGGGCTTAGGGGCTTTGAAGTTTTATATTACAGTGCTAAAAAGTGTTTTAAAAAAGGTTTCAATATTACCTGCTTATCCTCTTGCATATTATGTACACCAGATACAACAACTACCTATTTATAGACTTGCCTAACTTTAGGAAAACCCACCTTGTTAAGAAATACTGGAGCAGTTTGTTAATTCTCTTAAACCAAGCCTCCCCTTTGCTGCCAAACAAAAGCCATGTTTGTATTACCTCGTAAATCGTTCCAGCGCTCATGATCCCTAAGGACCAAATTTGAGAACTACTGATGGAATTTGTAAATAGCAAGCATTGGGATAACTCTGCAGTTTTAGCATGTTTATTAGGACTGAGATGTGCGGGAACTGAATGCTGTTAATTTTAACACGAATTACCTCTTTCAAATATTTGTTTAAAGTTTTAACGAGGAAAAATTATAATAGAGGAACCACCGTATCCACAATAGTATGGTATTATTCTTGTCTTCTGGGCTTAGAATAAGGTCACAGTCCTTTGTGTTTGTTTTTTCTTAGTATCCTCATACTACATAGTGTACAAACGAGCTATCCGCCTTGGTGTATTGCACAACTCTCTACTGTCTAGTGACACAGTTGGCCTTTGATTATTTGTAAAAAAAAAATTGTGTTTGGGAATTTTTTAAAAGTATCCTCTATTACTTCTTCCTATAACCTTTTGGGATTTTGATTACTAGAGCTTAGAAATACGGTTTTCGTTCCTAGGGAAATCAAATGTTTCTGACACAAGATTATTTTATCTCTCTTATTTCCCCCCCCCCGACACCCAGATACAATATACTACTGAACACTCAGACTAAGCTACCACTGGCCAGCCATACCTGGTCTTAAAGTGACAAGATAAACAGTCACAATTCCATTTCGTAATATTCGTAATAATAATATTTTTAAAATGTGGAGTTTTTTTTCACCTTAGATTGGCCCTATCGGTTTAAAGATTTAGGGACGACTACTCGATTAAAGTATCGTTGAACCATAATCTTCAAATACAAAAACAAAATGTAATAAAATACTCAAAAAGACACAAAGATAAAGACACATTCCTCGTCCATATGCTAAGAAAATGTGTACAAATGTTCCTTCTTTCCTAGTGCTTTTATGGAATGGGCTGCCTGAGACAGCCAGGGAAACCAATGACTTGGCAGAATTTCAGTCATTGGTTAACATGCATGACTAAATGCATGACGCGTGGGACGTAATCATTCTGTAAGTAACAAAGTCTGTATTATATAAGATAAGAAGTTGCGATGTCTACATGCATGCATATTGATCTGTTTATATATATATATATATATATATATATATATATATATATATATATATATATATATATATATATATATATATATATATAATATATATATATATATAATATATATATATATATATATATATATATATATATGCGGAAATACCCGAAGACGCAAAGTCCGTTCATGATAAACATTTTTAGTTCTCTTGCACCCCCCCCCCATCCCATTATTTCCCTTTCACTCTCCCAACCATTTAATCGAATATCCAGCCTCTAGGCCAGTTGTTTTTTTAATCCTACTGCCTTCAGGCTCATATTTGAAGTGTTCAACCTGGCAACATAAATTTTGAACTGTCTAGCAATGGAAGTCATTGTAAATATACGACCTCTTGGCGATGTTCAAATAAAAGAAAACACCATTTTTTCGCCTATAAAAGTTTTCAAGACTAAATCAAAATTAAAAACAAACAAGGTTACAAAAGACAGTTTGGTGGAAACACAAACTCAAAATCGGCCCCCGAAATGGTCCACCCAGGCAGGCTTCAATATTTTCAGAAAGAACATCATAATGAAATTATATCAAAGACAAATGAGAGATAAGAATGGAGAAAGAAGGTTAACAGATCTTGTGTAGTGCCCCAACAGTCCCGTAGATCAAAGAATAGGTGAAAGTGAATGTAAAGCTAGATGTGAACCTAGCCTAACTAGTTCCCCTTTCAGACCTTGTGGTCTATAGGACAGATGATGTAAAGTTCATCTGTTTTTTGTGGCCTACGGTTAACGAGGGTGTCATGTAGCCAGCACAACGACCAGCCGCCTTTAATTTTCCCCAACTAATGTCAGGTACCCATTAGAGCTTAGAGGACTCAGAGGCGCCCAAAGATTCCAAAGTTGAAAATCCCAGTCTTCACCAGGATTCGAACCCGGGACCCCCGGTTTGGAAGCCAAGCGCTTTGCCGCTCAGCCACCGCGACTCCCCTGGCCTAACTGATGTCTTATAATTGATCCAATTGTTTTGAAAAAGCTCAATCTCTATCTCCATCACTAGCTCGTGAGTTTTGATAAAAGTTTAGGAAAATGAATTTTACAAGATTACTATTCGTTTTAAATCAGGTCCAAATTATGATGCATACTCATTAGCTTTTTCTCTTTCAAAAACTGCTTGCATAACTGATTTTAAAAATTAGATTTTTCGCTTTCAGAAAAAAAAAAGTAGCCGTTGCATCAGAACCTTGAATGGTCTAAAATATTGTGATGTCGGATTTTCAATATCTTTTTTAGTTTACGAGATCTAAACGGGACGGACGGACAGACGGACAGACATTTCGCACAAAACTAATAGCGTCTTTTCCCCTTTCGGGGGCCGCTATTAATGAGCTGAAAGAAACAAGATCTTCTGGCTTATTTCTAGGCTTTATTTAACATGTTTACAAAGACAGTTTGTGTAGAAACACAAACTCAAAATCGACCCCCGAAGTGGAGAATGGAGAACCTATTGAAACAACTCCCCCGGCCTTACATAATCCTTGGGGATTTCAATGCCCATAACACCATGTGAGGATCCAACAATACCGACACAAGAGGCAGTATGCTGGAGGATATCTTTCTCCAACATGATTTATGCATACTTAATGATGCATCACCGACCTACTTGCACCCAGGAATTGGATCTCTCACATGCATTGACCTCACCGTATGCGTCACTGGACTTCTGGACAACTTTAAATGGTCAATTCGCAATGATCTACGGGGAAGTGATCACTTCCCAATCATCATTACTAACAATCTCCCCTCATTGGGAACAATTCCAAAAAAGATGCTCCGAGGATATCACAGAAAATATCCTCGATTAACAGAACCCAGCTGATACCTTTGCTAGCAAGCTACTTAGTATAGCCAGGAAAGTTGTCCCCCTAACCTCCGCAAATCCAAAACGGCCTAGCAAACCATGGTTTGATACAGCTTGCAAAAGTGCTATTGGCGATAGGAAAAAACGACTGGCTGCATTTATAAAGAATCCTTCCCAGGAAAACCTAAAGCTATTCAGGATAGCTAGAGCAAAGGCTAGACAAACCATACGGTCAGCCAAAAGGAATTCCTGGAGAAGTTTTGTCGGCAGTCTGGATGCCAAAACTTCTGCTAGAGCGGTCTGGAAGACAGTAAGGCGAATCAAAGGGAAAGAATCAAATGCAATAGGGCATTTGAAAAACCAAGGACGAACTGTCACGTCCCCCAGAGAAATAGCTGACTGCCATGCATCCTCAATAGCAGAAAAGTCATCCACTGCACACTACACGCCAGAGTTCCAAAAAGTCAAAACCAGGGAGGAAAGACACTCCATTGATTTCAGGTCAGAGAACAATGAAGACTACAACAAACCGTTCTCGCTTGAGGAACTGAGGGAATCGCTAGACAAGTCACATGACACAGCGCCTGGAGAAGATGAAACCCAATAGCAACCAATAGCACTAACAAGCTGCATCTGCAAAACCATGGAAAGAATGATTAACAGTAGGCTGGTCTGGTACCTGGAGAGGAATAAAGTTATCTCCAACTACCAGTGCGGATTCCGGCAGGGGCGGACAACAACTGACCACCTGATAAGGCTGGAAGCTTATATTAAAAATGCATTACATAGAAGAGAACATCTAGTAGCTGTATAGAAAAGGCCTATGACACAACCTGGAAACATGGCCTTCTACGTGACCTGGAGCTTATGGGGCTTAAGAAACACCTTCCCCGTTTTGTGGGGGAATTCCTTAAAGACCGAAGATTTCAGATTCGAGTGGGCAACTTCACTTCTGACACTCATGACCAGGAAATGGGTGAACCCCAGGGCAGCATTCTGTCAGTCACCCTGTTCAACATTAAAATAAATAGCATCATAAATGCTCTGTCCCCTGGCATAGAGTGCTCTTTGTATGTTGATGACTTTGTCATTTTTACTTATGGGAAAACAAAATTCAAAATTGGGCAAACGATAATTGTTTTAAATTTTCGGACTCCTAAACAGTTAGTATGCATTTTTGTAATTTAAGGGGACTCCACCCAGACCCTGAACTATTTATAAACAAAAAGAAGATCCCTGTCGTGAAAACTACAAAATTTTTAGTCCTCACTCTAGATTCCAAATTTAATTTTCTCCCCCACATTAAGGAACTTAAGAGGAAATGCCAAAAGTCATTAAACATACTTAGAGTACTCAACCATACGGACGGGGAGCTGACAGAGATACCTTGCTGCTGCTATATCGGAGTCTATAGAATTCGATCCAAGCTAGACTACGGATCCATAATATATGGAGCAGCAAGGAAGTCGTACCTAAAAATACTGGAACCAATACAAAATGCTGCCTTGCGTCTCTGTCTCGGCGCGTTTCGTACATCACTTATCCCAAGCCTCCATGTGGAGGCTGGAGAACTCCCCATGGATATAAGAATGAAAAAGCTTGCAATGCAGTATATAATCAAGCAAAAATCCAACCCCACGAACCCTGCTTTCGCCTCCATATTTAACCCCACAGAGGTAGAATTATACAATCTAAGGCCTAACGTCATACAGCCGTTGGGCCTTCGAATGAGAGAACCCATTCAAAATTTAACCCCACCCATTGACCAAATCTCTAAAATAGAAACCCCTCAGAATCCTCCTTGGCTAATGAATAAGCCCAAATTAAATTTATCCCTCCTTAATTTCAAAAAAGAAAATACAGACCCAAGCATACTACAAGTCCACTTTAGGGAACTGCAAGAGAGCTACGGAGATTGTGGCACCATCTACACAGACGGATCCAAAATGGATGGAAAGGTCGCGTGTGCCTGCTCCTTTCGGAACAAAACAATCTCCCGTAGACTCCCCGATGGCTGCTCCATCTTTACGGCCGAATTGCATGCAATATCGCTTGCACTTATGGCCGTCAAAGCATCAGAAAGGAGGAAATTTATAATCTGCTCCGACTCCAAATCTGCATTGCAAGCTTTGGGGCGGATGAAGACTGACATTCCATTGGTACATAAGAGCCTGAAGCTGTTGGACCAAATAACAGCCGACCATAGGGATGTCACCTTCATCTGGGTCCCCTCCCATGTGGGCATTGAGGGAAACGAAGCCGCAGACAGAGAAGCAAACAGAGCCCTATATCATGCGGTGTCAGGAACCCAAATTCCCTGCTCGGACCTGAGACAAAGTATTGCCTCTGCCACCTACCAAGAGTGGCAGGACCGATGGGAGGCTGAGACTCACAATAAACTCAGGCAGATTGTGGTGGATGTCAGGTGGCGGTCCACATCTAAGGGTCTGACAAGGCGTGGTAGCACGACCATGTCCAGACTTAGGATTGGCCACACGTACATCACGCACTCTTTTGTGCTGAAGAAAGAAGAGCCCCCACTTTGTGAGTATTGTGACTCTCGCCTCACCGTGGAACATATCCTCATCGACTGCCCCAGATACCAGGATGTCAGGGAAAAATATTTTAGAGCCACTAATTTAAAAACACTATTCAATAATGTCGACCCTGGGAAGGTACTGGGCTTTATCCGGGAATTGGGGTTGTCTACGAAGATCTGATTTATGAATTTGTAAACATGTACCATTTACATTAGATTTTTACCAAATTATTAAATTTTTACTACCTCTACTATTTTAACTGTGAATAGGCCTTGATTTTAATGATTTGACTGTATGGAATTCGGCCCTTGTTGTGTGGAGGGAGAGTGGCCCTTGAGGGACTGCATCCACGACATGGCCTAAATTGTGCCGATGTGCCCAAAATCAAAATCAAATCAAATCAGCAGACTAAGGGATATTTGAAAGGGAAGGTTAAGTTAGATGTGAACCTGATGTCATATAATGATTATCTAATTGATTTAATTATTTTGCAAAGGGTCAATCTTTTATTCAAAGCCCCAAGGGAAAAAAACAACATTTCTTTAGTTAAGTGTCCTATTAAATTACATTTTTCGCTTTCAGAAAAGAAAAATGTAGCCGATGCATCAGAACTTTGAAAGGTCTAAAATATCATGATGTCTGATTTTCAATATCTTTTTTTTACGATATCTAAACGGCACGGACGGACGGACGGACGACACAAAACTAATAGCGTCTATTCCCTTTCTGAGGCCTCTAAAAATATTACGCCAATTTTTTTTAGACATATAGAAATAGTTTATTAAGTTTAGCCTATGTGGTTTTGTGCAAAGCTAATCACTAAATCTAATCGACCATCGGCGGACAATGTTACGTTTGCGCTGGATGTGGCAGAATATGTTTGTGTGTCAGTGAAGTTAAAGAAAAGAAAACGGTAAGGAGAATCGTAGGGTTGACATAATGGAAAATAAAGAAATCAATAAAATAACAAGAGTGAGATTGGAAGAGGGTTAGGAAGTAAATTGACAAACCATAGTTTTATACGACAAATGTTAAGGACGCCCAATTGAAAGATCACTGCTGCCATCTATATAATAAAATTGACTTTTTGCTACATGCATAGAAATCTGATTTTAAAGTGCTAAAAATGCACAGGATTATTGCATACCTTTTATAATACATAGCTAATTAACAGTTCCTAAATAGCTAGCTATTGAAAGTTATTGCCTATAGATGAAAATCCCCAATGGTTGACAACTCACTACAAATACAATTCATGTTTGGTAGGTAACTGACTAAAAATACACTGTTTGGACCACTATTCACTACAAATACAATTCATGTTTGGTAGGTAACTGACTAAAAATACACTGTTTGGACCACTATTCACTACAAATACAATTAATGGTATGGCAAATAACATTCTTCAAATACACTTTATGTTTATTAACCCACTACATATACACTTTCTGATTGGTAACTGAATGCAAATACACTTTTTTTCTGGTTGATAACTGAATACAAATACACTTTCTGGCTGGTTACTCAATACAATGAATGTTCCTTTCACAGAACTTTAAAAAAAAAAATTAAAACGAAATGGGGAAAAGTTTCCTTCTGATCTCTTCAAAAAAAAATGTTTTTTATTCTCAAAAGTAATTGGAGTTGGAGATGTCAACTAAAGTACACCAACGACTTTTGAGCCTCCAATCGACCATCTGCTATTACCGACTTCTTAAAATAGACTTAGACTGAATTACAGGCAGTCCTAGCTTTCAGCAAACTTCCTCTTTAAGATGAAAAAGAGAAAAACAAAACAAAACGTGGGAAGGGGAGGAGACTTACGTTGTATCCTCCCATCCTAGAGTGTACACAGACATGTCAAATATACATACAAGTTACTGTCATTTTGTAACTTTCAATGCGTACCGGATGAGGAGAATGGAGGCTGCTTTCAGAGGTCTTGTAAAGCAGGGCGCATATGTCGTCTGCGTTTAAAAAAAAAGGCTTTTATTAAAACTACAGCAGACTAGATCTATGTATTTCACTGATACCTAGAATACGGCCTGCGGGCTTGGTCAGGTCGGTGTCCTGGGGCAATGCGATCCCATTGAAGCGTTTACCCACAACGTTTTGGTGCCATTGGATTCGAAAGTACATATATAATTTAAGCTAATTAACATTTGATGAATATAATAATTGTGTGATGTACTTTATGACAGTATTGACTGCTAAAAGATAAATAACAATTAGTTCAGTGAAATGTTAAGATTTTAACAAAGTTTAAAAAAAAATTCTTCCATGTTATTAATTATCTTCACTAAGAAATTCTAATTAAAGTTTTAGTTATCTTCCTTATAGTTAATTAACATTCTCTTTCAGCAAGATTTTGTTTTTTATATTCTCCTCCACACATGACATTAGATCATTTGGGAATTATGTCCCCTGTTGAACTGTAAATTAATCATGCATAATTTAGAATACATGTAACATAATACATTTCTTCAGATTTTTGTGCAAAACCCAAAAAATAAATATATTTTTTTTTAAATCAGATTTTTACCATCATTTTCGGACAAGTCACGTGATCCCCACTTCCTTCATTTCCATCTTAACAGTACTTCTGCTTGGCTGCTTCGGGTGGCTGAATGGTAAAACTCTTGACTGGCAAAGTGTGTATCTCGTCTTTTCGGTACTTTATGACATCCATTGATAGATAACGATAAATCACTGACCGGTAGCACGTATCTTCTAAGGTATGTTCAGGACCTCAAGATGTCTGCGAGGTCAGTTGTCTTCACTACTTCGGCTTTTTTTTTTTTGGGGGGGGGGGTATTTCTTAAAGTATGAATCTATTTTTTTCTAATAATCTTTTACATCAACCTTATAATCAACTTCATCTTTAAAATTCCCACTTCCTGTGATGTCAGCTTCATTCAGTAGGTATTTTTTGTTTCTGGCCAGGAGGTTAAATGTAAGAAATTCTGTTCATTACTCTTGTCTCGTAGATCAAATGAGCTTCAACGTTTTGATCTTCTAATCACCCCCCCCCCATCTCATTGAACCTTTCTTTTTAAACATGCTGTTTCTTGGATTCTCACGTGTAGGTGGTCATGTCATAAAATGTGACAGTCATTCAGGCTTTTAATCATGATAGAATCTCACAAAGTGTAAATTTGGGAGGCATTCGTTTTAAACAATCAAAATGTAATTGCCTACTCACACACACACACACACACACACAAATATACATCAAATGATAAAAATGCAGTAGCTTACACACACACAGAGACACACCTAGTGATGAAAATATAATTGCTAACACACACACACACACTCACAAATGTACACCCAATGATGAAAATATAATTGCTTATACACACACACACACAAATATACAACTAACAATGAAAATATAATTGCTTACACAAACATCTAATGATGGAATATATAATTGCTTAGACACACACACACACACAAATATACACCTAATGAAAAAAATATAATTGCTTACACACACACACAAAATATGTATCTCTAATGATGAAAATATAATTGCTAACACACACACACACACACAAATATACACCTAATGATGAAAATATAACTGCTTAGACACACACACACAAATATATACCTCTAATGATGAAAATATAATTGCTAACACACACACACACACAAATATTCACATAATGATGAAAATATAATTGCTTAGACGCACACACACACACAAATATACACCTAATTATGAAAATATAATTGTTTAGAAACACACAAACACACACAAATATGCACTTATGATGAGAATGTAATGTCTTACAAACACGAGGATACACACTAAACACCAAATTATAAAACACACTCACGGACACACGTAATTACCTTGATCAAACTTAGCCCAAACTATGGAGCGACTAAAATTGTATCTTCTCCTTGAGAGATGAAAATAAACCTCACCCACCTTCTGTTACGCTTCTGACTAAACGTTATGAGAAAATAAAGCACTAACCTCTATCATCCACCGAAAGACTGCGTCGTGACGTCAAGGATTATGTCATAAACATTATTCACGCCGCTGTACATTTAATATGAACCCGAGACTGTCAAGAATAACAAGTGGTGTCAGAGTAGATTTGCTCAAAGACATCCAATTTATTTCTGGTTGGTTCTGTTCTGTCACTTTCTAGTCACATTTTTTTGTTTGCTTTGTGTTTTTTAACCAAAAATGTTTTACTTGGTTAGAACTCCATTAAAATATTTCAAAGTAAGTCTGTGTTAATTTTTTGGTTGAATACGTTTAAAGTTGGCAGCACCTTAAAATCTTATTTCAGACTATTCCTTCTGTACTCTAAATTTTCTGACTTTTTACGTGTACAAAAATAGAAGCTAAATCTTGTGTAAATAAAGTATCTACGCTACATTTGTCTAGGACTGGGCATGACTTTTGTTTTCTTTTGATGAAGTCTTTTGTAATGATTTATTCGATTTTGTCAAGAAAAAATAATACCAGATTGATCCAGTTTGTCTGCATATCAAAAATCTATATTATATTTATAAGGGCCCCTAAATGATCGATTCACTGACTCACCTATCACCGATTCTCCCACTTGCAATGGACGAAAAAATACAAAAAGAAAATAATTCATTGTATCTTTTACTTTGGATCTAGGACAAGTCAGAAGTTTTCATGACCGAAACCGCAGTCATTAAATAGACTATAAACCAATGTATTTGCCAGTGCGGCCGAATATGTTTTCAAAAGACGTCATAATATAAAATTAGGGTAATAGTTTAGATGCCCAGATACCTTTACTGACCACCATGTTGTTTTTAAACATATTTATATCCCTTACCTATATTAAACTTTTTTTAAAGAGAGTTGTTTGTTCTTAAGCTCTCAACTTTTTAAGTGTATTTACTGAAATGAAGGTCTAAATAAAATGTTAATAATAAATTGATGAACTTGTTTCTTTTTTTTTTTCAATAATTTTTTTTAAAGAGAGTATTTTGTTCTTATGCTATCATTGTAAAGGAATTTAAATATAAGATCTAGATCTAATAGCTGCTAGAAAAAAAGACAAAACAGCAACAGAAAAACATTGGTAAGTAATTCAAGGGAGATAGTCTAGTATTAAACCTTAAAACCAAAATGGTGCATTTCCAATGACAATATATGGTAATAAGAAATAAAACTTAAAAATATATATTTTAAAAACTATTTATCTCCGAGGAAATCAAATTACATATTTGTAATCTGCATTTTTTTCTGCATATTCTTAAAATATAATAGAAACCTGGTTTAGCGTTTCTAGTCTCGTAAACTAATACCAAAATTAGCATTTCCTGTTCGCTCCAGTATATAGACCTAATTATAATTCTACACATTTACCATTCTATTTCACCATGTTGATCTAGACAAGATATCTCAAGCATATTAGGTACTAATTTTATTACGACTATCTTAAAGGGAACATATGTAATTTATGATAATAGATGGACATACAATATAAAACTAAAAATCCAACAAATTCTCACAGTAAATCTGAAGCATATTCATCTAGATGTAAACTTTGTTATTTATAAGAGCTATTAAAAATTATACTTCAGTTTTTAAGCACTTTACTTTTTCTGCGAAATTTCCTCTGATACTTAAACCCAAGTGTCATATTCTTGAAAAAAAAAAAAACAGAAAAATACTAGATCTATCTCAGTAACGCTATTAAGATTGATTTTTATGTAGACAAGGGGTTCTCAACCTGTGTGTCGCGACCCCCTTGGGGGTCGATTGACGATTTGCCAGGGGTCGCCTAAGACCATCGAAAATATGGATTGTTTTTGTCTATTCTTCGTTTGCTGTGGGGGGGGGGGGGTCGCGGCCGAGTGGGGGATTCTAAAAGGGGTCGCCGAGCTTAAAAGGTTGAGAACCGCTGATGTAGACCGTGTCTAAAAGTGGAAATGACTATGATATTTTTTAAAATACCTGTATATGCAGACTGCGACTTTTTGGTGAAATACCGAAAAAAAAATACAAAGGTTTGATACAGGTTGCGGTTTTTTGCGAATGGTGGTCGTCAGGCTTCGACTAACTCAAAAAACTAACTTAGTGAGCACCAAGGAGGTAAAAGGAACCTGTGTACGAAATTTGATGCGGATACGTTCGATAGTTGAAGAGATCTGGTGATCAATGAGTCAGTGGTGTTTTAACAAATATAAAATAGATTGCAAACGATGTTTGCGTGTGTCCAACTGTGTGTGTGTCCAACTGTGTGTGTGTGTCCAACTGTGTGTGTGTCCAACTGTGTGTGTCCAACTGTGTGTGTGTCCAACTGTGTGTGTCCAACTGTGTGTGTCCAACTGTGTGTGTGTCCAACTGTGTGTGTGTCCAGCTGTGTGTGTGTCCAACTGTGTGTGTGTCCAACTGTGTGTGTGTCCAACTGTGTGTGTGTCCAACTGTGTGTGTCCAACTGTGTGTGTGTCCAACTGTGTGTGTGTGTCCAACTGTGTGTGTGTCCAACTGTGTGTGTCCAACTGTGTGTGTGTCCAACTGTGTGTGTCCAACTGTGTGTGTCCAACTGTGTGTGTGTCCAACTGTGTGTGTGTCCAGCTGTGTGTGTGTCCAACTGTGTGTGTGTCCAACTGTGTGTGTGTCCAACTGTGTGTGTGTCCAACTGTGTGTGTGTCCAACTGTATGAAGTATGGAATATCATTGTGGTCGTTTTTTTTTTGTCAGTGTGTGTCTTTTTGTCGTTGACAATGGAAGTCCTTGCTACAAGTTTATTTATCTGACATGTCTGTCAAGTCAAGGTATATTCATAGGACTGACTTTAGCGCCTTTTCTGTCCAGACTATTGTCTGTCTTTAGCGGCAAAGAACTCATTAGGTCTTCGTCTAGCAATTCTCACATGTTTATGACAGTTTAAAAAAAAAAAAAAAAAAATAAAATTGGCGTATATTAAATTCAGCAAGCGACCTACCCGCCCCGTCCCGTCCATGACCCACATCGTGAATAAATTTCTTTGCGTGTGTGTGTGAGTGAGTGAGCTAGAGTTTGTAGGACGTGCTTATTGTAGCCTTAGGGCTTGTCAGGAATTGGAAGGAAATTTCTTTTTAAGTATTTTTTTTTCATAGATGTTTTTTTTTTTTTTTTGGGCGGTGTAAAAACGAATATGCGAGACGTTTTCTGTATGTGAACGTTAATGACTGCATCAGTGAGACTTAATGTCTGTTTGGGTCCGGGGTCGGCAACCTGAGACTCGCGAGCCACATGCGGCTCTTTGGGTGTGAAGCTGCGGCTTTTTAGTTCCATACGCAAATATTATTTATTTTATCGAAACATTTTTTCAAATAGTTCTGAATATTTTAAGGAGAATTAGGCGCTGATTATGTCTCTCAGCCCCTTGTACTCGCTTTTCACTACACCCCTCCCCCATTACACGCGCCCTCACTGTTGTCAGTCGTCGGAAGCTCTCGGCCGTCGTCGCATGTTTCTATGTAGGTTTTAAATCGCTTTCGACGCAAGATGAATTAGCACCTCACCGCGTGCTTTGGCTTTTACAAATAGTTTGTTGTTTCAAGTCAATGAGTTAGAAGCGATTATCTTCTCAAAGTTACAAGCAATCTACAAGTAATGCTAATATGGCGAGCTTTGCGGTATCACTATAAATTGCGAAAAACGCAAACCATTTATAGACGGTGAGTATCTGAAAGACTGCTTCATACATGTATCTGAAGAACTGATTCATGATTTAAAAAACAAACCAGAAATTTTGAAAAAAAATCAAAGAAATGCCACTATTCACTTAAACAGAACAAGATAGAATAGCTCAATTGTCTTCAAATGTAACATATTTGCAGGCGGAAGATATCCAACTTTCTTCTGTCTTATCACTTGCTATAGATGAGTCTTGCGATATAAAGACACGGCACAAGTTGTCCATTTTGTCAGGTATATGTCTTCCCAAAGGTCAAAAAGAAGAAACTCTAGGATTGCTACCGCTCTCGTGACAAACAAGAAGAGAAGATATAGCGCATGCCGTGCAAAAATACCTTGAAGACATTAAGATCGCTTTCAATAAAATCGTTTCAATAACACCTGATGGAGCCAGATGTATGGCAACAACACGACAAAATAAACCACGAAATTCTTACGTTTCACTGCAAAATACACCAAGAAGTGCTTTGTGTCCAAACATTTCCGGCCGAAATAGTTGAGGTCAAAAATTTTGTAATCAAGATTGTTAACAGCATGTTGTCAAAAGCACTCTACCGTCGTCAGTTTAAAGACTTCTTAAAGGAAATGGAGACTCAGTATCCCGACCTCCTTCCCAACAAAGTGCGATGGCTTTCCAAAAGTTGAAACGTTTTGTTTTGTGCTTGAATGAAATAAATGCATTCCTAAATGATAAACGCATTAATCACCCTGAATTAGAGAACGACAATGGTTGCAAGCATTTTTCTTTATGGTGGTTATAACATCGAAGCTTAATGAGGTGAATCTAAAGCTGCAAGGAAAGTAAAACCCAGCCGAATTGGTTTGTTTTGATGAAAAAAAATTTTTGCAGAAGATATTCAGAGCGGTAAGTTACTTTTCAATGTCTAAAACAGTTTCGCAATAAAATCAGAGCAGCTATTGACATGAATTACTTCAGCACAGTTATAAAAAAATCTAAGAGGAATTTCTGGATAAATTTAAGCAGTTCAAAACCAACAAAACTATTCTAGCATTCATGGTACACCATTTCAACACAAATAGTAACGAAATCCACATTGATCCATTTGAAATTGATACTGGATCTCTAGAAATACAATTGCTCGATTTAAAAATAAAGTTTTGTGGGGTGGAAAATTTACAGAGTTGAAAATCAAGTTGGAAGTGTTGGAGGTCCAGAAATGTGTGTATGTAACACAACAAAAGGTAACAGCTTTCAAAGAAATGCCTTCGAGTTGATGAGTTGAATAGTCTTCCAGATTGCTACATCTTCGGACCAACATATTCGTGCAAGAAAGCGTTCTCTTGTATAAATATAATTAAAAGTAAAGTAAGAAGCCAACTTACAAATGAAAATTTAGAGTCGTGTTTGAAACTAAAAACAACAAGTTATGAGCCAAATGTATCCAAACTTTCTAAAACCATACAAAGCCATCGCTCCCATTGAATTTGTTTGCTCAATTGTTTGTTAGTGAAGTACAAGTTAGTGTTGTAAGTAAATATTTAACTGCTTTAGCTGTTACCGAATTAAAAATAATTATCCAATAACGCCATATATATTATCTAATTTGTAGTGAAAAACACTATATATATATATAGGAATAAAAAGTTCATAAAGAGTGTGTGAGGACTATTTATTGTTGGCAAGAAAAAAATGTTGTGGCTCTTTAAAAACTTTAAAATTGTGTAAATTCTAATTTTTGGCTCTTCCGACTCAAAAGGTTGCCGACCCCTGGTTTGGGTGAACGTGAATGTCTGCATGTGTGAGACTTGATGTCTGTCTGTGTGATAGTTAATGTCTGTTTGTAGGAGAGTTAATGTCTGTGTGAAAGATTATGTCTGCATGTGGGTCTGTATTGCTAAAGTTAAAATCTGTAGGCCTCATTGGTCGTAGGTATATAATGTCTGTTTTTGAGCTATGATCCGTACTTGTGAGTGAGAATGTCCTTTGTATATACTTTTTTTTAAATAGAACCTCTGTAGTTGATTACTTCGACCTTTCTAAAACTTTCGGTAAAATATTGACTCAGATGACGTGTGTTGGAAATGTGCATTCTCTACTAATTCTAATCACTATGTTATTCAAGCATGAAATGGTTTGCGTAAATCAGCCAGGAAATCCAATGACCCTGTAGAGCTTCAATCTCTCATTATCACGCACATTTAGATTGACACATAGATAAGCACTGGCCGTATTTATCTTTTCTAAAGGTTTGTAATTGATCAGATTTCAAATGTGAATTGGTGGATTTTTAATTTGATGGGTACATATCTGAATGGTGGATAAGTTTGTGCGTTGCAAGTCCATCTAAAAGTAAAGTTTCTTAATATTATTTGTCATAGTTTCCAATAGATAAGGATGTAGGAGGATTTTTTTATAAGTTAATTTAGCACTTAGGAGAGGAAACACAGTGGAGATAAATATCGAAACTAATGTATTCTAGTCCAGTACCCTTTTAAAATGATTCCGTTATCAGATTGTTAGGAAAAAAAACCAGAACTCTGCATTAGGTGAGGAAAAATAAAAAGAATTTAAAAAAAATGAAATCAATTTGTTGATAGACAGGAGGGACAGAAATATCAACACATTTCCATTACTGGTTGGTAGTCTCCCTTCGTTCTGGACATTTCACAATTAGCGATGTAGGAAGCTAAAAACAAAAAATCAATTTCTCTGTTGTTGTTTTTTTTTATACTGTTCCAAAGTTTGATTGGAAGGGCAGCTTGGACAGAGGTCCATTAGTAGTAGATGACGTGAACAAAGGGAAGGGCAGAAAATAAATAATAAATTCTTTTAGCTCCTTGTCAATTATACTCAAATTCGTTTTTAAAATCAGATAAAATTTTATAAATGAAACCATGTTTTACACTTGAAGCACTGTCTTATCCCAGAATACAACAAATTTTAATTCTTTGTTTTAACGTTGGATTATTTACTTCATAGGAAATCCTTCGATTTTCTCTTTTTTTGAAATATAAGGTGGATTTTAAAACTAAAGAAAATGTCATGGAATTTGCTGTATAGTTCATTTATTTTCTTCCACTAGAATCACATCACTGCAATTAGATTTAATGAATGTAATATTACATTTATTTTAATCAGATTTTACATTCCTAGGCTCATGAACCTATTTGGGGGGGGATATTTTGGAAAGGCGTTTATTTCTTCCTAAAATGAAACTTAATCTAAAAAAAAAAAGAAAATCTCCTGTTTTAGATTTATCAAGTTAGAACGATTAAATATGTGAATTGTTTTCATTGATTGTTACAGATTGTTGAAGAAGTGTTTGCTGAAATAAAAATATCGTTGATTAACTTTATTTCGAAAATCATATCCAATATGTAATTAGCTTAACAATTAAATACAACTACATTAGAAGTCTCATTATTGTTTTTTTTGGCACGGTTAAATATACGAGATGCTAAATATGACATTTTAATCATATGAAATTCTATACATACTATTCTAAACATAGGAGATAGTAAACATGCCAACATACGACATTCTGAACTTGGCATTCTTAACATATGACTTTCTAAACATATGACATATATAATATATAACAGCCTAAACCTTAATACCGTATTATGATAAACTATTATAATTTTTAGAGAGTCGTTGATTATCTGTTCCGTGTTGTTAGTCTCGTTCCTTCTAGGCAGCAATCGGTCAAAGTTGGAGCCATGAAATCTATTTGAGGAAGTAGAATTATCAAAAACTAATTTTCTGTTAAGAGTCCAATGTAAGTTACCTGATGGTGGCCTGAAGATGATTGGATCAGAATCTTTGTTTTAAAAAAACATACACAACATACATGGAAGTTATAGTTGCTAACTAATCATTTAATAAACTTGGTAGACATATTACTAACAAACAGAGCATTTAACACACTTTTTAGACACAGCTCAAAGCAAAACATAACATGTTTGATAGACTCAGTAACAAATGAACCATTCAGTACAGTTGATAGCCAGAGTTGTAAGCTAGACGTATGACACACTTGTTGGACAGTTACAAACTAAACTAGAAGTTCTTTTGGTTAAGAGTTAAAAACAGTAACCATGTCTATAAATAATCCCAGGGATTAATTAATACAATTACGGACAGGACGCAACGCATTATGGACAGTAATTGTAAGGATCTGGCAAGGTATAAAAAAAAGTGTCTAGTTCGAATTGAAGACTATTTAGTATCGACCCAAAACTTGGTTGGCTTCTTCCTTGTAGAACTGGCCTTGCCCTCTGTAATTAGTTCCTTTCTTCATTTATTTATATCTTGATTTAAGAAGCAATGCAGTGTCACGCGTGAAGTTCACCGAGTTAAGGAAACAGAAAGGATTAGTGTGGATTTAAGGACAGCTCGGGATGATACATGTTGCCCAATGATATGTCACAGTTGTGTTGTGTACAAAGCTTGTGAGTGTTTCTGTTGGAAGGGATGCTGCAAGACACAATGGGAATCGATGATCTAGGTCATAGGTCAGACTTAATGATATTTACAAACGCGACTAGTAGAGAGGTTTAAACAATATAGCCTTGGATATATTTACATTCGCCATCTTGTTCACTCTTTTCTTTTTTGTCATTTTCATTATATTTCTCTCCCTATATTCCCCCCCCCTCTCTCTCTTTCTTAGTCTCTTTCTTAGTCTCTTTCTTAGTCTCTTTCTTAGTCTTTTTCTTAGTCTCTTTCTTAGTCTCTTTCTCTCTTTTCTTTATCTTTTATATTTTTTTCTATTTCTTTTCCTATCAATTTCTATTTATCCAGTAAAAGGCCCAACAGACTTGTGAATGTCAAAGGACAATGATAAATCAACTCAAAGGCCCAACAGACTTGTGAATGTAAAAGGACAATGATAAATCAACTCAAAGGCCCAACAGACTTGTGAATGTCAAAGGACAATGATAAATCAACTCAAAGGCCCAACAGACTTGTGAATGTCAAAGGACAATGATAAATCAACTCAAAGGCCCAACAGACTTGTGAAGGTCAAAGGACAATGATAAATCAACTCAAAGGCCCAACAGACTTGTGAATGTCAAAGGACAATGATAAATCAACTCAAAGGCCCAACAGACTTGTGAAGGTCAAAGGACAATGATAAATCAACTCAAAGGCCCAACATACTTGTGAAGGTCAAAGGACAATGATAAATCAACTCAAAGGCCCAACATACTTGTGAAGGTCAAAGGACAATGATAAATCAACTCAAAGGCCCAACAGACTTGTGAAGGTCAAAGGACAATGATAAATCAACTTTGGATTTTAAAAAAGAAGTCAAGATTATAATTTAAATAAAACTCAAAATTTTGAATACAAAAAAGTATATTATAGATCCATTTGGCAGTTCCTTTCAATTTATCTGGCGGAAACAAAATGGTGAATTTCAAATAGTCTTTTTTATTTACCAACTGTTTTGTTCAGCCTGCTCCGAGTCTTCAAGAATGGGTTTTTATCAATAATGTCAACTCATAAACTGTTGACAATCTTGATAATAATATTGTATTTCCTTTCTCCTCTTTTCTCCATTCTAGTCGTTCCTTTCAGGAAGAAGATAATTAGATTCTAGGGCACAAGTTTCTCCCCAAGTTGCTTTCACCTTTACCTATCTGTCTGTTGAACCGTTGAGGCACCACACGTGATCTGTCCACGTCTTTCTCCATACATCTCTGCCTTTGGCTTTGAATAGAATCTTTTTCCCATCGCTTCCCAGTTAGATTTAGATTTGGAAGCAGCGATCAACACCAGCTTTACATAACCACGTTCTACAGTTCACAATCTACTTACAAATGGACAGGTTACTAGGTCTGCTTGCTTAGACCTCGCCATTTCATTACACGGTCCAGACTTCTGTTACTGCAGAACACTTGTGAAGTCTATGGAATGACCACATCATTGAAATATCACAGACTATTTCTCTCGCGCGTCTTATATGCAAGTCTGAATGACCATTCACATAATTATCACATTATTATCTGTTTATAACCACAGCTAAAGGCGGGTGGAGCGGGGTATGAGAGACAGGAGGCGAGAACCACTTTTGATTGATGTTGCTTGTGAGTTGAAGGTTAGTGTTTAATTCATTTGACAAATATTTGACATAGTCGACCGGCGCCGTAGCATGGCCTTAGGCCACTGCAACCTATGCGATCGCAGTGAGCCCCGCACTTTTATAGGAGCCGTGCTAATTTTAGGTGTATAAATTATTAAATTAAACCATGGTATAACTTATAACAGATTTCCCGCGGCCTCCTGTCGATTTATCCGTATCCCTACCCAAACTTGGCCCTGTGAACTCCGTTTCGCATAGGGCTCTACCATGGTTAAGTCCGGTTCTGCTATTTAGTGACGGATGAATACTACTCCCCCCTCCCCTCTTTTGTTTTCGCCTCTTAAATTACCCAGGATAGCTACCTCCGTCTGAGTTGCAAAAATAAAAGAGTGATCTTTCCATGGTGTCTTTCCATGGTGTCTTTCCATGGTGTCCAAATTCTTGAGCGTGCTCTGTCGCCTGGATGGTTACTACAGAGTAGATTACCCCCCCCCCCCCCGCCCCCACCACCTTTTTAACGTGAGGTAGAAATAATAAAAAAAGAGTGATCTTTCTTCTTCTACGTGTACTCCCCCCCCCTCCCCTCCCCCTCTTGTTTTCTCGTGGACTATCCGCAGAAATAAGAGAGTGATCTTTCCTTTGCTACTCTACAAAACTCTTGAGGGAAGAAGAGAATTATATATATAGAGATTCTGTAACTGCATTGAAATGAATAGTTTGTATCTCTCTGTCGAATCAAGTCAAGTTTACTTTGTTTTAAAACAGAAGTTTTCGAACTTTATTCAAATTTCTGTATCAACTAAATATCAACTAACTAGCTTTCTGTGACTACATTCCTAATTAACATAATTTATTTCCATGTGAGTTTAAAAAAAAAACAGATTCTCGAAAATCTTTTCTGTATTCAATGTTTTTATTATTCTCATTGATTTGCTTTGTAAACTCTAACTTGTATGGCACACTGCCATTAAAGCATTATGTAGATAAGAAACTGGCATTAAATAGTGACCATATTATTACTATATTATTCATGACCCACGAACGTTTTAGAACAGATTCAACATTTGGTCTCCGTTATATTGTGCTATGACTTTTCTGTCAATACAAACAATTATTCTTTGTGTTAAACACACTAAACGTTACTGTTAGCTATAAATAGATGTGATCACATGGCGTTGTTTTGCAGCGACACTATTTTTAACTCGAATGAGATATTTTTTTAAGCTTATTGGACCATTTGAGATTAATGTGGAATAGAATGAGCTACAGATGGACGCCAAGAGAAATGTCGAAAATAGAAATGTCGATTAAAATAACAGTCTTGTAGTCGGTGAGTAATAACAACTCTAATTATAAAAAGATATAACACACAAACTCATAGGCGACCCTTATGGGCCAGCTGCTTGGTAGGCGATGCTGGTCAATATGATCCGACAGTGCATACATTCGAAATGGTTCGAATCCTGGAAAGAATCACATTTAGTTTTTAACTATAAAACATTAAAAAATTATTTTTTTAAAAGTTTAATATCAGGTGACCGAGCCTCGCTTTGATGAATATTTTGTTAAGGAAGATTATATACCCGAAGTCATTTTGGGAATATTTTTGTAATTAGGAAAATAAGCGATCGGGTAAAGACTATCAATCCGAAGAGTTGCTTTTTCGTTCTGTCAGTTTTCATTGTAATTGTACATGGCGATTAGAATAGAAAGTCCCCCCAACAGTAGGCCTATTGAAAACCACAGCTCACGTCTTAACGTTTTACATTGCTTCTTTCGCATAAAACTATTAGGCTAGTATAGGCTTGAAAGAAAGTCTTTGCAGTGTAACTTCAAAAATGGTTACTTTCTGACCTTTAATATTGCAATTAATAGATTCATTATGGCTTTGAGGCATGGACACTTTACAGAAAACTAAGACTTCTTGAGTGCTTTCACCAAAGACGCTTGCGCTCCATTATGGACATACGGTGGCAGGACCGCACTACAAACAGCGATGTCCTTGCCAACGCCGGTATGGACAGTATAGAGGGACTTCTTATGGTCCGACAGTTGCACTGGGTAGGGCACGTATCCCGTATGGGAGACGAACGTATGCCAACGGCAGTCTTTTTTTTGGTGAGCTAAAAGGTGCTCGACGTAACAGAGGCACCCCACGGAAACGCTTCAAAGACCAGCTTAGGCGTCAACTTTCCTTGGCTGACATAGAAGAGAGCACCTGGTTGTATGCGGCCTCCAAACGAGACAACTAGAGGTCACTCACGAAGGCCTCGGGATACACATTTGAGACCAAACGAAAATCTGCTGCCGAGGACAAACGCAGACGGCGAAAAGAAAATCTAAATCGACCACCTGCGATCAATGGTTATGCTTGCCCTGGATAAGGCAAAATATGTAGTTTACAGCTGAGGCTGCGCAGCCACAGGAAATACTGCATTCCACACTAATCTTCGGACTCGAAGACAAGCCTTATTATTATGGCTTTAGTAAGAATCATCAAGTGATGCAAAATCTCTACGTTATAGTGTAAAACGTGCACCTAGTAACAAAGTAAAATCGCGCATTCTTTTCTCAGAGACTTAAAAACATCGCGTTAGTATTCTAAAGAAGCGTTATTGTGAGGCACCTCTGTTACTCCGACAACATTTCGGCTTATTAAAAAAAAAGATTGCCAAAAATATGTTTGTCCCCCTTACGGAATAAGTGCCCTGCAAAGCGTGACTGTTGGATTATAAGAAGTTCATACCATTTTGCAAGAATATCGCCGCAGCAGCGTGATGAAAAATCGTTCACCGCGAGCTGAATATCATCAGGGCCAGCCTTAGGCCTATGCTGCCGCAGTGGACCCCGAAGGTTCAAAAGCCCCGCACTAATTCTAGGTGAAAATTTTTTAATTAAACCATTATAATTTATAATAGGGTTCCCGTGGTCTCCTTGTTTTCAAGAAGCTCCTGGAAATCTCCTAAAAACTCATAAAAATGTCCTTAAAAAGACAAAATTGTCACTTTGGGGTGTCAATCAATATCCTAAACGCCAGTCCTACGCGTGATATAAAAAAAAGGCATCGTCAGCTTTCATTTAGTAAAAATGTAATGCAAATACGAATTTATTTTCTAATACAAAATCTTTATTTTCACTTATTATCCTTATCCCTTCCCTTACTGGTCCGCGCGCAATCCATTTCACATAGGGCCCCGCAAATGTTAGGGCCGGCCCTAGTTGTGCAAGTAAGGCATAGATAAGCTGTGTTATGACCATTCCCTATGTTTTGGTATGGGACAGTAGACTTCGAAGCTTAAACACATTGCAATAATTCATCAGCAAAATAACAAAGTAAAAGCTACCTTCGCAAATAAAGTGTAAATAATTTATAAAGCCTTTAAAACACAATAACTAATCATACATAAAGATATTTAATTTCATTATCTACAATAAGATGGTGCGCAAATGTGTTACGCCAATTGAATCATTAAAACTTTTTCTTGTTTGCGAAGAAATGTCTTAGTGTACTGCTGTGAGCCTAGTGACTTAAGCGGTGTCAAGTTCTTTCCCATTGACGTCATATAGAAAATTTCATTCATAAAACATTCGAGCCAAAATTAATTTTCGATAACGAGCCATTTTCAAACCGATAGAACTGTCGACTTCGAGTTTTCCCGATGTGGCCAATGAGTTGAGAATTTTTTTTCTCACTATTATGCACATACGTTTAAATTTCAAAGAAAATCGTTAGAGCCGTTTCGAAATAAAATGTATATATATATACAAGAATTTCTCTCTTAAGAGTATAGGATACGAATACTAATTGTATCAATTAGTTTGGATCAGTCGTGTAATTAAATTTGTAAGAGATCTAGACCAACAACAATAAATCTGTGCGATTAGAAATAGTTTGACCAATTGTTCTTGTGCAGCGTTGTTTCCCTCAATACACGCTATAATGGACCCAGTTAAGAAATGGAGGGGGGAGGGACAGAAGGGGAGATCTGGCTGGATTTTTATGCAATTGCTTTTTAAAAGCATTTATTAAATGAATGGGGGGGGTTGACCTGAATTCAAAGTCAAGGCTCAAGCCGACATACTAATCACTCTGCTAGTGAGCTGCTTATCAAAACAAAAGATCTTTAGTTTCAGACTTACTTTAAAGCGGCGATCTATAAAGGGGACTAATTCAGCCTATACCACCACTTCAGCAGTCAAGTACAAATTCTTTCTCTTGTTCGAGATACCAAACAAAAAAATTTATTACCAATAGTTAGTTTACTAATTGGGATTTTTTGTTTATATTGATATGTTGTCAGGTCACTGAAATAATAGCGCAAAATTTCAACTTGATCCGAGGGGTGTGGGAGAAATAGCGTATTCAAACTCTTTGCCAGGCAGACAGAGTGAGTTGATATATGATATAAGCTTTGTAACAGAAATAGTCTTACTTCAGTCTCAATTTTTTCAAATTGTGAGTTAGGTGAGTTAAGTCTGCCAGAGTAGGTGCTTTTTTTTTTTTGGTTGCCATCTGTATCTTGTTGGATCTTCTCCCTGACATGGCTCTTGCTCTTTGGCACTTGTCTGTTAATTCCCCCCACTCTTTTTTTTTGTCGTGTCCCTCCCTCTCGTTTCTTGCTCAGATAATTTAGCAGATGTTCTTTTTTGTCTGTATCCACTATAGGGTGCAGTGTTTAAAAAGACCAAATTGACTGTGAGAATGAGAAAAATGCAAAAAAAAATAAATAAATGATTAGCATATTTCTGCTTCCGGATCTTGGAGACGAAACAATGCTTTTGCAAGACTTTCTTTTAAAATATAAGCTTTTTTTTTAAAGTGTTAAAATGTGTACATTATAATTGTGGTTCTTGTGGGGTGATTTTGTTTGTTTCTGGAAAAATTTTAACAATTTTTTTTTCATGCTGAGACACATTTTGTTACGTGATTTTTTTTTAATTTAAATTATTGAAATAAGAAAATGAATTTGGTGGATACCACTGTAAACATTAGCTTAGCAACCGTGACGCGAAAGGGGTTCATTGCCCGGGCTAACGACCAACAGAGGCCCAAACTGGCTCTTGTAAGGGAAAGAACCATGTGTAGACTGTAAGAGTTTCAATGTTTTGAATTCTTACATTACTTTACTTAACCCTTATATATTCAGTGTTCTGAAATGGATTTTTTAAAAATATATTTTACAAAAGAGCAAAATAATCTATGTAAATCTGATTACTGTTGTATGAACTCTATTAAGGCTTGTAACTCTTCAATAACAGTAAAGCGTTTCATTTAGCTCTTACGTATTAGATGTTTAATGATCATAATGATAATAATGACAGTAATATAGTTGTAAACAATGTGAAAGTGCTCCATTAAATAAATTATGATTGTTTTTTTTTTATGTCATTATTTCCTTAATATTACTGTACTTTATCACCAGTTAAAATACATCAATTATAATTATATGTTGACAGTGGAAATACATTTTATTATTGAGGGAAATGTGTTGTTCATCTACAAAAGATATTATCACAGAAATGCAAATCCTTATAATCATTAAAAAAAAAAAAACAAGGTTACAAAGACAGTTTGTGTGGAAACACAAACTCAAAATCGGCCCCCAAAGTGGTCCACCCAGGCAGGCTTTCAATATTTTCAGAAAGAACATCCAAATGAAATTATATCAAAGACAAATGAGAGATAAGAATGGAGAAAGAAGGTTAGACAGATCTTGTGTAGTGCCCCAACGGTCCAGCAGATCAAAGGATAGGTGCAAGTGAATGCAAAGTTAGATGTGAATCTGGCCTAACTAGTTCCCCTTTCAGACCTTGTGGTCTATAGGGCAGATGATGTAAAGTTCATCTGTTTTTTTGTGGCCTGGGTGTGGGTGTCATGTAGCCAGCAAAACGCCCTTTACTTTTCCCCAACTAATGTCAGGTACCCATTAGAGCTGGATGGACGCAGAGGCGCCCCAAGATCCGGAAATTAAAAATCCCAGTCTTCACCAGGATTCGAACCCGGGACCCCGCTCAGCTACCGCGCCTCTCCTGGCGTAACCGAGGTAGTTTTCTCTAGCTGTGGCTGTTTTAAATGTTCACGAAAATGATGTTTAGAAGATTACTATTCGTTTTAATTTAGGTCAAAGTTATAATGCATACTAATTAGCTTTTTCTCTTTAAAAAACTGCTTGCATAACTAATTTTAAAAATTAGATTTTTCGCTTTCAGAAAAAAAAGGAGCCGTTGCATCAGAACTTTGAATGTTCTAAAATATTGTGATGTCGGATTTTCAATATCTTTTCTAGTTTACGAGATCTAAACGGGACGGACGGACAGACAGACAGACATTTTGCACAAAACTAAATGCGTCTTTTCCCCTTTCGGGGGCCGCTAAAATAGAAATGCTAATCCTTATAAAAAGATGCACAAATGAACTAGAGGCTGAAGCGCATAGATATCTAGGATGCAGCAGATAGACAATTGTTGTCACAAAGGGAAAATATAAATAATTAACTCCTTAAGTTTCTAATAGTTGACAGTTTGGCTTCTCCAATATATCCTATCATGGGAGAATTGTCAAGGTCTGATATGAAAGTTAGGTTTGAAATTAAAACAGTTTGCTACACGTTATTCTTAATCTGCTTTGGTCACCAACTATCTGATATCTTCTTTCAGTGGCGGGAAATCTGCTTTGGTCACCAACTATCTTCTGATATCTTCTTTCAGTGGCGGGAAATCTGCTTTGGTCACCAACTTTCTGATATCTTCTTTCAGTGGCGGGAAATCTGCTTTGGTCACCAACTATCTGATATCTTCTTTCAGTGGCGGGAAATCTGCTTTGGTCACCAACTATCTTCTGATATCTTCTTTCAGTGGCGGGAAATCTGCTTTGGTCACCAACTCTCTGATATCTTCTTTCAGTGGCGGGAAATCTCTTTGGTCACCAACTTTCTGATATCTTCTTTCAGTGCCGTGAAATCTGCTTTGGTCACCAACTATCTGATATCTTCTTTCAGTGGCGGGAAATCTGCTTTGGTCACCAACTGTCTTCTTTCAGTGGCGGGAAATCTGCTTTGGTCACCAACTATCTGATATCTTCTTTTAGTGGCGGGAAATCTGCTTTGGTCACCAACTATCTGATATCTTCTTTCAGTGGCGGGAAATCTGCTTTGGTCACCAACTATCTGATATCTTCTTTCAGTGGCGGGAAATCTGCTTTGGTCACCAACTATCTTCTTTCAGTGGCGGGAAATCTGCTTTGGTCACCAACTATCTGATATCTTCTTTCAGTGGCGGGAAATCTGCTTTGGTCACCAACTATCTGATATCTTCTTTCAGTGGCGGGAAATCTGCTTTGGTCACCAACTATCTGATATCTTCTTTCAGTGGCGGGAAATCTGCTTTGGTCACCAACTATCTGATATCTTCTTTCAGTGGCGGGAAATCTGCTTTGGTCACCAACTATCTTCTGATATCTTCTTTCAGTGGCGGGAAATCTGCTTTGGTCACCAACTATCTGATATTTCTTTCAGTGGCGGGAAATCTGCTTTGGTCACCAACTATCTGATATCTTCTTTCAGTGGCGGGAAATCTGCTTTGGTCACCAACTATCTTCTGATATCTTCTTTCAGTGGCGGGAAATCTGCTTTGGTCACCAACTGTCTTCTTTCAGTGGCGGGAAATCTGCTTTTGTCACCAACTATCTAATGTCTTCTTTCAGTGGCGGGAAATCTGCTTTGGTCACCAACTATCTAATGTCTTCTTTCAGTGGCGGGAAATCTGCTTTGGTCACCAACTATCTAATGTCTTCTTTCAGTGGCGGGAAATCTGCTTTGGTCACCAACTATCTGATATCTTCTTTCAGTGGCGGGAAATCTGCTTTGGTCACCAACTATCTTCTGATATCTTCTTTCAGTGGCGGGAAATCTGCTTTGGTCACCAACTGTCTTCTTTCAGTGGCGGGAAATCTGCTTTTGTCACCAACTATCTAATGTCTTCTTTCAGTGGCGGGAAATCTGCTTTGGTCACCAACTATCTAATGTCTTCTTTCAGTGGCGGGAAATCTGCTTTGGTCACCAACTATCTAATGTCTTCTTTCAGTGGCGGGAAATCTGCTTTGGTCACCAACTATCTAATGTCTTCTTTCAGTGGCGGGAAATCTGCTTTGGTCACCAACTATCTGATATCTTCTTTCAGTGGCGGGAAATCTGCTTTGGTCACCAACTATCTTCTGATATCTTCTTTCAGTGGCGGGAAATCTGCTTTGGTCACCAACTGTCTTCTTTCAGTGGCGGGAAATCTGCTTTTGTCACCAACTATCTAATGTCTTCTTTCAGTGGCGGGAAATCTGCTTTGGTCACCAACTATCTAATGTCTTCTTTCAGTGGCGGGAAATCTGCTTTGGTCACCAACTATCTGATATCTTCTTTCAGTGGCGGGAAATCTGCTTTGGTCACCAACTATCTTCTGATATCTTCTTTCAGTGGCGGGAAATCTGCTTTGGTCACCAACTGTCTTCTTTCAGTGGCGGGAAATCTGCTTTTGTCACCAACTATCTAATGTCTTCTTTCAGTGGCGGGAAATCTGCTTTGGTCACCAACTATCTAATGTCTTCTTTCAGTGGCGGGAAATCTGCTTTGGTCACCAACTATCTAATGTCTTCTTTCAGTGGCGGGAAATCTGCTTTGGTCACAAACTATCTTCTGATATCATCTTTCAGTGGCGGGAAGAAAATACTGGGCAAAGCCTGGTCACATGTACCAACATGAGAGTGATTCTGCAGAAACCGGGAGGACAGTGTCAAAGCAGAGAAGCAGTTCTAGTCAAAAGTAATAGACATCAGACACCCAAATGTTCCCCTTTTTTCATTAGATAAAGATGAACCTTATGAGACTTGATAACGTGGGGGTCAATGGTAAACTATATTTGTTCATTTATATTTAGACAAAAAAAATTATTGCTCTTTTTAAATTTTTTTTTTATTTGTTTTTGCACTAAAATAATTTCAGGTCTAAATGTAACATAAGGGACACCTGTCTAATAAAAAAAAATCTGTTTGTGATTGGGCAAAATGTGATTGGCAAGCGGTATGATAACCTTCGAAATATGAATCTAAAGTGTTGGTTTACACAAGCATCTGACATTGTCTTTCAATCATTCAAAGTATTTTAGAAATTTGTCCTCGGAAACTGAGCTCCAGATCACATTTTGACTTTCTACTGGGTTGAATAAACCAAGACCTTAACATAGTGTGTGTGTGTGCTTCAACGACTTTTGTCTCCTGTGAAGTGGATGTAACTGTAGAACATCTAGTCATGGCAATGTTGTGGGAAGTCTTCAGGACTTTGTTTTTGTTGCCCCGAGCCCATAAGAACAATTTCTACTGGTTCCAACACATGTGACAAACACATTCAGGATATCTTTCGATTTAGCATGTGATTCGGAATCCTAGCAAGTTACATGGTTGACTAATGACATTTACTTTTCAAATGACCCGAAAGTTTACCCCATGAATTGGACCTCGTGAACCTTATGCATTATCTGTCTTAATTGTTGCTTTCTTGGATATGTACTCTATTAGAGAGTATGTGGCTCAATCACACTCAACTTACGAGAAAGGTGGGGGGTGGGGGTGGGGTGCTAGCGTTGTATTTCTGAACCCTGGTCTACGGGTACCCTGCTACCCCTCGGCTGCAAGTCAATAAGAAAGTATAAATCGCTGTTAGAAACCCAAAGAGTAACTACTGTTGCTAGTAAATGTAATTGAAGCTTCTTCTGTTAGCAAAATAAACAAGTTATAACTGCTAGGAAGTTAGATACTGCAGCTTTCTAACATAATTGTAGCTTCTGCTGCTAGCAAATAAAAAGGTAGAAACTGCTGTTGGCAAATAAAAAGGTAGAAACTGCCGTTGGCAAATAAAAAGGTAGAAACTGCTGTTCGCAAATAAAAAGGTAGAAACTGCTGTTGGAAACTAAATACGAAGCTGCTGCTTATAGAAACAACAAAGATAGTTACTGATACTAGCCAATAGAATGCTATCTTCCTGCTGCTTTCAGAATAGAAACCCTACAGTTGCTACAACAAATTACTTTTTTTTTAAAGTAGCTTTTGATGCCAGTGATGAGAGACTACATAAAGCATTGCTGTCAGCCACACAATTATTCAACGCCAAATATGGACATCCCTGCTTTAAGATTATTCTCTTGTAAGCTGTACAAACTAATCTCGATATGTTCCAGTCTATGGTAGGTTTTGAGAAGATTTCAACTGAAACCAGGCTACAAATATAAAGCAGCTACTGAAGCGGAATTAAAATGGCTGGACAAGATGGAAAAGTGAGGGGGACAAGAAAGAGAAACAAATGAAACAGAGAGAGAGAGAGGGAGGGAGGGAGAAAGAGAGATGAGAAAATAAAGAAACCATTGAAGGATTTTTGTTTTGGACTTTTGGAGTTATATAAGTAGTTTAATTACAATACTGGCGTATTATTTCTCGGCATACAAAGCTGGGGTGGATCTTTTCAAAGTAAGTTTTGTAGACTGATTGATTCAATAATCTCTTGCAATAAAAAAAAAACTTATTTTAAAATATGTTCCAAAATATTCAGTGTATGTAAATAAATTCCCAAAACTAGCCAAAAAATTAACCAAAATTAGCATAAATATCTTTATACTTGCAAAACATTTTCACAGATTAGACTTCAATCACAAATTTTTAACAGGACATCAAATATAGCGAAATTGTAAATATTTCATAACTGAATTTAATTGGTAATCTTTTATCAGCGAAATTTAATTACAATTTTACTTTCGTATAATAACCATCAATATAGTCGAAGCATGATTCGAACTTTTGACTTCTAAAAAGCTAAGCTTGACGCTATCCACTCGACCAGTGTTATTCAATGTATGGTGCGGGTTCTCCAAGGGGTACGGGAAGAGCTCCATTAAGTATTTTGATTTTTAAAATTCATCATTGGCCTCCTTCAGTCGTAGGACGACTATGGTTCATCTCAGAGCACACTTCCTCATGTGGCTGTGGAGCCCTATTTTGGAGAGACACTCCCGTCCACAGATAGCGCAGGTTAAGGTGATTGCTTCGGTGGTAGAGGAGCTGGCCGTTTTTCGGATTGTGCGTTTTTCTTCCAGGGCTGAGACCCATTTACTTTCACTGTCCATAGCTTTCTTGGTCACTGTCTCTCTCCACCTGTTGCGGTCTAGAGCTATGTTTTCCAATTGTCAGTATTGATGTTCACTGATTTAAGGTCACGTTTTATTACATCTATGTAACGGAGGTGGGGGGGGGACCAGTTTTTCTTGTGCCAGTCGCGAGTTGACCATAGAGGATGACTTTCGGGATGCGCTTGTCCTCCATCCGGCGAACATGTCCAAGCCAGCGCAAACGGCGTTGTCTGAGGGCTGTAAAGATGCTGGGAATACCTGATCGCGCAAGGATCTCAGTATTGCACACTTTTTCTTTCCATGTGACATTCAAGATCCTACGGAGACATCTCAAATGGAATGAGTTCAGTTTTCTCTCTTGCTTTGCGTAGGTGGTCCATGATTCACTGCCATACAGCAGTGTACTCATAACGCATGCCTTGTAGACTTCCATTTTGGTCACCGTAGTTAGCTCATGGTTTTCCCAAACTCTTGGTCTGAGTCTAGCGAATGTCGAGGCAGCCTTCCCAATGCGTTTTTTCATCTCCTCTTCTAGAGACAGGTCATCTGTAATTGTGGATCCCAGATAGCAGAATTCGTTTACGGCGTCCAGCTTGTTATCGTCAATGAGGATGGAGGGTGGTGCTGTAGCAGGTGGTTCCATAACATTTGTTTTCTTCGTGCTAATAGTCAAGCCATATTCTTTACAGGCCTGAGAGAAGCGGGACATTAGTGACTGAAGTTCCTCTTGTGTGTGTGTAAATGAAAATGGACAAAGGCTCCTCGAGGTTTGCTCACTACACTCCCTCTGCGTCACTAATACCTATTTCAAGACTAAACCGCAGCACAGAGTATCTTGGCGACACCCTCGCTTCAAACACTGGCACCAACTAGACCTAATCATGGTAAGACAAAAGTGCTTAAAATTTGTCAAGCTTACCAGGTACTACCACAGTGCAGACTGCGACACAGATCACTCCTTGGTATGTTGTAAGATCAATCTTCTCCCAAAAAAATCCACCAAACCAAGCAGATTTGAAGACCTCAATCGGATGTAAGCAAGATGTGCCACCCTGATCTCCAGATACAGTTTGCGGAATCTTTTGAACGCGAGTATAAAAATATCTCTGAAAATACAGCAACTGAAAAATGGGAACACCTCAAGTCCTCCATACAAAAGACTTCCCTGGAAATCTTTGGAAAAAAATTACAAAACAAAATGATTGGTTCGACTCTAAAGCCGTTATTTTAGCACCTGTCATCAGAGCAAAGAGAGATGCACTCGTTACTTACAAGGCAAACCTACCCAACGCAACCTGCTAAACCTGAAAGAAGCTAGAGCCAATGCACAGAGGACAGCAAGGATCTGAGCCAATGAATACTGGGTAGAGCTCAGTGAGAGTATTCAGCTCGCAGCCCAAGTGGGCAACATAAGAGGGATGTACGAAGGAATCAAATAGGCTCTCGGACCCTCCCAAAACAAGACAGCACCTCTGAAATCAACCACTGGGGAAATTATCACAGATAAGTGCCAACAAATGCACAGATGGGTTGAACATTACTCTGAGCTCTACGACACAACAAGCTCAGTCTCTGACTCAGCCCTTAAGGCCATCATACAATTACCCACAATGAACGAGCTAGATGAAACACCCACCCTTTCAGAGCTCAACAAAGCCATAGACAACATTGCTGCCCGCAAAGCACCCGGATGCGATGGTATCCCCCCACATCTTCTAAAAACCTCTACACGAACTGCTTTGCAACTGTTGGCAAGAAGGTGCTGTGCCACAAGACCTGCGGGATGCTAAAATCATTACACAAAGGGGACAGAAGCGACTGCAACAATTACAGGGGAATCTCCCTCTTAAGTATTGTAGGCAAAGTCTTTGCTCGAGTGATACTTCCCAGGCTACAAAAACTCGCTGATCGGGTCTATCCAGAATCACAATGCGGCTTTCGCTCAGGGAGATCCACGATTGACAAGCCTCGCCGCCAAGCACTATTTCTGGTATTGAAAGCTAACAAAATGCATATTCTGAGGTACCTACAGTGCATTTTCCTGCTATTAAAAAGTTTTATTTCAAAAACCTAATGTGCTATTCTTACAGATTTAGACCCTACCGCGCCGTTCGGAATTTTGACGTCAAGCTGTTTCCATAAAATCTGTCACTGGTAATGTCTAAAGCCTCTTCCCACCTGCCATGAGGACCTCAATGAATGAGTGGCGTCAAGTTGTACTAGGATATCATTGCAACTCTTCTTATGCGTAATTCATTTTGTCGGAGAACATGTCCCGCAAACCTCATGCGTCGCTCTCTCACAATCTTACTAAAGGGTCGACTCCCAGTTCGGCATAGGATTTCCTTGATTTAAACCCGATCTCTATAACTGACTCCTAAAATCTGTCTTAGCCATCTTTGTTGAGCCACATTTAGTGTTTTTCAATTTCGGCAGATGACTATTCACTGCAGTTTATTAAGGGAGCCCTGCCACGGGTAAAAATGTGTACCCACTCTTGAATACGCTCTTGGAATTAAGTGACTTTAGATTTTATATCGAAAAGAGAAGTTTTATCGTCAAAATAATCTGTTGGGGGTTTTCCACCTCAAAATGCTTTGTAGGGGGATCTTAAACTCAAAACCATCTGGAGGGGTTTTAAACTTTAAACAAACGCCATCTGTAGAAGAGGGGTTTAATCTCAAAACCCCCGATTGGATTGGCTACGCTCAAATATTTTTAGTGTGTAATTTGCTTTTTTTTTATATTGAAGAGGTATTTTTAGCATTAAACCCCTCTGAATGGGGGTTTAAACTCAAAACCCCTTTTGGCAACACTCATAGCATTTTGAGTGCGTGATTTGCTTTTTTTCTTACACTGAAGATGTATGTTTTAGCCTCAAACCCCCCTGGCGGGGGGTTTAATACAAAACCCCTTTGGCTGCGTTTATAGATTTTAGTGTGAGTAATTTGCTTTTATTTATATTGAATACGTACTTTTTAGCTTCAAACTCCACTGGAGGGGAGTTTAAACTCAAAACCCCTTTGACTACACTCAAAACATTTTGAGTGTATAATTTGCTTTGTTTTTATTGTTAAATAGGTTTTTTTTACCTTCAAACCCCGCTGAAGTGGGGTTTAAACTAAAAACTAAGTCAAAACCCATTTAGCTACGCTCATAACATTTTGAGTGCGTAATTAACTTTTTTTTATATTTAAGAGGGGGTTTATCGTAAATTTTGGAGGGGGTTTTAAAATCAAAATCTCCCTTAACTGTGCTCTTGGAATTAGGGGATTTTCGTTTGCATTTTTGTTTTGTTTTGTTTTATAGAAGAAGGGGGGGTTAACTGCAAAAACCCCAAGTAGGGGGTTTAAAACTCAAAACCCCTAGTAGGGGGTTTTAAACTCAAAATCCCTGGTAGGGGTTTTTAAACTCGAACCCCCCTGGTAGGGGGTTTTAAACTCAAAACCCCCTGGTAAGGGGTTTAAAACTCAAAACCCCCTGGTAAGGGGTTTAAAACTCAAAACCCCATTGGTTGTGCTGGGGCAATTGATGGTTTAGTATTAAAATCTCACCTAAAATAAACAAAATCAAAGCCAAAAATCATTTACTAAATTCCGATCCCCCCCCCCACAACGGGGGGGATTTCATTTCGGGGGGGGGGGTTGAACCCCAAACCCCCCCGGCTACGCCCATGGGTACAGTGCAATTCAACGGTGCCAGCTCTGTTTCAGTATAAACAGCGGAGTTAAACAAGGATGTGTCCTGGCCCCAACCCTCTTTGGAATACTATTGGCACTGCTAATCCACAACGCGTTTGACAAATCCACTGAAGGCATCTATCTCCATTCCAGATTTGATGGCAAACTCATAAATATTGCCAGACTAAGGCCAAAAACTAAAATCAGAGGCACCCTCGTAAGAGATATGCTAATCGCGGATGACGCAGCGGTAGTGGCACACACGCAAGAGGAACTTGATTTTTAAAATACTCATTTATTATGTTCAGTTTATTATGTGATCTATGGGTTAAATGATGTTAAGGTCATCTGTTTCTATGGCCAACGGTTAACGAGCAGGGTGTCATGTGGCCAGCACAACGACCAACCGCTTTTACTTTCCCCAACTAAAGTCAAGTATCCATTAGAGTTGTGTCGATTCAGGGGCGCCCTAAAAATCCTGCAATATAAAATCCCAGACTTCACCGAGATTCGAACCCAGGACCCCAGGTCCGGAAGCCGAGCGCTTAACCACTCAGCCACCTCGCCCTACCCCCCCCCCCCCAATACATTACAAGTAATAATAAATAAGTTTTAAATGATATTATCCTTAAGACTTTGAAGAATACTTTCTCCACTGATCATGACATAGATAAGGATGTTACTATTTCCTCCAACACGTCCCCTACGACTACGTCTATATGATATTACTAGATTTCAATTAGAGCTGGAATATGTAAACCCAAACTAAATCCAATGATTGAATACTTTAATGCAAAAGAGTTCTGGTCAATATCTTTTTTTCTTCTCTTTTTTTTTTTTTGGGGGGGGGGGGTCGAGGGGTACTCATAGTTTAAAAAAATTATAGAAGTTTCAAAAGTTTCGGAAACATTTAACAAGACCAACGAAATCATTGTTTCGTGTAGGTTAAATTACCTTATAGACTTCTCATTCATTCTTGTTGAGTGTATTTATTAAATCTGTATAATTTAAGGAAATCCAATAAGTAAAGTTTTTGTTGAGATGTCCTCCGTAGTACTTGATAATAGCGAAAGATGTAACGGGATGCAGTTAGCAACAGCCTTTCTTTATTGGTTGGTGTGTGTGTTTTGTGGGTGAGAGGTGTGTGTTTGTTAATGAGTCTCCCCCCCCCCACTCACCCAAGTGATATTTCCCTAACAGCTGTATTGTTTGTTGCGTAGTCAGAGCTCGACGCCTGACTGCGTCTGTAATGAAGTTTGCCTCTTGATGCTATTTAATGCTCGACTGCTGTCCCGACTTTATTTGTCTACATCAGCACCGCGCTAAATGTAGACGTAATGAAGAGGCAGGGGAGAGCAACAATCTTTGTTCCTTTAAGACTTGATGGCCCATAGATACAAATGCAATGATGACTCGATAATCAGCTTCGATCCGCTCAAGCGCAATCCCTGGCCAAGAGGAAACAAAGAAAATAACTCACAATTACATTCAAATAAATCTATGCCATTTTGGCGTTCTTTTTTTTTTTTTTTTTTTTGTTCTTTTGAAAGACTAGAAATAGAAACCGATTGACTCGATTATTACTTTGTGTTCTTAAACTTCTTGATTTGTTTTCCTTCTAGCTCTGTTAAGTAATCGTTTAGCATTCTCAAAATTTGGCTGTTGAAAGAAATGTGTGTGTGTGAGGGGACTAGGCATGGGGGAATGACCAGGTCTCGTTGCAGTTAAAGACTAGACGAAACGTCGTGGAAAATTATGTGTGCTCCTGTACCAATAACAGGGACGTCATTTCAGGAACGTAAATGTCGCTGTAATTGTATTGTGGTTTGATTTTCTTTGACCCAATCACAAAACTTGTTCTCAATTGACAAGGGCGTCGCGGACTGTGGATTGAAATGGAGGGACTAAACAGATTTTTTTTTTTACCTTTCCTAAATTATCCACTTATTGGGTTACTAGACTAGTAGTGGCACTGTGGAGTTACATCATCTGTGGCACTGTGGCGTTACATCATCTGTTGCACGGAGGAGTTACATCACCTGTGGCAATGTGGAGTTACATCATCTGTGGCACTGTGGAGTATCATCATCTTTGGCACTGTGGAGTTTCATCATCTGTTGCACGGTGAAGTAACATCATCTGTTGCACGGTGGAGTTACATCATCTGTTGCACGGTGGATTTACATAATCTGTTGCACGGTGGATTTACATCATCTGTTGCACGGTGGATTTACATCATCTGTGGCACTGTGGCGTTACATCATCTGTTGCACGGTGGAGTTACATCATCTGTGGCACTGTGGCGTTACATCATCTGTTGCACGGTGGATTTACATCATCTGTTGCACGGTGGAGTTACATCATCTGTGGCACTGTGGAGTTACATCATCTGTGGCACTGTGGAGTTACATCATCTGTGGCACTGTGGAGTTACATCATCTGTTGCAAGGTGGATTTACATCATCTGTTGCACGGTGGAGTTACATCATCTGTGGCACTGTGGAGTTACATCATCTGTGGCACTGTGGAGTTACATCATCTGTGGCACTGTAGAGTTACATCATCTGTGGCACTGTGGCGTTACATCATCTGTTGCACGGTGGAGTTACATCATCTTTGGCACTGTGGAGTTACATCATCTGTTGCACGGTTGAGTTACATCATCAGTGGCACTGTGGAGTTACATCATCTGTTGCACGGTGGAGTTACATCATCAATGGCACTGTGGAGTTACATCATCTGTGGCACTGTGGAGTTACATCACCTGTGGCAATGTGGAGTTACATCATCTGTTGCACGGTGGGTTTACATCATCTGTGGCACTGTGGAGTTACATCATCTGTTGCACGGTGAAGTAACATCATCTGTTGCACAGTGAAGTAACATCATCTGTTGCACGGTGAAGTAACATCATCTGTTGCACGGTGAAGTAACATCATCTGTTGCACGGTGAAGTAACATCATCTGTTGCACGGTGAAGTAACATCATCTGTTGCACGGTGGGTTTACATCATCTGTGGCACTGTCGCGTTACATCATCTTTTTCACTGTGGAGTTACATCGTCTGTGGCACTGTGGAGTTACATCATCTGTGGCACTGTGGAGTTACATCATCTGTTGCACGGTGAAGTTACATCATCTGTTGCACGGTGGGTTTACATCATCTGTTGCACGGTGGGTTTACATCATCTGTTGTACGGTGGAGTTACATCATCTGTTGCACGGTGGGTTTACATCATCTGTTGCACGGTGGAGTTACATCATCTGTTGCACGGTGGAATGTCCAACTCATTTCCCACATAAAGTTATTTGCCTTAGGTTGAACTGGTCATCATTTCTTAAATTAAAAAAAAGATAGATGTATGACTTTGTGCTCAACAAAAATTCTTCAAAATAAAAAACAAAAGTCAAATGATATCTTGTTTTCCTTGCAATAAATTTTTGTAATCATTTAAGTTGGTGATCATTCAATTTTGTAATCATTCAATTTTTGTGATCACTCTTAAATAATCTTCCTTAAAAATAGAACTGGAAAACATGAACCAACAAACAAAATTGAAAAAAAAAAATTCTTACTGGACAATTACTAGCCATATGCTCTCAATATTGCTAGATTCATTTCCCTTTTTTGTATATCAAACAAAATTAACTACTTACCAATAATTAATAATTAATGGGTAATTTTCTTTTCTTTATTCAATTTTTTAAAAGGGAGAAAGAATAATTGCGCTAAGTTTCAACTTGATCCGAGAATGGAAAGTGTCAGAATTAGAGAATGGTATAGGTTGCCTGAATCAGCCACAGGATAACCAACAACTTAGCAGAGTTTCAATGACTGATTGAACATGCATGACTAGATATACACATGGAATGCGTAGGACATATTATCTTTTCTTTTGAAGAAATCTGTAAGAAAAAGTAGATAATTTGAAATCATTAAAAATAACAATTTAACGTCAACTAATGTTTGTCTCTACCCTACTTTCAGCTTATTGTTTGACAATGGCTGTGATGTAGGCTTATACGTGTGTGTGTCTCTATGTCTATATTTCTCTGTCTTTGTGTGTCTCTATGTATGTGTGTATTTGTCTTTGTGTGTCTCTATGTCTGTGTATTTCTCTGTTTTTTGTGTCTCTTGTCTGCGTGTATTTCTCTGTCTTTGTGTGTCTCTATGCCTGTGTGTATTTGTCTTTGTGTGTCTCTATGTCTGTGTGTATTTGTCTTTGTGTGTCTCTATGTCTGTGTGTATTTGTCTTTGTGTGTCTCTATTTCTGTGTGTATTTCTCTGTCTTTGTGTGTCTCTATGCCTGTGTGTATTTGTCTTTGTGTGTCTCTATGTCTGTGTGTATTTGTCTTTGTGTGTCTCTATGTCAGTGTGTATTTGTCTTTGTGTGTCTCTATTTCTGTGTGTATTTCTCTGTCTTTGTGTGTCTCTATGCCTGTGTGTATTTCTCTGTCTTTGTGTGTCTCTATGCCTGTGTGTATTTCTCTGTCTTTGTGTGTCTCTATGTTTGTGTGTATTTCTCTGTCTTTGTGTAATTAGGTATGCGTATTTCTTGGAATGCTTCCGTGTGACGGGTGCTCGTCAGCTAATCTCTTACCAATTTGCTATGTAATTTCCAGCAAAGTGACACGTCGTGACCTCAGTTATGTAACAAAGTAAAAAAAAATGTGTCCTCGGAGATGTTAGTAGGATGGACTTTCTGACTATGTAACTCTTCACGTCTTCCCCCCCCCCTCACTCTTCCACCTAATTCTCTGTCCTCCTTTATACTCACACCTTTGATTCTTTACTCACCTGGAATCTTCATCTTGGCACGCGCGCGTTGTTTATCTGCGTAAATAGTCCTCCCGTTTCTCTGCGCCCCTCCCCTTTCTATTTGATCCTTTCACTTCCCCAAATGTATTCTTGAAACAGTTCCGAAGTCGTACTTGTTGTTTAAGCGGAGGAATATGTCAAGACACGCACACATACACACAAATAGTTTGTAGATGTTTCATACATTCTGGCTTCGAAATGAAACACACACAACGGCATGCCAGTAAACTGTGTCAAACTGTGTCTCAGCGATTCTCGCATTGACATATCCACAGTTTTTGTTTGTTATACCTCATGGAGCTTCTAAGTCGGTGACACGACACGAGATTTTATTTTATTTGTTTGTTGTTTGAAAATACACAATGTTCCCTTGCACTGTTCTCCACACTGTTATCTTGCAGTGTCTTACACTGTTCCTTTAGACTTATTCCCTTGCACTGCTCCTTTGTAATGTTCCCTTAACTTGTTCCCTCGATCGTGTTCCCTCTGACACTTTACTGTTATTGCAAGATTTCTTTAAAATCCAACGACATGAGGGTTGGGGGCTAGTGTTCACGCCTAACAGATTTAAAGGCTTTGGGTCGATCTAACGACTGGAGAGAGGTCCTGCGACGTTTCCTTGGACTGGAGGTTGTAGATGGTCACTTCCTTTTCAACATTAGAACCTTACTTGGAAATTGCACTGGTCAGTCCTCCTATTATTTCTTAGATGGCTAAGACCATAAGTGATTAGAAGCAATGATTCAAAAAATAGGGTTTGGAAACGTTGATGTACTTGTTTTTTCTTTGGACGAAGAATCCAGACCATCTTTTGGGTAACGCAGAAGTTTAATAGCTAAACGTGATTTTTATATTTGAGTGGGGTCTATTTTTTGTTTCTGTTTAGTTTCATTATACTTGAATATTGAGTGGATTTACTTGTTCCATTTTGGAATTGAGTCAAAGTCATACCGAGAGACAGAGAAAGGGAAACTAACCAAAGAAAGGAACAAGAAGAAAGGTAGAGAACGTAGAAAAGGAAAGGAGAAATGACAGAGAGAGACACAGACAGACAGACAGAGAGTGGGTGATAGAGAGAGAGAGTGCGTTGGTGAGAGATAAAGAGTGAAATAGAGAGGGAGAGTTAATTAAAGATAGAGTTAATGACATAGATGGCAGAGTGAGAGAAAGATTGCGAGAGACATAGAGAGAGAAATAGAGGGGGAGAGAAAGGGAGAGAGAGGTTGAGAGAGAGAGGAAGTTAGTGATAGAGAGAGAATGACAGAGTGTGAGAATGAGAGAGAGATAGATATAAAGAGAAATAGATTGGCAACTGTTTAAACATATCCTTCAGTATGTCAAATTGTTCCCCTCTGTAACAAAACTGAGGTCGTCAATGTCTGTATATGTTTCAACGCCTCTGACATGCCACGTCATGTAAACACACTCTGTCAGAGGTGTACGAGCAAATTGAACCGTGTGGGCACAGCTGTACGGGGAACACAGGGGCCGCGTTGGGCTGCATTCACACTCTGGCACCCTTCTTTTAACACCAATGTCCTCCCTCTCCTCCTCGCAATCCTCGTTCTGTTGGTGTGACCTTCACCCTTATCTTTGAATACATCTATCGGACTTTCATCTCCATTATCTTGAAATAAAATCATCTGACCTTCGTTAACGCACTCTTGTCTATATTTCTGTGAATATCATTAAATTAGAAACTCTAGTTGACTTCAAAATTTCATGTTTGACATTTCGCTAACTAGTCTAGTCATATGGTTAACAGTACGTCCTGTTGTCCTCTGAGGGTCTATTCAGGGCCGGCTTTAGGACACTGCTACTGAACGTGTCTTGTTGTCTCGTGGCTCTACTGAACGTGTCTTGTTATCTCGTGTCTCTACTGAACGTGTCTTGTTATCTCGTGTCTCTACTGAACGTGTCTTGTTGTCTCGTGGCTCTACTGAACGTGTCTTGTTGTCTCGTGGCTCTACTGAACGTGTCTTGTTGTCTCGTGGCTCTACTGAACGTGTCTTGTTGTCTCGTGGCTATACTGAACGTGTCTCATTGTCTCGTGGCTCTACTGAACGTGTCTTGTTGTCTCGTGGCTCTACTGAACGTGTCTTGTTGTCTCGTGGCTCTACTGAACGTGTCTCGTTGTCTCGTGGCTCTACTGAACGTGTCTTGTTGTCTCGTGGCTCTACTGAACGTGTCTCATTGTCTCGTGACTCTACTGAACGTGTCTTGTTGTCTCGTGGCTCTATTGAACGTGTCTTATACGGTATTGTCTTTTAGTCAAAAGAAAGAAATTCTAAAAATGAAATTTTCGCCATCCCTCTCGCTCTATTTCTTTGTGTTTTTCTGTCTGTCTGTCCGTCTGTCTCTCTCTCCAACTCCACTATGTCTCTGTGTTTGTGTCTTTCTTTGCTTAGTTATAATGTAAAAAAAAAAATTGAACTTTTTTTTGTATTAATTAACACTAGTGTCTAAGCCCATATAATTGTTTCCATACAGTTTTAAATTTAATGTTAAGTTTCTTTTGTGTTGTGCTCCTGAATGCAACTCCTAACCTGTAACACTGTCTGTCTGTTTAGAAAACTCAACCAAACACCATATTTTTTAGTTTCCAGTTTAATCCCCAAACTCTGTCGGTGTCACAGGCACAGTCTGTATTTCTCAATGTCAACCACAAGTGATTTATTTCTTGCTCAATGATTATTTTGTGGACTCCCTGGAAGTTTGGGCCAGACAGTGTACACACTTTCATTGACATTCAAATCGTTTCTTAAACACTTTGTGCTTGTTTGTTTGTTTGTTTTGTCTGTTTGTTTTGTAAATATTTCTTTAACATTTGAATACGTTTGGATTTTTTAGTAATTAAAAGAGAAACTATTTAAATATACCTATTTAAAATCAGTTGTCCTGCTCCATACCTGAATGGTGATCAGTTTTATTGACTACTAAGATACAAAAGCGAAAGCTTCTATTACTTCTAATGATTCTGTCGCCCCCCCCCCCCCCCACTTCTTGCATTCTGTTCTACGTGTTTCTGAAGTTCCTTCAGATTGAAAGATTATTATTTTCTAGTCCAAATCTTCTGCAAGACGGCTGGGAATAGTGGTGGGGTTGGAACATGGGACCATCGAGACGGAGGACCAAAGCGTATACAACACAACCAGGTAGCCTCTTTACAGTTTTCATTATCGACAATACATCTCTATTCTATCTAATACTTACTTCTACCACCCGCAATGCCGTCTGTAGAGTGCTGGGTGTCTTTGTCGCCATAGCTCTTAGTACTTCTTTCAGATTGGTCTGGGAGGGATCAACGCAGATGTAACTTTATTTCATCCCTATTACTGATTGCTCGTGTCTCTTCGACTCTAGTTACTCGGGCTAGAGCCGAGGTCGAAGGCCGAGTACACCGTAGACCTTCCCCATATTTCTTCACTGTACCACATTAGTCGAGTTGGTATCGGTCATAAAACGGGCCCTTGAGGAACGTCAATGCAATGGATAGGTCCTTAGACACTCTAACGACAGTTTTGTTTTGCTTCCTTATTGGCCTTATCGTCTTTTGACCATTTCCACCCGGCCGACGCTTTGAGGCTGAGAAGCGTTCCCCGGATCTATGTACTTTTTTTCACTGCCTTTTGCACCTAACTAGTTCTGTTTGATTGAGTTAGTACATTCCACTGTTTCTTGTACCTGACTAGTTCTGTTTGATTGAGTTAGTACATTGCACTGTCTATTGTACCTGACCATTTCTGTATGATTGAGGTAGTACATTCCGCTGTCTCTTGTAACTCACCAGTTCTGTTTGATTGAGGCAGTATATTGCACGCGATTCCCTCCCTTGTATCCTCTTCCTAGCTCTACTACGAAGATTTGAATAATACGACCATCTGCATGCAGCTCGCTGTTTCCAGCTTATCAATTAATGACTCTCACCACCACTCACGCTACGAACAAGCTCGTAGATCACTGTCGCAGTTGGCGATCTCTCAGGTCAAGATGTGCTGATGGCTTCATCTAGTCGTTCGAACTTCCGTATCATTGTTTTGTATGAACCCCCCCCCCCTCCCCTCTTTTTTCTTTGTTTCCTACGTTTGTTTAGGTCATGCAATAGACAGGTGAGCAAAGCTTTGATTACACCGTCATTTCTCCCCTTGCTGTGATCAGAGCTCCTGACATTTACGATCTCACACGATATTTAGATTTCAGGCTTTATGTTTTAACCTCTAGCATTTCAGAAGTATAAATAAGAGTTGCTGTTCTTTGTGAAGTCATCGGATAACAAAAGTAACAATTTACCACGAAGTGTGAGATAGATATTTCCACTCTTTTCTCAATGCGTGGCATGAGATGTCTTCCTCTTCTTCGTCCTCATTGTTGTGTTCTAAGTTCATGTAACTTTACCTGAGATGCACTGCGAGGTAGTTTCTAGATCAGGCAGCTCTCCTTATAGTTTGTGATCTACAAGGCTGTTTTCGGGACAGTCTTTTGTTCGGGCCTCTCGATGGAGTATGTAGCTTTGGAGGACATGGTCGGCATTCTGTGGTGACAATCCACAAGATTCCCATGACAAATGCTTCACAGACAACAGTTTCACCGACAATTCGTTCACGACTTACACGACAAATGGCTGAGCAACAGCTGGTCCCAATTTTCGAACAAGTTTCATCTTTGTCTGCACTGCTCTGATAAGAAAACTTTTGACCTTGGTCGTGGCAGGAAAGTTTTTCAAAGGCGTCGTTTTTCATGAACATGAGATGAGAGCATGTCCATTTTATTTTCATTGTTTCTACTCATTATAACATTTTCATTTTTTTTTTTTCAGAAAGTGAAGAATTTTCTATTTATGTAGTTTACATTTGATTTATTTGCTAGATGCCTAAAATACGTTCACATACTATATAGAGAGTTTCCTTTATTTCATCTGTTTCACGTCTGCTCCATTCCACCCCCCCCCTTTTTTTTTTCTCTTTGTCCCTTCTCGTGTTCTATGACACATCTTCAATTCCGTTGTTTTTGTTTTAATTTCGTGCATTGCACAAAGTCATCAAGAGTGATAAATGAACCTTTTTTTTTTTTGCACAAGTCATACTGTGTTGGTATGAGGAACGTCCCGGTTACCTCTTTAACTACCAGTTGAAGACACGTGTGTTTCTCCGGAACGCGCATAACGGCTTAAAGAATAGTCAAAGAATGAATGAAGATGTCCAATTAGATAACACAAGATATGTTAATAGAATATGTTGGTTAAAGTTATAGAGAGCTGAACCTTCGTACAGTGCTGAGAGGTCGACTTGCTCCCTAGTCAGAGGTGACGTTTAAATTCATGAAACTATGTCTTGTCATGTCATGTCATGTACGCCTTGTTCATGATTTGCTGAGCGTCTAGGGACTGGTCGGTTTCTTGTTCTTCATGATCTCAGCTCTAACTCCAAGCATTATACGAGACTACTTTAGAAGCGTCGAGAAACATAATTTAAAAAAACAACAACAGCGACCCAGATTTGGTTCCATTTCCCCAAGTTCCTCACTGAATTGTTGCACGAACATTTTTCTGGTGCACTATGAACTTAACCTTTGCCAGATTTCATGTCACGTGAAGTGATTCGGACGCTTTGTTTTCAAATGAAATTCAAGCCTCGATTTAAACACAAAAAAACTTCTCTGACCTCGCTGATTGGCCGGGTCATTAGCGGCTCCAATAACAACTCAACCGTAGCATTTTGTCCCACATAAAATGTTGATTTGGTCTCATCTGCTTCTGCTGCGCCCTGGGGAGCTCCTTCCTTGCACCGTACACCCGGCACGTGTCACTTCTCATTACGGACAGCTTATGAATTTCCCGAAGCACTTGTCTTGCACTGAAGGTGCTATGCTCCCTTGCACTGAAGGTGCTATGCTCCCTTGCGCTGGGGATGGTAACAGTCGCCCCAAGGGATTAGCTAAAAGATTCGCATTTTCGCCCGTTTACTTTGTCATTGTGGCCGCATTCATTCAGTTTAGCTCAGTGATCACCAAGTTTCACGTCGCGATCTGTTGATGCATCAAAACTTTATTGTCCTGTGCAGTTAGTTTGTTCGCCGAACAGGTCAATCAAAAGGTCACTTTCACTGCACGTGTAAACAATAGTACAATTTTAATTGTATTTATTTCTACTCTCTGAGAGCCCATGTGACAATCCGATCACTTTTTCCCACCGTAATGTCCATTTGTAGATTTCTATATATTTAAAAATTTATCAGTGGTCCAAAAATTAAATAAAGCCAAGGGATATAACTGAGGGTTAAAACGAAATGAATTTTGTGACATATGTTAGTTACTTTAAAATGTTTGGCCTACGTTTATATTATTTGGGGAAAGTTAAATGATGGTGATTTGGCTGGTCACATTTTATATAAGGTTACCAGACAACAGCACAACTAGAGGAGAGGAAAAAAGGAGGACTAAGCCTTATCAAGGAGGACACACACAAAAACAAGACAAACTCACAAACTAAATTATGCAACAAAATACCATGTAAGCACCATGTCACGTGATAAATAAATGTCAAGGTCCAGGTTGTTTCAATTGTATAAACCAATTAAAAAACAACAACTTTCTAATAGTACTATAAATAGCCAAGTGAGTTAAGGGTTTTGGGGAAGGTAATTTTACAGAGGACATAAATACAAGTTCAAACAATACGTTTCTTTTTTCTTTCTTGTCTGTTTGAGATTTAATTTCTGAAACTACTTCGACAGATTCACCACCCACTATACAATTGTAGCACGCATGTGCTAGCAGAACTTGATGCCAACTTGTCATGTGTAGATCTACTTAGAACTTAAGCGTTCAGTGAAGTAAAAAAAGGATTACTAGGTCCACGTCTTAAACTTGAACATTTGTCAAGATGGCTGCGGGTGAAGTTACATGTTGTTTTGTTTCCAGAATTTTCTGTTGTTTTGTAACTAGTCTCTTTCAACCTTGACCTTATATTCTTGTGTGTATATTGGCAGACGTCAATCTTTATTGGGCTAATTTAAATATTTTCTGACAGTTAGCCTCGTTACAATATTTTTGTTTAGTGTCGTAGGCCCAGAACGTATTACTCACTTGTAAAGGGAGTTTGTTTGCCTAATTAAAAAAAAACTGAATGCCTTTACGATACTTCGAAACAAAAAAGGCATTAAAACAGCGTAACATTGTGTAGAAATGACTAAATTTAGTTTTATTATTTTTATTATAATTATTGTTTCCATTCCTTTTGAAATTAAGTTATCTTATCTTATACATTGCTGACGTTTTAACAAAAGATAATCTCTTTGCGTCCTACCATAGTTTTACACTTAATCCGAAAATAGAAGTGAGAGAAATAAACGTGTACAAAATTGTACTAGATATAGAGACAGACAGACAGACAGACAGAGTGAGTTGATAGAAGCTTTGTAAAAAAAAAAAAAAGCTAAGCTAGATAAAAAGACAGATTTTCAAAATGACAAAAGGCTAAAGAAAAACACAAATGGAACGCTCGAAATCATCAAAAACAAATTAATTTTTTCTTTTCCTACATTTCATAGGCCAACAAACTGTCCCACTACGTCTACCATATAACTAGTGTTGCATTGTGTTATCCACACGGTTTTCTTGTAAGCCGTGGCCTCATAATCTAATGTTTAATTCAACTGCGCTTTTCGCAAGGGACACGATGTCTCTGGTTTCAATTTAATTGGGATAAGTTCAGGTCAATTTTTTTTTCGTTTTGGTGGTCATCACTAATGGTCATTTCTTCTTGCATCATTTATGTCCGGCCAGTTGCCTGGGTTAACAAGGCATTGAGGGAATAGACTCTCTTATTTCCCTGACCAGTGACGAACTTCCTGTTTCCTGTGGAGAGGCTCCCTCTTCTTGTCAGTCCAGACTGTACTTGTCACTACCTTTATGTCACTGGCGTAAATTACTCTTTGGTTGTAAAATGACTAAACAAAGATACGTATTAATATCTTAAGCGTACATTGAAGTCACAAGCATGTATTACAAACAAAGCTGGCACTTGATTTACACTCTCAGCAAAACAAATAGAACAGTGTAACGATTCAATGGCACCTCCCCCCCCCCCCAACAAGTATTTATGTTTCAATACAATAAAGCTCTCCCCTCTCATATACATAAACAATTTCTACAACAAATGGTCCCCTTTGTCTTATGGTATGCGCTTTGGACTATGGTCAGCATAGTCCCGAGGTCTAACCATCTCCTACTGTCCGACAGAGGGTTTGAACTAGGACGCATTTATCTTTATTTCTGAAGGTATATCCGTAACCTATTAAAAAATAAATAATAAACAATCGTTTACCATATACATTTCTAATCAATGTTGCTGTTTACCGTAAATAAGTAAAGTTCCCCTTTCAGACCTAAAGGTCGGATGATTACCGTTAGGAGTCAATACAAAGAATCGATTAAATTACAAGGAAAAATGTACATTTTTTGTCTACACAAAGTGCAAAGCTGCATTTAAATTACTATTTAATATTTGTCGAATTCACATAATTATGAAATCTAATTTTTTCTGAATTTGATCATCTAATAAAAATAGAAAAACTCCCCCTTACCTAAATAAAAACATCTGAATAAAATACATTTTCATAACACCCCTAATCCATGTGGGTTTGATGAATGTATGGACAAGTAGATCTATAGATGAATGTATGGACAAGTAGATCTATAGATGAATGTATGGACAAGTAGATCTATAGATGAATGTATGGACAAGTAGATCTATAGATAAATGTATGGACAAGTAGTCTCAAGTAGATCTATTTCTAACCCTTGCAATCGCCCATACTGCTTTATAAATACAAACCCGCCAAACAAGTCTAAAAAAAAACCCAGAATGGTCTGGTCCTATGATAGGTGGGCCATACATCAGACATAATGTAGACATCCAGCACCAATGTGACATCCAAGGACAAATGACAATTTCCCCCTCCAGGCAGTCAAGCTAAGCACGTCGTGTCGAGTCTACATATTCTGACATATGTTCCATGACAAGCAGAGCTCGCCTGGCTCTCATTTTGTCTTTAGTCTAATAACTAATGGGGGAAACAAAAACAAAATATCGGTGACAGTATAAAGAAAGCGGGAAGTGGGGGGGGGGGGGGGGGTAACACCGAGGGTGTGGCTGGCTGTTTGTATATATTTATAACGACATTGTTTTACACACGTTATATACACAGCAGACGACAATGGAGACATTGTTTTAAAAGCACATATTTAATGTTCGGTCTTCCTTTCCCCCTCCCATTCACTTTGTTTGTAACTGTGTTTGTAACTGTGTTTGTAACTATTTTTGTAACTGTGTTTGTCACCGTGCAAGAGAACCACCGAGGCAATGGTCCGCTTCGTGAAAAGAGTTCGTCTATAACTTGCACTATTTTCTCAAGTTTGTGAAAGAAATGTTCGTCTATAACTTCCACTATTTTCTCAAGTTTGTGATAGAAATGTTCGTCTATAACTTCCACTAGTTTCTCAAGTTTGTGAAAGTAATGTTCGTCTATAACTTCCACTAGTTTCTTAAGTTTGTGATAGAAATGTTCGTCTATAACTTCCATTATTTTCTCAAGTTTGTGATAGAAATGTTCGTCTATAACTTGCACTAGTTTCTTAAGTTTGTGATAGAAATGTTCGTCTAAAACTTCCACTAGTTTCTTAAGTTTGTGATAGAAATGTTAGTCTAAAACTTCCACTAGTTTCTTAAGTTTGTGATAGAAATGTTCGTCTATAACTTTCACTAGTTTCTTAAGTTTGTGATAGAAATGTTCGTCTATAACTTCCATTATTTTCTCAAGTTTGTGATAGAAATGTTCGTCTATAACTTGCACTAGTTTCTTAAGTTTGTGAAAGAAATGTTCGTCTAAAACTTCCACTAGTTTCTTAAGTTTGTGATAGAAATGTTCGTCTATAACTTCCATTATTTTCTTAAGTTTGTGATAGAAATGTTCGTCTATAACTTCCACAAGTTTCTTAAGTTTGTGATAGAAATGTTCGTCTAAAACTTCCACTAGTTTCTTAAGTTTGTGATAGAAATGTTCGTCTATAACTTCCATTATTTTCTTAAGTTTGTGATAGAAATGTTCGTCTAAAACTTCCACTAGTTTCTTATGTTTGTGATAGAAATGTTCGTCTAAAACTTCCACTAGTTTCTTAAGTTTGTGATAGAAATGTTCGTCTATAACTTCCATTATTTTCTTAAGTTTGTGATAGAAATGTTCATCTATAACTTGCACTAGTTTCTTAAGTTTGTGATAGAAATGTTCGTCTATTACTTTCACTAGTTTCTTAAGTTTGTGATAGAAATGTTCGTCTATAACTTCCATTATTTTCTTAAGTTTGTGATAGAAATGTTCGTCTATAACTTGCACTAGTTTCTTAAGTTTGTGATAGAAATGTTCGTCTATAACTTCCACTAGTTTCTTAAGTTTGTGATAGAAAGTTCGTCTATAACTTCCAAGTTTGTCTCAAGTTTGTGAAAGAAATGTTTTATCATCAGTTTGTTCTGTTGATATTTTTACATGTCAATAACAATAGGAGGTTGTATCAAACTCCAGGGTTATGTGTACTCACAATATGTTACGTAACTTACCTAGGGAGTACATTGCAAGATAGAAAGTTGCGGACTAAAACTGACCGCTTTAATACTTATTTTTAAAAGTTAAACTCTGAATTTGCATACAATAAACATAGTTCATTAAAAATACTTTGTATGTGTTTTAAATGTTTGTTTCTTCTGCTTTGTATGTGTTTTAAATGTTTGTTTCTTCTGCTTTGTATGTGTTTTTAATGTTTGTTTCTTCTGCTTTGTATGTGTTTTAAATGTTTGTTTATTCTACTTTGTATGTGTTTTAAATGTTTGTTTCTTCTACTTTGTATGTGTTTTAAATGTTTGTTTATTCTGCTTTGTATGTGTTTTAAATGTTTGTTTCTTCTGCTTTGTATGTGTTTTAAATGTTTGTTTCTTCTGCTTTGTATGTGTTTTAAATGTTTGTTTCTTCTGCTTTGTATGTGTTTTAAATGTTTGTTTCTTCTGCTTTGTATGTGTTTTAAATGTTTGTTTCTTCTACTTTGTATGTGTTTTAAATGTTTGTTTCTTCTACTTTGTATGTGTTTTAAATGTTTGTTTCTTCTACTTTGTATGTGTTTTAAATGTTTGTTTCTTCTACTTTGTATGTGTTTTAAATGTTTGTTTCTGCTACTTTGTATGTGTTTTAAATGTTTGTTTCTGCTACTTTGTATGTGTTTTAAATGTTTGTTTCTTCTGCTTTGTATGTGTTTTAAATGTTTGTTTCTTCTACTTTGTATGTGTTTTAAATGTTTGTTTCTTCTACTTTGTATGTGTTTTAAATGTTTGTTTCTGCTACTTTGTATGTGTTTTAAATGTTTGTTTCTTCTACTTTGTATGTGTTTTAAATGTTTGTTTCTTCTACTTTGTATGTGTTTTAAATGTTTGTTTCTGCTACTTTGTATTTGTTTTAAATGTTTGTTTCTTCTACTTTGTAAGTGTTTTAAATGTTTGTTTCTTCTGCTTTGTATGTGTTTTAAATGTTTGTTTCTTCTGCTTTGTATGTGTTTTAAATGTTTGTTTCTTCTGCTTTGTATGGGTTTTAAATGTTTGTTTCTTCTACTTTGTATGTGTTTTAAATGTTTGTTTCTTCTACTTTGTATGTGTTTTAAATGTTTGTTTCTTCTACTTTGTATTTTCGTTGTATATGTCCCCAAACCAATTAATAAACAATCAATTCCGATGTAGTTCTAACATTTAACCCGCCCCCCCCCCACCTCTTTTGTATAATCTTTTTGGGGAGAAAAAAAATTCTACAGCCTGAGTTTTGCTGGGTTTTTTTGTGTGTGGTTTTTTTTGTTAAAAGGATATTCCTCGAGCATGAATTAATAATTAGTCTCCGACCCAAATAAAAATGGTAGCTGAAATATCTGGGGCCGCAACTTGTCCAATGACCCTAGTTTTAAAACACAGCTCGACATATTAGCTGTGTTCTTTTTGTGTCCATAGAATGCTCGGTCAAGCAAGTTTTTAAAACCTGTCCAATCACTGGTGTATATTTGTCTTGTCATTGTGTCTTGCAACTTTTTATGTTTATGTAAAGATAATAATAATAATAATAATTTTATTTATAAAGCGCTGTTAACAAACAAAATGTAGGCTCAAGGCGCTGTAACAACATTACAAACACAAACACAAGAGCTAACATGACAAACTAATCTAAAAAAGTTTTAAACAGATAGGTCTTAATGTTCTTCTTAAAAGTGGTGTAGCATGTTGTCTGTCTGAGATGGGGAGTGAGTTCCAAACCTTTGGTCCGTGAACTGAAAAAGCCCGCAGACCGATGCTTTTGAGGGAGAAACGTGGCACTACTAAAAGCGTTGAGTCCATTGAGCGTAGGGCTCTCTGGGGGACATATGGAGTAATCAGTTCTCTAAGGTACAAGGGCATCTCGTTGTTATATATACACTGATGACAAAGTGTGGCGACCTTGTATTCGATTCTCGCTTTCACGGGAAGCCAATGGAGCGTGCGCAAGAGCGTAGTAGCAGAATCTTGTCTAGTTTTTTTAAGGACTATTTGAGCGGCGTTGTTCTGTATACGTTGCAGCTTGGCTATTTTGTCATCAGGTATACCTGCAAGCACGGCGTTGCAGTAGTCAAGGCGGGAGAGTATGAATGCCACAGCTAGCGTTTTTGTTGACTCCGTTGTTAAATATGGTCGAATCTGGCCTAATCTGCGCAGCTGCAGATAAAGACCTTTGCAGAGCTGACTTATGTGTGGGTCGAAAGATAGTGTTGAGTCGAAGAAAACTCCAAGATTCCGCACTACAAGGACAAAAGGAACATGGCAGTTCGTGATAAAGAGAGAATCTGTGCTTTCAACTTTTGAGACATTGTTCCTAGTGCCAATCTTAATTATTTCTGTCTTGTCTTCGTTCATCTTGAGTTTATTTTCAACCATCCAATCGCTCACCCTTGCAACGGTACTACTGATTTTCTCTGCCAGATGCGACACCTCTGAGGGTACTGATGAATCGTTTAACTGTGAGTCATCGGCAAAGAAATGGTATAAGATACCGGTTGGCCGTATGACACCGCTGAGTGGATATGTGTACATAGTGAACAGTACTGGGCCTAGAACTGATCCTTGGCGTACTCCGTACTTCAAAAGTAAGCTTGTTGATTCCGTCCCGCTAACAACGACACTTTGGGTGCGTTCCGTCAGGTAGGATCCAAGCCACTTTAGGACGACTCCTGCTAAACCAAAAGTTGCAGAGAATCTGGCCATCATAATTTCATGGTCTAGAGTATCAAAGGCTGAGGACAAGTCCAGCATGGAAAGAATTGATATGTGGCCTTTGTCGGAATTGTGAAGTAAGTCGTTTAGTACCCTGACCACTGCTGTCTATGTGCTACGGCACTTCCTATATGGAGTTTGAAATTCTTCCAAGAGACAGTACTGTTCAAGATGAGAAAGAATTTGCGCTAACACGATGCGCTCCTGAAGCTTTGACAGGAAGGGAAGATTTGATACCGGGCGATAGTTTTTTTGACATTCCCGGTCATGACTGGATTTCTTTAAAATTCGTTAAGAATGCTTGACGTTCAAGAACGGGTTGTCCAAGGGTTGTTCTTTTTTTTAAAGAGCTTAGCCCTAACTGAAATGCCAAAGGAAGCTCTTTAAAGACCAACTCAGGCGTCAGTTTGTTCTGATTGGCTTAGTAGAAAACAGCTTCTGAAACGGCTTCTAAAAGAGACAGCTGAGTAGCTCTTCGAATTGTCACGACACACATTTGAGACCCAAAGAAAAGTCATTGCCAAAGACAGGCTCAGACGGTGAAACGATAACTTGACCAGACTTGACTCCAGGCGAACAACGGCTTCGAGCTTCAGGTTTGACAAAATGTGCATGTCGCAACAGGGTCAACGTATTTAAAGCAACCTTCTGTACCCGCCCTTAATCTTCGGACTTGAAGCTCAAAGTCTTAAGAAACAAATTTATTTCCTGATCTAGGAACTCTTTTGTAGAAATAGAATGTTTACCCAAATGGCTACGGCTGCATTACAACTGTCCTGATGTTCTGTTCTGGTGTCCTGTCTTGCTGTTCTGTTCTAATGTCCTGTCTTGGTGTTCTGTTCTAATGTCCTGTCTTGGTGTTCTGTTCTGATGTCTTGTCCTGATTTTCTTTACTGTTGTACTGTCCTAGCTTAACGGCGATACTGCTGAAAATTCAACCTATCCACGGCTAACGTGGAGTGACGGCCTACCAGTGGCTATCTAGTCAACAAGTCTAAAACACTGTTTTCAAGTCACGTGGGTGTAAAATATTAATTAATTCAAAGTCCCCAGGTCAGTGTGCTGATAAAGCCCCCCTCGAAGTAAACATAGCGTTACCTCTCTCCACCCGTCCTCTTTCTCAACAAGTCTCCGTCCTCTCCGGCACACTCGTGGCGCCTTCAATTAGTAAGTTGCGGTTAATTCCCTTCCGCCATTCCCTCCCGTTCCCTATCGGCCTTCACATCTTATCTCTATTTTTAGCCTGCATGCGTTTGTATAGTCATAGGTGCATTTACACGCACACGCACACCCACCCTTACCACACACAAACATACGCAGCCTCACACACACATACATACGCAGCCACACAGCACAACAGTAAGCCTTCGAATTCTTTTTTAAAACTTTGTTTAAAAATTCGCCATTTTCCAGCACGCAATTTCCCCCCCCCCCCTGGCTTTTCTCTGTATCACTCTTTCCCTCCTCTCTTTGCCATCTGTAGGTATTTATCTCTCTGCTCCCGCCTATTTGTTGTTTTTTTCCCTCGAGCAATCCTTGTTATTTAGCAAGGCGCACAAAATAGGCACAGTTCTTCCCCCTTGAAGTCAATCTGACTCGCCTGAGAACGTGTGTTCTAGTGGTCTACACAGGTCTATCTGGAGTTCGCCTACATCTCAGCGCATTCAGAACAATATCTGTTTTTTTTTTTTTGGTATTCAATTATTCCATATTTCTTTGAATTTTTTTTGTTTTGGATAATTTCTCAAGGAAGAAAGAAAGGTTATCATTTACTTAGTGCTGAAGTTTCATTTATTGGACTAAACAGTGTTTGACATTTGATGGTTCTTTTTTGTCTGGATCAATTATTTATGATAATTTATCGCTTCACACATTTGTTTTTTTACTAGTTTAAAATTAACTAGCATGTTAGAATGTATGCTTTTAGAGAGAGAGAGAGAGCGAGAGAGAGAGAGAGAGAGAGAGAGGGAGATCCTCTAGGTTTGTCTTGAGACTCTAAAGCTTCATCAAAAGTTCTAGCCCTAGAGATGTAGGTGAAGATTTTGTGTCTGCGTGTCCTGGGTAATATTTGAGTTCTTAAGAGGGCATAGGGGATTTTTAATAAAAAATAATAATTTTAGGCCCTAGTATCCTTCAGTGAGAAGTTTTTGTTCTGATTAGATTTCTGCAGAAAGATTATTATTCAAACTTTCGTTAACTAGAAACATATTCACTTAGAGCAATACTTCTCTTGGAGAAGTAGTCATACATTTGATTCATTTCTAGAAGTATATAAACCAAACCTGGACCAAACAGTCTAACAATTGGGAAGCGCTAATCAGTTGACCATATGTAAATGCACATTCTGCGCTTGCCCTGCAGTTCATTTGCCCTGCAGTTTATAAGCACTGCAGTTTACTTGTCCTGTAGTTTACTTGCCCTGCAGTTTACCTGCCCTGCAGTTTACTTGTCCTGTAGTTTACTTGCCCTGCAGTTCATTAGCCCTGCAGTTTACTGTCCTGTAGTTTACTTGCCCTGCAGTTTACTTGTCCTACAGTTTACTGGCCCTGCAGTTTACTTGTCCTTCGGTTTACTTGTCCTACAGTTTACTGGCCCTGCAGTGTACTTGTCCTGCGGTTTACTAATGGAGAATGATCACTACAGCCCTAACTATTTTTGTTTCTTAACTTTGTATCCCAGCTTTGTGAAAATGAAACTGAGATCGAAAAGGGTACTTACAAACAATTTCAGAACTCCTGACGTTAGACGGCCTGAGAAAACGAAATGTAATCCACAAAAAAATGCGGTGAATAAAAAAACTCTGCATCTAGCCGTATCTTTGAATTGAAATCCGTCTCTTTCCGTTGGCTTGTAAGTCAATGCTTGGGCAGAAGTGTTGAGCCGGGAGATGGTTTATGGGAGAGCTTGAGATCAACTCTTGGTCGCTTGATCCAGTTCAATGCTTCTCAAGTTTAACCGATAGGAGCAAGTAGATCTTATCTTCTTATCTTATATAATACAGACGTTACTTCAAAAGAAGAAGATGATTACGTCCTATGCGTCATGCATTTAGTCATGCATATTAACCAATGACTTAAATTCTGCCAAGTCACTGGTTTTCCTGGCTAGCTCAGGAAACCCATCCCATGCTCTAATATCACTCGGGAAGAAGGAGTATTTGTACAAATTTGTCCTAGCATATGGGATGAGGAATGTGCCTTTATCTTTGTGTCTTTCAGAGTATTTTATTAAATTTTGTTTTTGTATTTGAAGATTATGGTTCAGTGTTTTATGTATAATTGCTACTTTACTTTTGAGTCTTCTGTCCTGAAGGCTTTCTAAATTTAGTGATTTTACTATAGGTGTTACTCTAGTCAAATGTGAATATTCATTTGTTATGAATCTCACTGCTCCATTTTGTGTCTGTTCCAGTTTCTTGATGTTTTCTTGAGTTGAGGGGTCCCAAATGGAGGATGCATTTTTTCTATTTTATTGGCCTAACCAAGGTTAAATAACATTTTAGTTTTATGTTCTTATTTGATTTATAGAAATTTCTTTTAATAAATCCTAATGCTTTGTTGGATTTTTTTATAATTTCATCAATATGTGGATTCCATGACAGTTTTTGATTTATTATAACACCTAGGTATTTTGCGTTTTTAGTCTGTGTTACTGGTTTGCCATGAATAAGATAAGTGGAATTAATTTGTTTTATTTTTTTTTTTACTCTTAACAACTGACACTTTTCTGGGTGGAAAGACATGCTCCAATTTGATTCCCATTTCTGTAATTCATCTAATTCTCTTTGTAAAATATCTGTGTCTTGTGTTGTTTTTATTGTTCAATATATTATGTAATCGTCTGCAAATAATCTGACTTTTGTTCCTGAAGTAATGCAATTTGGTAAATCATTTATGTAAATTAAAAATAGTAGTGGACCCAAGACTGTTCCTTGAGGTACACCTGAGTTTACTGTTATCGGTGTTGATTTAGAGCCATTTATTATTACAGTTTGTTCTCTCTCTATCAGAAAATCTTTAATCCACTGATGCAGTGGACCATTAATGCCAAAATATTTTAATTTTTTAAGAAAAGCCTTAGAAAAATCTAGTAAGATAGCATCTATTTGTTCACTATTATCTAAACCTTTAGAAAAATCATCAATTAGTCCTATTAGTTGTGTTTCACATGATCTATATTTCCTAAAGCCATGTTCGTATGGTGTGAGGACATTTTGTTTGTCTAAGTGGTTTATGATGTTGCTACATATTATGTGTTCTAGGATTTTACATGTGATGCTGGTAAGTGATACTGGTCTGTAGTTTCCTGGGTCTGATTTTTCTCCTTTTTTAAATAGGGGGGTGACATTAGCTTCTTTCCAGTCCTTTGGTACTCTGCCCTGGTTAAGTGAAGCCTGAAAGAGTATTTTGAACAGTGGGGCTAGCTCATTGCTTAGTTCTTTGAGTAATCTAGCTGGAATACCATCAGGTCCAGAAGCTTTATTTGGTTTGGTGTTGGCTAATAGTTTTTGAATTCCATTTTCTTGTACTACTATATCTTCTATGTTGTCTACTTGGTTCAAATTCAGTAATATGTCTTTGTCTCCTGGGACTGAGAATGCTGATGCAAAGTATTTGTTTAGATGTTTGCTTTATTTTCATTATCATTATGTATTATGTTATGTTCATCTTTTAATGGCGCAATGCCTGTTGTTTCCATTTTCTTAGACTTAATGTATGACCATAGGTTTTTGTTGTTTTCTTTAGATATTACATTGTTTTTATTCACTCTGCAGCTGTCTGCTTACTTTTTGGGTTAAGTGTTTAATTTGTATATACTTTTTGTAAACTCTTTCTGCCTTAGTTTCTTTAAATTTTCTATATAGGTTTTCCTTCTGTTTACAAAGCTTCTTTAGTCTATTATTAAACCAGCATTTATTTATTTTGTTTGATTTGTATTTAGTTGGTATATGATTTTCTATAATGCTTTTAAGATGGTTTTTAATGAAATTCCAGAGGTCATCGACTGGTTGGTTAATGTCTTTTTCTAATAAGAATGTTTGTTGAAAGTTTAATGCAGCTTGGTGTAGTTGTGTTAGGTTACATTTATTCCAGAGTAAGATTTTTCTTTTGGGTTTTGAATTGGCTACTGCTTTTATCTGACTGTGTATTTTTATGATCTCATGGTCTGATAGACCAGGGATAATATCATAATCAACTACTAATCCAGGTCTGTTGATTAAGAAGAGATCTAATGTGTTGTTTAATCTAGTTGACTTTTTAATGATTTGATCTAAACTTAGGTTGTGTAAAGTTTCTATGAAAAGCTCATTTATGTCCTTAAGGTTTTGGTGTTTATCTATGGTTAGTGTTTTCCAATTTATATCAGGTAGGTTGAAATCACACATAATCCAAAAAACTGCATTTTTATTTGTCTCTTTAAGTGTAGTAATCTGATTACATAGTTCCTGCATGTATTCTAAACTAGAATTTGGTGGTCTGTAAATGCTGCCTATTATTAGGGATGTTGAGGTAGTATTAATTTTACAAAATGTTGATTCTATATTTTTTGAGTTAGGTAAGGTAATTTCTTCAGCAATAAGAGTGTTTTTTATTGCTAGAAGAACTCCTCCATGATTATCAGCCCTATCTTTTCTGAAAATTTCATAATTACTATTGAAAATTTCTGCATTATAAATTTCAGGATGTAGCCAAGTTTCTGTTCCTGCAATTATGTCTGGTTTCTCACATTCGAATAAAATTTCTAAGTCTGCAGTTTTGTTCCTAATGCTTTGAAAATTTATTACTAAGGTTTTAAGGTATTTTGGTATTACTTCTTCATTAGGTTTGTTTAGTGAGGCTGTTGTATTAATTTTAGTAGATTTAGGTTTAACAGGAGTGGATATGGCTAGTGGTTGGTGAGTTTGGTTTGGGATGGTGTTTAGGATATTGTATGGGTTAGAAGTGTCTGCATCAAAGGAATCAAACAGACCTGATGTAAACTGAGGTAACCCACACGGTACACTGTGCCATGATGCCTCTTTGTTGCCTAAGGCATAATACACAGGTGTATTCATATGGAGACATGATGCATGCTACCATTCATCGTAGGTGTCACATTGAATGGCTTTCTGTTTCATGGTGCATACTTTTTTGCAGATGTTGCATCTATCTTTAGATCTAGGCCCTGGATTTGACTCTACATCTCCTGCTATTAATATTAAAAGTGATAGGTATTTATTTCTGCTGTGTCTGATTGAGAACTTCCATTTGTGATGGGTGATCTTCTTTAATGTTATGGATGTGTATGTTAGGTTATTTTTGAAGTTGCATTGATCTAGAGTGTGATGATTGATTATGACTGTTGTTTCCTTTTTAAGTTTAGTGTTGACTAAGGTAGATCTAGTTCTGTGTTCAGCTAGTGTGTATTTAGTAATTATTAGGATAAATAGCCAGAGCAATTTCATGATGACTGTTGTTGATTTTAGTTTTTAAACGTCTAGTCTAAATCTAGTTTAAGGTTTACAATGCCTAAGTTAAGTCTAAGATCTTCTACATCACCATCTTGTCAACGACGTAAATAGTTCACCATTCAAATAACTTCATTTTCCCGCCTGATTTCAGAGTCTACATTTTGTCTCTTATCTTTTTAAAGTTTGATATTTTCAAGGAGTTTGCTGGAAAATAATAATGAAGTGTATACAAAAAGTAGCTTCAATTTGTGTTTCATTGATTAAGGTTTGAATTGATTAAAAAATGACAGAACTGGTAGAGAGATGAAACGTATCTGTGCATCTTTAGTGGACACTTTCAATTTATTTCCTGGACAAACTTCTGCACAAATCAAACTAGACAGTAAGAAATCAGCTGAGTGTTATTTGCATAAACAAATGTACGGAACAGTCCGAGATACTGTCTCCATTTCAGCTACTTTCTATTCGGAATCCTATTTGATGTTTGCCATTTATGGCCATGTCTCATATTCATTTTGTCTGACCCTGACTTGACCAGTTCCGTCTCAACAGCTCTGAGAAGCCACTTGCTCCAGACCTGTATTGACATGTACGTGAATTGCTCACAAGCACAGGAATTTAGTCTAGGGCTTTTGTAAGAGGGAATACGATCTTCTCAAGCCCTTATTCACATAGACTTTGATGATGATGATGTATGATGATGATGAAGATGTCGTATGATGATGATGAAGATGGTGACTTATAGCTGAATAGGCAGACTTTATTATGCTGTTTCTTATTGTGCATGGGTGGCGAGTAGCGAGTATAGTGCCCAGAATTTCACCTCCAAGCATTTTAGTAAAAAAAAACGTTAACTTTAAAGACGAAGGTTGATACAGTAAGTTGCCAGAAATGTTTCCTATTATATGCTTTCCATACAGCTCAACTGAGACATGCACAGAAAATGTTGTTGGGCCACATATCTAACACACGTGGAAACAAAATTTAGAAGATCTAATTGTTCAACTCTTGGGCTATTTCATTCATTACATGATAGAGTAGCATATCGGAATCTTTGAAATAACTTATTTTTTTCAATAATGTGAATTAGAAAAGAACATAAGCCCTTTTATCGGTGTGTGTGTTTAAAAAGTAATTTGTAAAAAAAAAAAAGGAGGGCAGAGGGCATGCACTCAAATGTTTCTGTACACAAATGGCAATGATTCAAGTTTCGAGCTAGAAATGTCATTTCTGTTCCATGACCTTGACCTTCCAATAAACATCTCGAACAAACGACCTAAAAGACTGAATGAGGGCATTCAATAGACATATAGTTACTCTGTCATTCAATAGGACATATAGTTACTCTGTCATTCAATAGGCATATAGTTACTCTGTCATTCAATAGGACATATAGTTGCTCTGTCATTCAATAGGACATATAGTAACTCTGTCATTCAATAGGACATATAGTTACTCTGTCATTCAATAGGACATATAGTTACTCTGTCATTCAATAGGACATATAGTTACTCTGTCATTCAATAGGACATATAGTTACTCTGTCATTCAATAGGACATATAGTTACTCTGTCATTCAATAGGACATATAGTTACTCTGTCATTCAATAGGCATATAGTTACTCTGTCGTTCAATAGGACATATAGTTACTCTGTCGTTCAATAGGACATATAGTGACTCTGTCGTTCAATAGGACATATAGTCACTTTGTCATTCAATAGGACATATAGTTACTCTGTCATTCAATAGGCATATAGTTACTCTGTCGTTCAATAGGACATATAGTTACTCTGTCGTTCAATAGGACATATAGTGACTCTGTCGTTCAATAGGACATATAGTCACTTTGTCATTCAATAGGACATATAGTTATTTGGTTATTCAACAGGACATATAGTTACTCGGTTATTCAATAGGACATATAGTTACTCTGTCATTTAATAAGACATATTTTTATTCAATAGGTCATATATTTATTGTCATTACATAGGATATATATTTAATCTGTCATTAAATAGGACATATATTAATTCTGTTATTAAATAGAACAAGTATATATTATATGGGACATATATTTTGTTGTCATTAAATAGGACATATATTTTTTTTTGTTTTTTTTTTATAGTTTTTCTTGTTAATCTAGACCTGTTTTTTTTAAAGTTAGTTTGTGCGAATAAAAAAATGGTTGGTATTAAAAAAGTTGAAATAACAATAATGTTTCTTTTGCTCCTTGTCTTTTTTTCTAACCTCCCTTATAGGAACTTTTTTGTTTTGAACTCACCAGAGAATCACGCACATATTAACATTGCTAATACTTTTTCCTTTTTTTTTTTTTATTCCTTTCTTTTCTGCATCCTCCCCTCCCCCCATCAGTTGAAAAACTTGTGTTATGTCAATACTACACCACCAACTCCACGAGGATAGACGGACTGCACGTGATCACGCAAAGTGATAGGACATTACGAGATGACGTGACATTAGGGATCAGATAGGCAGCAGCGTCACATTGATACAACCTGGCCGTGATTAGTGCATGTTATCTCCCCCCCCCCCTTTTTTTTTATATTTATTTCTGACGCAAACCTTTTTTTTTCTGCATCAGTAGTTCTTATCCTTCTCTGTGTGAGAGGTTTAGTAGAACGGAAGGTCGTCTCTCCTTCACTTGATTGTAATGTTTCTATTTTTATAGTTCCCTTCATTTCAAAGAATTCACATTTTGTTCTTCTGCTCTATGCTAATAGTTAGTGAATTTCTCTATACCAGATGTTTCCATTTGGAGTAAAAAAAAAATAATTTAAAGGGAAAGTCACTTCTTCACCATTGGCTTTAACATTTTCATTATTATTTCCCTTTGTTTTAGAGAATTTAGATTATTAACTTTTATATTTTGTTTCCATTTTGGCACCATTTAGCAGCCGTTTAAGTAACAGAAAGTTATATAATAGCTGTAAAGGATTTAATTATCAAAATAGACCTTCGGTAGGACATTGTTAGAAGGGAAGTCCCTTGCACCTTGGGACCGACACGAAGCAGACGTAGCCGGTGACACTCTGATCGTTCATCACAGGTGCACACTTGCGCATTGTGTCGCTCGCTACTTCGCCCGTCGTCTGAACATCGGGGCCGAAACTAACGTAACAAGTTTGTCTTTTGAACTGGATTTGTTGAGACCGTCCCAAGAACAACTTGGTGAAAAGATCGCACCCTGAATAAATACTTGAATCGAATCAGAACATTTACAAGAGAGGGGAGGAAGAAATCACACAATGGTATGAAAGAATTTGAAACGGAAAAAAAAGTCTGGCAGTGTGTTTATATATACGTGCTCGGGGGTGGAGCGGGGTGGGTATCGCTAAATATAGCTACCGTTTAAAAGGCTGGCGAAGTTCACTGCATGGCGTCGAAGGAGAATGCTCTCTTTCGAAGCGAATCACTGTATTCAACTTAAAGCAACATTGATGCTCTGTAAAACGTCTGCTCTGAGATAGAACGACACATGAAATACCCAAGTCAGTGGCGCTGTTTAACAAATTGAGCGATATTAAACGGAGACAGCATATTCATTTACAAACATTAAAAGTTGAACGGTACAAAATGTTTGTTATTATCCAAAGAGTTACATTAAGCGAAGTGGCATTAAGCGAAGTGCCATAAAGCAAGCGCGGTTGTAGTTAAAAGCAAAAAAAAACAAAACTTTAGGCGTCTGCGAACTCGTAAACATTTTTTTTTCTTAAAGGGGGATATTTTGTGAGCAGCAGACGAGATTTTTCAAATCTTCTTGAGAAGAAGTTAGAATTCATCTCCTTGATTATTTGTTCTTCTTTAACGCAGCTACTCTGGTCTGTGCTTTAAAAACAAGTTGTCATTGTGCTATTAATAGACTTCTGATCTCATTGTCATGCTGAATTACTAGGCTGTCATTTTCTGACATTATCAGGTTTTGTATTCGTCTTCATTGTTAAAATGAAAAGACAGTTTCTTCTCCCTGAAGTATTGTCAGCTTAGCCTTATTGGATTTTAACGTGTGATTAGTGGAGTGGAGTGAAGACATTTAAATAGACGAACAGTGGACTAATGGGCATATCATGTCATCTGAAATGTATAAAGTGTCATTTGAGAAATGTACATCGTTCCGTCTGAAATGTATATCTTGCCATTTAAAATGTTCGATGTGTTATTTGAAATTGACATCATATTATCTGACATACATATGAGTCATCTGAAATACAGAGTGTCATTTGAAAAGTACAACGTGTCATCTGTAATTCACATAATGTCATATGGTATTTGACGTTGCATTGACACAAATAGTGTATTTTTTAAATTATTTTTTTTAAATAAGTGCCGTACTCTGTGATGGGTTGCCTAACATTTTAGCTACTAAAAAATTAATAATAAATGTTAAAATACAAGAAAAGGAATATTCCCCCCCCCCCCTCCAACCTACGTTGAAAAGGTACGGTTCGCTGTACCGGTGCGTACCGTCACAAAAAAAAGCACTGGACGCAAGTATACATTTATACAGGCAATCAAATCATCATTTCAGAATGGTTCACACGCCTCCCCCCTGATTTTTTTTTCTGTACTTGTTTTGGTTGTTATTGTAATTATTACAGTTTCTTTACGTTTCTCTTGGCTATTTCATTCCGTCTGTAATCTTTGGGACGTTTAGAGTCTTTGTAATAATATCTTCGGATTTCATTTATTCGAAGTTTCTAAATTATTGGTGCAATATCGATGTCGCAGTTTGCCGATATATGCGCGCGCGCACATACACACCCACGCACACACACACACACACATACATATATATATATATAAATATATATATATATATATATATATATATATATATATATATATATATATATATATATATAAATAAAGTAGAATGTGAGGTGTATGTATGTATGTATGTGACTTATGGAAATCAAAACCGCTTGACCAATCTTGATAAAACTTGGCAGGAATGTTTCTCGGGTACCAATTTAGACCGTAGTGTATGTATTGTAGCCCTAAAACAAACTTAAGCCCCTAAAAAAAAAGAAAGTTGTCCGACTCGATTACAGCTATAGTATTTTATGGATCTAGGCCATGGTTAACAATGGTGACATGAGAAAAGATCGAAAGGATTTAGACCTGATCTAATTTTAAGAAATACAATTTGGCAGATAGTTTTTTACTTTGACACATGAAAATACAAAGGAAGATCCATTGATTTCATTATATAATAAAATTAACCTTCAATTTTGTGTTTCAAAAGCATTTTTTACATAAATTAGTTACTGATATCTGTGACTACAGATTTCCTGGCGAACATTCTTTCATTAGACAATACCGTAATGAATCGCGCACTAAAAATTAATTCGTTTAATTGTTTACTTTATAATCCCATCCCTAGATCTAAAACTCTAATTCAACTCTAAGATGATAAAACTTCTCTTCGCACAGATAGTTTTATACTTTAACACATGAACATACTAATTATAGTCCCTTCATTTCATATTTTGATCAAATAAACATTCCAATTTAGTTTTCTAAAGCATTTTTAAGAGACTACATTCGTGTACGAAAGCTGCGAAGCCGAGTTGAGATAGGCCTAGATCTATATTCATTCATGAATCGCGTACTAAAAATTATTTCGTTTTATTGTTCACTTTATAATCCCATTCATTTAACAAAGCTATCGCTCTTTTAGTTTTTTATAGATATGAATGTATCGGCTTCGGGTAAACCCATTTTCGCAAAACTAATTTTATTTTCGTAGCGAAAGAGAAAAAACTTGAAAGGATCACTAGCTAAGTTTAACATACATCTAAATCCAATCCACTAGATTAGTAAACACAAACTTATACCCGCAGGCCGCGGGTAATGTCAGGCTAGTATATATATATATATATATTTATATTTATATATATATATATATATATATATATATATATATATATATATATATATATATATATATATATATATATATATATATATATATATATATATATATATATATATATATATATATATATATATATGACGCTGTGTTTAAAAAATCGTCCCATCCTGGGGCTTCATCCTTCAGCCCTTACCCACCTAAATTTTCCAGTATGACAGTTAACTTATAGTAAACTAGTAAAGACAGTAAACTCTGCGATTGCCCTGTTGCAATCGTATGTATCAGTCTTAATATGACTCTATTTAGGCGCCCGGCGGCTCATGTCTTTACAGCTCTTTTGGTCACGGATAGCGGAGGACGCCCATAGTCACCCTTTGCCAGAATGTCCCGTTAAATCGTAGACCCCACAATGCACTGCACCAGAACAACATCCGACAGGCTTGGATGACACACAGCGACACACTGCCGACACGCAGCCTGCACTATTGTGTCAGAAACCGTTCCATGTAAGAAACGATAACCCTCCTTGTCATCACGTCTGTACCCTATGTCTGTTCCCTATGTCGCATTGATAACTGGAAGACACGCTGAAGATTGCGGGGGTGGCAGCCATAAACGCCTGTATTTACCCGGCATCCTCAGTGCAAATAATGGACACGGAAATACGAGATCAATCTTACTCTGTAACCCTTCAGACTAGGACTCAATGAAAGACTGAAATTTTCTTCAACATTCTTAGCCTGAGAGGAACTCCAATTGGTTGCTACTTAACCTACCACAAAATTCAAAACCAAAGAGAACAGATGTATTTCTCCCTACTGACATTGTTGTTATCGCTTGTCATAAAGCGACTTCATTAAAAACTGTTCTGACGGACATGAAATCCCGAGGACGGGAAGAATATAGAAACACAAGACAAATGTGTGCGTTCCTTTCTATTACCTTCACGTTGGTTATGTCTTAATTTGTTAAGCAACTAGCAGAACCAAAAGAGTTCACCTAATCATAGGTTATCCACGGTCTGTATTAAAAGAGTTATGATTTATTTTTTTGAAATGGCTACTCCTATTACAAGTTTAGGAAAACAAAAACCTAATAGACACTGTAAGCTTGATGTTAGAATTGTATTTCTTTTTAAATTAAGTTAATAACCTTCTAACAAGAGAAACATTTTTAAAATATTTTTTTTATAAAGACAATACCTCCATTATTTAACTTCAAATCTAATAATTTTAAAATTTTGGTTCGACTCGGGCATCGAACCCATGAACTGTCAGCTGCTAGAAAATTCGCATTATCTGATTCGACCAGCAAGGAAGGCGAATTTGTGTGATAATATATTGATATGTTTATTATATGGACATCTAGATCGAACACTACACCTGAAGTTCTGATTTAGAACTCTTAAGATCTATTCTAGATCTACTACTAGATCTAGAATCTAGATGTAATATATATTAGATCTACCTAAACATATAACCAATGCTTATAAACTTCAACAAAATCTTAGCAACTTTAGGCATAAATTTACTCAGTTATTCCGCAATACAGCTGTTGGCTCTAGACCTAAATACATTTATTTATTTTTTACTTTGAAAAATTATAACGGTCAAACTAGAGTTTTCCCGTGGTGTGGCCAACGAGCTAGCAATTCTTTTTTGGCGATATACATCAACTGTTAAATTTCTAGGAAAAATCGTTAGAGGCGTTTTTGAGATCAGCGTCCAGGTTCCATGAAGTTCTGACTTGAAAACTTTTTTTTGGGTGGGGGAGGGGTCGGTAGTTGAGCCCTTGTTGGTCCTGAGAACAACTTCGAGAATGTTCGAAAACCTCTGAAAATGGCAGTCCAAACTCTTACACTGTTTAACAAGGTCACTCGGACATAAATAATCTACCCCCCCCCCCCCAACTCACTGTTAGCTCCCCCATTCCTCCCCTCAACACCTAAGTCTAGTGGTACGCCAATACACTTCGTCTTCTAGTTATTTTGAGACAGTCGATAGCATGCATGAGTTCAGTGGATAATTTCCACTACAGAACTATAGAGCTGCAGTGCGGAACTGCTTTTGTGTGCGTCTGTCTGTATGCGTCTGTCTGTGTCATTTCTTTGTTGTTCCGTGCAAGATTTTTTTTTAGCTTCCCCGCTGTCGTCCCCTGCATCACTGGTAGATGATATTACAGATTGGACGTTTGGCTTCTGATCTTATTTTCTAGCTGGCTCCTCCCTACTGGCGCCCCAGTGCACCCTTGCACCGTTTCTTTTTAATCGCTTGCGGCCTATTCCACGGTATAATGTGGAGATTCAGAGATAATAGGAATGAATGTATCCTAGAGGAGAGGACACCACATGAATTCTGAAATAGTGGAGGACAAAAGAAAGACAAATCTAGATTAGTAGAGACTATAGCAGAATTGTGGCCAGTCTGAAACTCAGGCGTTTATTTACATATCCATTATTATCAAATATCTGGGGGGGGGGGGGGGGGGGAGTTTCTTCAGAATCTGAGAATACCTAAAACAGAATCGGTTTTATCATACTCAAAGAATTGTTTTGTAGTTTTACATATCTACATCTATATTCTCATGTATAGTCTCACTTCTCATTCCCCGATCAAGGTTGAAACTTTGCATCAATTATTTATTGTCCCTAGCAAAACATGAATCAATTTGCAAATTAAATAGTGGTAATTAATTAATTCTGTTTTTAATCGAAAAGGAAAATATATATCTTACAATACTGAGAGCTATTGTTGTAAATGTAGAGTTCTTCCCTTTATATAACCTTTTTATTTAAAAATAATTTTGCTCGTTTTGTTTTCATAAATGGAAGCTTTGAAGTTCATCTGTCAACCACCGACTAACAATCAGGGGTTCTGTCATTGTCATTGGTACTTTCGTTGTCAGTGGTTCTGTCATTGTCATTGGTACTTTCGTTGTCAGTGGTTTTGTCGTTCTTAGCATCCTTGCTCTCTTTGTTTCTATAGTACCTTAGGGGGCCTATAGACTTTGATTGCTTTAAAAGTCATCTCTAAATGGACCTTTTATGTAACCGTAACATTTATCTATATACGATCAACGACCTTGTCGTAGAGCTGGAACTGAGAAAGTAATTGATTTAAAGTACAGGTTTGTGCATTTGCAGTTTTGACCTTTTGGTGAGAAGATCCTGTTTTAAAACGACCGTCACTTGATGAGTTTGGCGGGATCGCAGTGGGTTGATTTACATATTCTACTTCTGACTCCCCCTCCCCCTTAAAAAAAATATTAGCTACGCCACTGGTGGAACTAACGAAACATTTACTGCTTGATGATGAGAACGGCGCCGCTGAACTTGCCAGAAACACTCATCCACAGGGAAACGCCAGACTGGACATATGCTTTATTACCCAGTGACACATCCAGGAAGCATATCTCTTCTCTTCACTTAGCCCTGGCATGTTGAATTCCATCTCTTCGTCCGTCTGTCCGGCATTTAACCGGTCAGTTAATGGTCATCCCTGCTCAGTCCTGGCGGTGTAATTGAGTAGACCTGGCCATGGTCAAGCATATTTAACTCGGACATCGTGTAGTATTTTGTGTACGATTCAAGCGCTAATAACAAGGCAGATGGACGTTCTTTTGGGTTTGTGTGTGTGTGGACGGGGGGGGGGGGGGTCCTTTTGCCCTAACAGATTTAAGTTAGGACACTTTTTCTTCTTTGACTGAAGTTCTCAAACTAATACGCACAAGACCTGTGATAGTCTTCCTCTACTTTTTTAAGCATTACAATCAGTGATTTTCAAACAAAGACTTTCAGAACGAAATGTCGCTCCAAAAAAGCTACTCAAATCTACCTTGTAGACGTAATGTATTAATGTTACACATGTTACACATACATTCGAATATAAGATTTTGACGCTTAAGTTTATTCACAGTAATCTCCTCTTTGCAGGGCCGGATTTAATGTATATGGAGGCCCAGGGGCAAGATTTTTGTAGAGGCCTCTTCACTCTTTTGAAAGCTTTGATAATATAATGATCCACTAATGACTAAAAATACTTACATCTAAAAGCAGACTATATTTTAGAAGAAAGAAAGTATTGTTACATTTGATACCACTCTCTCTAGCTCTGATGTTTTATGAATATTTAGTTTAAAAAGTGTATAGGTTTGATGTTGTGAAGGGTGTACCGGTATTTACATATTTCGAGAATGCTAGAGCTACAAGCAGACACTTATTAATCACGTGACATTGTTTTCCCCCGACGTTAGATTTAAAGTGTTAACGTTAAAAAAAAAGAATACTTGAAAGTATCTAACAAGTCGAAATTCCGGAGATATTGTTCTCTTTTGCTGCTTCTTGTGGAATCCTCGGGACTGTAGCCCCGCCTGCCCTCCCTTAACTCCGGTCCTGCCGCTTTGTTAAAATTTTAATTTCATTAGACTAAAAAACTTGCTATAATGTGTTTGACTCCATTTTATGAAATTCTTCTTTCCATCAAAATAAATTATCTTATCTTATACAATACAGTCCTTACTTCAATAAAGAAGATGATTATGCATATTAACCAATGACCTACATTCTGCCAAGACAACGTCTGTTCACTTCTGCTCAGTCAACCCATTCCATGCTCTAATAGCGCTTGGGAAGAAGGTGCATTTGTACAAATTTGTCCTTGCATATGGAACGAGGAATGTGCCTTTATATTTGTGTCTTTCTGAGTATTTTATTAGATTTTGTTTTTGTATTTGAAGATTATGGTTCAGTGTTTTATGTATAGTTGCTACTTTACTTTTAAGTCTTCTGTCCTGAAGGCTTTCTAAATTTAGTGATGTTACTAAAGGTGTTACTCTAGTCAAATGAAAATATTCGTTTGTTATGAATCTCACTGCTCTATTTTGTGTCTGTTCCAGTTTCTTAATGTTTTCTTGAGTTGAGGGATCCCAAACAGAGGATGCTAATTCATTTTGTTTTTTACTCACAAATATCAACAGTCGATTAAAACCAGTGTAGTCATAATATACAAACGTAATCAAAGGATGTTAGAAGATTTCCAGTCACCTCCACTCGACTCACTGAAATATACTTGATCTCGCCTTCTAGTCTACACAAGTATCTCGTCTTTTAAATAGCGCGCACTTTCAATCTATAAATAGCTACACACGTTGTCTAAGAATAGCATCTTTATTGTACTACCACTTCAGTATATACACACACACACACAGTCCGTAACAAGTAAGTAACTAAAATACCAGTGATCCTAACAGTATACGGTCTGCGGACCATATCCTTCCCGTGACGCTTTGCTTTTCGTCGACACTTCTGCTCACAGTGCCTTATGGGGCAGCGGAGTATCGGTGCAATTTGATTGGACAATTTCTTGCAAGCGATGAGTCCCGTGACTCGCGTGTCAGAGATGTAAATGTCCTCGAGGTGGAAACAATTAGGCATCCCTGATGTACAGCAATGTATTGGTCTGATTAGAGAAATTAAATAAAGTATGTAATGAGATCAAGCTTGCTGTGTGTGTGTGTGACTGTGAGATACTGCACTGGCTCAAGTACGCAATACACGCCACTACACGCTTACTGCGACGAAACTCGCTGACAATATGCGCGTTGTATAATTATAATGGTATCCTGGTATTGCCTGGTAATACAATACAATTACTTCTTTCTTTGAAACTCCACTAATACATTTGTGGTACATCAAAAATTAATATAGAGAGATCTCGGAAAGGCTTAGGGACACATAGATCCATAAAAGGCCCAAAAGAAAAGTCCTTGTAGAAGACATGCGCAGAAAACGATAAGTTTTATAGAAAACACCGGCAGACAACGGCTTTTTTTGTGCATCAGATGTTGACAAATATGCAGGTTTCTACTGGGTTTGCATGTTCATGTAAAACACTGCACTCATCCTTAATTTTCGGAATCAAAGGCAGTCATTATTATTACAATAACTCTATTCTCGAAAACAGCTCTATTTTTTCCTAAAAAAAATACAGTTGGTGTTTATCATTAAGATATGAATTACAAGCCCGTCGCCTACTCTGTGAATAATCTAGTTTGACCGTTGTAATTTTTCAAAGAAAAAAAAAAAAGAAAAGAATTTAAATATGGCTAGGGAATTACAAAATCTTAAACTTAATACTTCCGGTATTTTAACATGTGGGCTCTATTCATTGAAGAGTTTATAATAAATGAACGATAGGGAAAATTTTGCGCACCGTCCTCTAAGTCTAGATCTAAAGGCAAATCATTGGAATCTTATAAAGTCTAGTAGATTTAACCATGAGAACCAGATGACGTTAGTATACCAAAGAAGCCTTATTGTGGAGCATCTCTGCATCTCGGCATCCCGACCCCCTTTCAGCTCACTTTAAAAAAAAGTACCCTGCACAGTGTAACTGTAGGACTATAAGAAGTTCATACCATTTCGCAAGAATATCTCTGTTTGTAATGCAGTCTTGCCACCGTAAGTCCATGATAGTGTGCAAATATCTTTGGTGAAGGCGTTTATTGCTTTCTATAAAATGCCACAGTTGTTCATTTATACAAGCGAAAAGGAAACCGCCAGATCTGCGACAACCACAGAGGAATATCTCTTCTCTCTATTGCTGGGAAAATCCTTGCACGCATCCTACTAAATCGGCTCATGCAACACATAGAATATGGTCTACTACCAGAAAGCCAGTGCGGCTTCAGAAAAGAGCGTGGAACCATTGACATGATCTATGCAGCAAGGCAGCTCCAGGAAAAATGCCAAGAACAAAATGCTGACCTGTTCTCAATATATGTCGACTTAACAAAGGCATTCGACACTGTTAGCAGAGAAGGACTCTGGAAGATCATGTCAAAGTATGGCTGTCCACAAAAATTTATAACCATGGTGAGACTATTTCATGATGGCATGAAGGCTCGTGTCCAAGAAAGTGGATAACCATCAGAGCCCTTCGAAGTATCAAACGGGGTAAAACAAGGCTGTGTCCTAGCATCTACACTGTTCCGTATCATGTTCTCCGCTATGCTGACAGATGCATTCACAAATAGAGAAAACAACGGGATAAATATATCATACAGATTTGATGGTGGCCTATTCAACCCGAGGCGGCTTAAAGCAAAATCAAAAACAAATGCAGCAGTAATCAGAGACTTGCTATTTGCTGACGACTGTGCCCTAAATGCCTGCTCTGAAAACGATCTGCAGAGCATCGTCAGTGACTTCTCAATAGCATGCTCAGACTTTGGCCTTACCATCAATACGAACAAGACTGAAGTCTTATATCTACCTGCTCCTGGGAAAGCCTACTCAAATCCAAGCATCACTATAAATGGACAGGATATAAACGCAGTGGACAGATTCATCTATTCATCCTATGGCAGACTGTCTACAAATGTCTGGAACAGACGTGGTATCACCATAAACACAAAGCTAGGGGTCTATAGAGCCGTCATCCTCCCTACATTGCTCTATGCCTCAGAAACATGGACAGTGTACAGTAAAGATGCAAAGAAACTAAACCACTTCCACATGACATGTCTGAGAAAAATACTAAATGTCAAATGGCAAGACAAAATACCAGATACAGAAGTCCTTCAAAGAGCGTGTCTGCAAAGCATCCACAAAAGCCTGATGCAGTCCCAGCTGCGATGGGCAGGTAACGTCTACATAATGGAAGACCACCGCATCTCTAAACGACTCTTGTATGGCCAACTAAGCGAAGGAAAGCGCTCGCAAGGTGGTCAAAGAAAGCGCTTCAGGGACACCCTCAAAGCTTCTCTGAAGGCGTTCAGCATAGACCCAGGCACTTGGGAGACAGAGGCACATGACAGAGCATCATGGCGTCGCGCTGTGAAAACTGGTGCACAGGTTGCTGAGGAAAAAAGAACAACGCTGGCAGAAGAAAAACGCCAGAAAAGAAAAGCAAGACAAACGACATTAGCTCCAGCTGGAATAACCTGCCCAGTGTGCGGCCGAACATTCCGGGCTCACATAGGTCTCACCAGCCACACGAGGAGGCATAAAACCCCAGTGCAAAGCCCTCAGCCCCCTGGATGACAAAGTGGTCATCATCGAACCACGATGGACGAACTATATATATATAAAGTACTCATGTCTCAGATCCACAAAGTGGGATAGTCACTAATTTTTGTAGACAGGCGGAGCTATTTATTTCGCCACACTCTCGCTTGGAGGCTTCCAAAAGCACGACTATCCCTGATCACATATCAACCTCTCTTTAAAGCAATGCGTCATTTGTTACTATGCTTCCCAGATATGTGAATTCATCTACCACGTTAAGGGATTCCTATGCGCGGTGATCTTTGGGCTGAGTAGGCTTCATTGGGTGACTTCTGGAACATGACTTCCCCGAACTTTCATAAGCCCCGCTCTAATCCTAGGTGTCAATTATTAAATTAAACGATTAGAACTTTTTTTTGCGGAATTAAACATTGATCATTTACAAAGCAATTAGATCAATTAGATATTCATTATAAGACACCAGTTAGGCCAGGTTCACATTTAACTTCACATTCACTTTCACCTATCCTTTGGTTTGCTGGACCGCTGGGGCACCACACAAGATCTGTCAACTTTCTTTCTCCATTCTTCTTTGTCATTTGTCTTTGATTGAATTTAATTTTGATGTTCTTTCTGAGAATACTGATACCTGCCTTTTCACCTGCCTTGGTGGCCCACTTCGGGGGCCGATTTTGAGTTTGTGTTTCCACACAAACTGTCTTTGTAACCTTGTTTAAAATGTTTTCCTTGTTATTACAAAAAAAAAAAATGAAAGAAAAAAAAAATTAACATATTTATTCGAATTTTCGTTATTCCGTCACCTTGCAATAGTTGTGTAGACCAGGACAAAGATGTGATAATTGTCTCCCTTGAAGGCTTATATCTGGCTATTGTAGACCAGGACAAAGATGTAAATAATTGTCTCCCTTGAAGGCTTATATCTGGCTATTGTAGACCAGGACAAAGATGTGATAATGTTCTCCCTTGAAGGCTTATATCTGGCTATTGTAGACCAGGACAAAGATGTGATAATGTTCTCCCTTGAAGGCTTATATCTGGCTATTGTAGACCAGGACAAAGATGTAAATAATTGTCTTCCTTGAAGGCTTATATCTGGCTATTGTATTGATATTGAAAGTTAGTTACTAAAAAAGTTGTTTGCATATAAAGATGATAAAAGCTGTTCATATTTACTTATGACATTAAAAATAGCTTGTAAACTACGTATTAAAAGTGTGTATTGTGATCGTAATTCTCCCATTGTCTCAGTATGTGAAGAGTTGCTTTGTTCACTTGGCGATATGCTTCACTGTTGCACATACATTCTTTGACTCGACACCAGAGAAAGAAAATGAAAATAGATCTCGTGCGTGATGTCTGCGTGGCTTCTAGCAACACCATGTCTCATTGTTAGCAGAAAAATGAAAAAAAAAATTAAAATAAAATAGAAAGTTGGGAGGGCGGGGTGATATAAACAATGTAATACCTGGTGTTTGGTTTCTCAATTAATTTGTGGAAAAAAAAAGTTTGTCTCAAATCTAATTCACATTATTTATGCATAGTGGAACAGCTTCAAGTCTATCTAACTGTTGCTGAGACGATGTGGACTTAAAGAAGAAGCGAGAGCACACACTTGCCTCGTTACCCATTTATTTGTTTGCCCTAATCATGATCTTAATTCTTAGTACATTAACTTTCCATATTCAAATGTGTCCCAGCCTCCTTAGAAAATCTAATAAGTTAATTATAAAACGTTTAATTGAAGTATTCGCATGTGTCATAATATCTTAGACCATTACATCGTGGTACAATGTGTCTATAAATTAAACTCAAAATAAGACGTTACTCTGTTTCAGTTCTTATTTAAAGAGTTCTAATTTTTATAAATGGGTTAACCATTTGGTATGAGCTAGAAAGAGAGACTAGAGACCAACTTGTACACGTTGTCAAGCGCAGGCAGTTGGACGTTGGCCATAGACACAGAGGACGTTAACATCAACTGCCCTAAAGATCTCCAGGTCTGAAAGGTGAACTTTCTTACATTATTAACTTACAACTTCAGAAGTAAGAACTATTACAAGTCACAAAACATTTATACCAAAACTTGTCACAAGTAAAGATTTGAAACACAAATGTCCGAGTTATCAATGTGGACAGGTCCAGTGTTTTTCAAAGACCATCTACATCGATCAAACTTAATGTTGAAAAATGTGTTTGGTGATTTAATCTTTGGCGCAGACTACTTCAACTCTTTACCTACAGATTTACACCACATTAGATAGTTGAAGTCACAAAGAAATTATAAGCTAGTTCAAGCCGATAGAGAAGTGAATCTCTTCACAATAGCGATCTCGATGGAAGTAGAATCTTTACTCTTTTCTAAAAAGGGGGTAGACAGTAGCACTACCAGATTAGTTGAATACGGAATGTGACGGGATATTTAGAGAGGACATTGAGAAAGCGTCTCTTTAGCTTTATGTTTTCTCGATAACATTATTTCAGGGAAATCCCAATAAAGTCTCTCAATGGCCCTACGTGGTTCAAAAAACATTATTTCAGGGTAAACCCAAAACATCTGTTTCCAAGAATTGACCTCGTTGGATAACAATGTTTCGAGGACATCCTCTTCGGCCAGACTTTTTCAAAGAACTATTTTAAAAAGTGCAGATCTGAATGCAACAAATGTGTATTCACTTTTTTTGGCCCCATACATGCACATAGACACAGATCTATACTGAAAGTCAACAAGTGTAGGCCTACTGCTTTTTGTTTTCTTAATGATTTCCGGGTTAATGGTGAACAGAATTGGCCTTGACCTCATAAACGTTTGTATGTCTAGATTTTAGTTGATTTTTATAGGAAAAATGATCAGTGTGTGATGTAACATTAATTCTTGATGGTGCGAATCAAACACTACAAAGATCAAGGGATACCTTTTTTTTTTAAAGTTTAGTTGGTTTGAACAATGGTGTAGCGATCAGGACATCTAGATTTAGTCAAATCTTTTTTTTTTTATTAGCTTATATATGAATTTCTTTTTTCTTTTCTGTTTTATTTCTCCTTTCAAATTGGCGAGACTGCGATAGATAGCATATATTAAGATCGGTAGTAGTGTCCCCTACGACGTCACCTTTCCCCTAGCAGCCACCACAGCGCTTGGATGGGGGATTCACTGATTGATTACCACGTGAAACATGTTGGGCTTACATTTTCTCTCTCATTACTATGTGTTTATATTGCCCTGCTTAGAGCAGCAGACTTGGTATCCAGGCCACGGGCTAGATAGATAGCTGAATACATATCAGATTAGCAACAGCACAGACACCGGGCATGTCGCTGTGTTGACAGAGTGCCTATGACAGCTAAGGAGATAACTGTTCCAGATCTTTCTGTTTTTCGGACTGACCGGCGCGCGTGAGCGGGTTATGGCCCTTAGATAAAAGTCAGGGGACCTCCCCCACCCATCTCTTAAATTTCAATGAATGATCTTGCGAACAATGCTCCCCAGCTTGTCAACATCTTTTAATTATGTCAACAAACTACGGACTGTCTACCATCCAACTTCCTCCTGACTCATCGGAGGTAACTCCTTATGTTACTTGTCATAGGTTTCATTGATATTTGGTGCATAGGTACTTGAATGCATATCCAAGACCTAATGACCTTTTCACTTAACATCTGTTTGGCTGCGTGGTCGAGTGATGTGAACTCTGGTTTTTGGTGGTTTTGAAGGTCCTGGGTTCGAATCATGCCCGCGCCCATCACACGGAGATTTGTGCTAGGGTGTAATAATCTTCAATTCTGAAGGAACATCCAAAAACATGCAGAACAAAACAGTTCTATAGAGCAGTGTAATGAGTGTATACCTTCCTTGAAGGGTCACGCTGTTGCCAATCTTACAAAAGTTCTTTGTGACAAAGAGAGTCGGTTTGATTAGCCTACGTTCCTGGAACTAGAGGGTACAAGTGTTGATGGCCTCGAATCTATTGGGGGCGGAGTGGGTGGGAGGGAAACAACAGCTCAAACATTGGACAAAGTAGAAATGGATCACGCGACAAAGTAGAAACGGATAACGTGACAAAGTAGAAATGGATCACGTGACAAAGTAGAATTGGATCACGTGACGAAATAACTGGATCACATAACAAAGTAGAAATGGATAACGTGACAAAACAGAAATGGATCATGTGAGAAAGTAGAAATGGATCACGCGGCAAAGTAGAAACGGATCACGCTATAAAGTAGAAACGGATCACGTGACAAAGTAGAAATGGATTACATGACAAAGTAGAAATCGAGATTTGAATTCTAGACACTTCTTGTATACAATTAGAAACGCAAATCATCTGTCAATAGCCCCATCTCCTAAATACGATTATTTGCTAACTATCTACCACTGCATTGAAAAAATACAATAAATATTGATAGAGGAAACCCAAAAGAAGGTTCCATGCATAGATTGTGCTGTGGTTGTAGATCAGAAAGACGTCAATGGATTATTATCTAAACATTACAAGATATATATTAAAGGGAACAGGAAAGCGGTTAAAAAAAAAGATACAACAATTAGATGGCTTGGGCCTTTGGAGCCCCTTGGCCTCCGGTGCCCTCTCCCCCACTTGACAGATTTGCCTTCATTAACTGGAGGAAGCGTTTGTTAAATATTTGGTCTGGTAAACTTTTGCCATTCACCAGCGACGCCGGCCGTAACAGATCTATTGATTCAGTGCTCGCAACCATTGCTCGGCGTCAATGACACCCCTCCCCCCCCCCTTCTCTCTCGTCTGGCATTCGATTTATCCAGATTTCAATATGAAATTTAAACACATTTATCTTTCTCCTTTTGTGTGTGTGTGTGTTTTATGTCCTCCCCCCCCCCAGTCCTCCCGTCAAATTGTTTTCCTTTCTCCTCCCTTTTTTTTCTTTTCTCTTTTTCGTCGTCTGCTGTGTAGGCTATATAAATATTGTGTAGGAAGTCACGTGGCTAAGGGTTAAAGTTCAAGGGTTAAGAAGTTAGGACCTTGACGTGTTCTTTTTTTTTTTTTTAACGCAAAACTGGATGAAAATTCTTCTGTTAGCCAATTACGCGAGGCCATGGACTAGATAAGCTGTTTACACCAATCTTATTACTAGAAGCAGAAGTGAAACTTAAAATAAACAAATATTGGTCTAGGCCGAAAAGCCATAGAACTGGATTTAGTTGACATAATGTTGGTTTGTGTGTGTGTGTGTGTCGTGCACTATTTCTTCTGACCTTTAATTCTATCATTTTATTGCCATAATTACTTATGAGTTTCTTATTATTGTTATCCTATTCTGTGTTAAATCCTACCGTCTGTCGGTATATCGGCTTGATGGCACACTAGACTTCACCGACACGTCGAGCTTCACACTGCAGATAACAAATGTAGGTCAAGTGGCTGATGTGTACGGTGTCTCTCTCTCTCTCTCGTTCTCAACGGCGTGTGTGTGTAGATAAGAAATTTTTTATTTTCCTTTTTCCCTCCCCCCCCCCCCCTTCTCATGATCGCGTCACTGCCAGTGTTGAATGCACCAACCCAGTAGTTTTACCTTTGTTGAGTGTATGCGCTGTGTTTTTATTTAGAAAGGTCGATTCGTGTGCCTTAAAAACAAAAAAAAAAGTTTCTCTTTTGTTTAGGTTTACTTTTACTAGCCGAGTGTAGATCTACATTTAAATTGTGTTGTATTTTGTGGATTGTACATTCTAGACCAACGTTTTGTGCCTTTTCACTTTGGAGTAGTCAGTGTGCAGTTATTACCCATTTTTATTTTGGAACTGATGTTCTTGACATGATTCGCTCGTCCCAGAGGAACTATCAACACGGTGAGTAGTTCAGTGTTGTATTGCTGCCTCTTCGTCTACATCGCTAGATAATCTAGTAGCATATTAGCAACAGTAGCAACTTCAAAGATATGGAATGGGGGGGGGGGGATAAAGAGAGATGTTAGTGTTATAATCCAGTTATACTTCACTTGCTATTCCAAAACAGCTGACATCCACATAAATAATTCTAAAACATTCCTTATTTTAAAAAAAGTATATACATAACCTAGATCTACAGCTAGTTCATTCTGTGTAAGGGAAAATGTGACGTCATCTGTTTACGAGAAACCTTCTATCTAGTTTCTACACCAAACTGTCTAAACATAGTTAGATCTTGATCTACTTTGGTTCTAGAGTATAAAATGTCCAATACGTAAATCTATATCCTATTTCTAGATCTACTAGCAATGAACCCTAATAGTGAATCTAGATCTAGAGATTAATTGGCTGCCAATGTGTGAAAGTAAAGGTTAGAGCTAGCAGCTCCAGAATCTATAAATTATCCTCAGTACTAATTTGGGTCGGACGTAGATTTGGATTTTTATTATTAATAATTTAAAGTTTAGATCAAGAGGTCAGTGGCCGCGTTGGGACAGGTCAGGTGATTGGCTGTGGTTCTTGCCAACAATTAATGACTTTGTAGCAGATGTCAGTTACCAATTAAAGAATGGGTGGACTCTAAAATGTCTTTACACTGATTTTAAATTTTATTGTTGGGTCAATGCAATATTTGTATCGGTACAAAGATCTGTTTTTTTTCCTCTGAAAGATTGTGCATCTAATGAAATGGTTAAAGATAATCTTAAACTCAAGGCATTCTCAAATAGAATCTCTAATCAACCCAAGCGCTAGATGTGGGCAGCTTAACTACACACGCATAGATCTTGTTATTACACACATATCACTGCCTGGTATGGCAATCTGAGCATTAAAAATGAAAATAAACTTTATAGAATCCTAAATGCTGCTGGTAAAATCATTGGCAAAAAATAAAACACCCCATTTGGGCAGTTGTTTGAGACAAACATCTATTAAAAAGCTATCAAGATCCTCGAAATAAAGAATCACCCTTTGTGTCAGGATTTTGTGATTTTACCATCACAAAAGAGATACAAGTCACCGATGGCAAAGACAAACAGACACAAACACTCTTTTGTTCTCCTGGCAATCGAATCATTAAATAAGAACAATCTGATATAAACTTTGTCACATGTAAATTATGAGTGAGTCTGGTGTGAATGTACACTTGGGTTTCTTATAGTTATAATGTTTTTTGTTTGGTATAATGCACAAATTGTAAGACAAATTTCCATACCGACAATAAAGATTATTATTATTATTATTATATATGCATTGAAATATATTTCATACTCAGGTATAGATGTAGTTAATAGAATGGTATGTATATATACAGTCATATATCTAGCTAAGACGCGAGTAAAGATCGAGTCTAAATTCTAGAGGTGAGACAACGTATTTGGTCAACCTCACTTATAACCTTTCGTTGTCTTCAGGTAGACTGTTACGAATGAAAGGTTCCTTTAGAAGCTCTGGCTTGGAAGTTTGAGATATTCCCGGCCCATTTTCGCAAGATGGACAACATCTAAGCCAATGTTAGATACTAAATACTTGCGGTATTTCCAATGTAAAGTTAGATACTAGAAACTTGCTGTATGTCAGATACTAGAAAACTTGATTCACTGTATCGCAATAATTTCTACGATTAGGGCGGTAGTTTCTACAAAACCTCTGGGCTCCGCTTTCTCTCAGTTGCGCCACAATATAAAATTATTATAAAACCTAACACTGGACAATTTATACGTAAATGATTTTGATATATTGACTCTTGAGGAAAGTCAGGATTCCCAGATCGTGTCCTGAATAGAAGTTTAAAAACAAAACAATTACTAGATCGTAGACCCATGCTGAATTAATCTGGAGCTTGGAGGGAACATACAAACATTGATTGAAAACACATTAGAGAGCGTTCTAATTAAATTCATTTGACGAAATTGTCCGGATTCAAAGCTACTTAAACCTAAAGACATTCAATATTTCCAGTTTCAAATGGCATTATACAAGCGCATCGTATTTTAGTGGAGACATGCACCCACTGCAGAGTTAATCACTTTACGCCAAAATCTTAACATCAAATATAAGCTAATCTAGTCATCATAAAAAAGGGAGTGGGTGGGTGGGTTCATGATTGTCAGTATCTTGATATTTTCTATACATTAAAAAAGATTGAGACAGATTTATACATTGAAATGGTTTTCTTGGTGTATGTTGTACAGGACTTTACATCCACACAAGTAATAAATATGCATTTTTAAAACCTACGATACATGTATGCACTCTCTTTAGCACTATAGATCTAGAATGAAATTATACATCTCGATATAAATACAAAGAAACACACTGTGAATGACCTAGAGTATGATAATCTTCAATCTATATGTGGTGAGATTTAAACAAAACCTTTTAAATGACGTCAGTTCATTCAAGAAAAAGAATAGAGAAGAAAATAGCCAGTCGCTTAATTTTATACTCACTGTAGGGGTGGCCAGAGCCACTATGGAATACTCCCCTTTATTTCCATGTGTTCTCTAAGTTTGTTTGGGTAAATAGATTCATATTGGCCATTAAAGTGACCTCCTCTAAGTCACATTATGAGAAGCGTGTTGTTTTGGCTCCATACGACTTTCTGTTTCTCTCTTGTTCCTTGTACACTATATTTCCATCCTGTGTCCATTTATCAGTTGAACAAATCGAATCAAATTTAATCTAATGATCGCCCCCATCCCCCCCATGTTCTTTTTACTGCCCCTGCGTGTAACAGGCGCACACTGACGCGTCATTGGACCAGATCTTGTATACAGAGCGAAAAGACGCAGGGAAACCAGCCTCGTCATATGTAGTGTTGTTGTTGTTGTTGTTGTTGTTGTTGTTGTCTTTTTTAGCGGAATACTTTTTTTTTCCGTGAAGAAAAGATGGAATCTTAATTTTACAGACTGTTTGGATGCATCAGTGGAATTGTATGACAGTCGAAGGTCTAGTAGAGAGGGGGAGAGAGAGAGAGCCTAGTGCCAGGTGTGCCGACGGTGTGTAAGGATTCTTTAATTAAACCTTTGGCAGGCACAGGAAGATTACAATTTGGCTGTTTCGAGAGAAGTTTGCCAAGTGGAATTTTGTTGATGTGTCATTTGAAACGTGTCATATACTTTGTTGAAATGATTTGCTTGAATTGGCCTTTTGGTGGTGTTGTGGTAGTTGTTGTGGTTTTGATGAATTGGATGTCTGTGTGTGTGGAATAGGGTGGGGTGTCGATTCATTAAAGCAAAACACACTAACATTGATTAGGTTGTATTATGAAATGTATTCGCATAATTATTTGATACTATTATTACTCGTTTTGTATTAAAATTTTAAGTAGGTCATAGATACCCAGCCAGTAACATTTTTCAAGTTGAATCGATCCGATTTCTTGAATGTATTTCAATCAAATTAAATAATATCCCAAACATACCCCCCCCTCCCCCAGAAGCTGTATTCTACAATTGAGGTCATACCATCTTCTGCTTGTCCTTTATGGAATGAACACTATAGCTAAAATATTCATAAATGAACACAATTAATTCCATTTCATGTCTTTGATTCAATCAGCCGTATGCCTTTAAAACTGCATACCCTGTGATAAATCAAAAAAAATCTCACCGTTGGTAATTGTGAAGTCCACATTCGATAAGGTCCACAATTGATAAGGCCCACTTTTGATAACATTTTCCTCATTCGATAAGGCCCACGTTCAATAATGTCTACATTCGATAAGGCCCACGTTCAATAATGTCTACATTCGATAAGGCCCACGTTCAATAATGTCTACATTCGATAAGAATAAGTGCCCCATTTGTGTTCTGATCACATTTTACACAAATTCCATAGCTACAAATGAAGTTGTGCCATAATACAAGCAATACTTGGTTAACTGTATGATCCACTTTTTCACGTGAATTTAGTTGAAATGAAAGAAAAATATTTGAAAGCTTTAATATCTTAACAAAGCAGATTTTCAAGGCAGAAAAAAAAATCTTAGCTAATCATAGCCGATGTGGTGTAATAAAGATACTCAAATTAAATTAGAATTAAATCTATTACAAAATAAGCAAAATAAAAAAAAGCAACAACAAAGTTTATATCAGAGAAAAAACTGCACATTTACAGCCATATATTCAATACTGTAAGATTTATTTCCTTTTTCTATGTCTAACAAAATTAATTAATTTACACTGATTATTTTATTAATTGTTAATAACAATGAATAATTGTTGCAAAGTTTCAACTTGATCCAAGTATGGAACAAATAACGTGTGCTAAATGTTTACTAGAGAAACGGAGTGAGTATAAGCTTTGTGAAACTAGAACAGTGAGTTCTAGTTGAGTTGAAGATGATTCAGTTTTCTTGATGTGTATCTTCGCCCAAGTGAAGTTGATGAGATCTCTTGACTGCTGCTGTGACGGGGTGACGTCTAGAGATTCTAGACGTCTAGATGAATAAGTGGTCAATTAATGGCCGGACCAAAAACAAAACAACAGCTTAGCTGGTAGTATTCTAAAAAAACTTCAAATGATGCACCCAACTTCATATAATTCTGAGAGTACTTATGTTCAATGTGTATTTTGATATATACATATACGCTACAGCATATTTACAACTTTACCAACACACGTAGCCTGTCGCGGATGTCCTGGCCACTGCGTCCTGCTGCAGACGACAGCCTAGACTTAAGAGCACACTGTGACTTCTGTTTTGTTGACTGTGGATCAGATTTCCGGACTGTACGTGATGGTCTCGTGGACAAGAGCGGTAGAAAAGACAAGTCTGCTTTTCCCGCTGCATTTGTTAAGTCGCTTATCTTAAGACATGGTCAGGCTAGCACGCTATCACTCAGCACCGGACACAGGTCCAGAAGGTTTACTGCTCACTTTTGTTTTCAAACCTGAATATGTCCACTGACCCACAATAACACTGACAGCCTTAAAGCCTTTTAAAACTTTCTTTCTTCCAGAGTCTGAGAAAGTCTCCCATTTAATTCTCGAACATTCAGAATGTTGAAGATGTAATTTAAAAAAATCAAAACTTCTGATGTGAACAAAGAGAAAAACAGAAAAGAGAAATTCAAAGATGTCTTTATATTTGGTCATACCGTCTAGAGAGAGAGTGGATGGTCGCATTTGTCAAGTAACCACACAAAACATCAGTACTACTTTGTGATCAATTTGTCCTAAACACTCTATTGAACACTATCAACACTCTTCTTGTCTGGGTTTCTCTTAGTCTTTGCCTAACCCACAATAGCGTGTTGGATGAGAGGAAAGGGGGGTTTGATGGCACACTACTGAATATTGAACTATTTCATGCCACATCCTATGGCATTGTTTTTAAATTTAAAAAAGATAGACATGGTAAAGATCGTACGACTTACAAAGTTGTCCTACTGACGAGCTATCACTAACATTAAATGATTGTATACCACGTAATGCCTGTATGACCACCACGCCTTTAGCAGCCCACCCACACAACGAACCAAACTGTCCTATCAAATTTTCCACTCGAGTATCACCATGGCCGACTTCCTTACGGTCATGATTCTGTAAAAAAAAAAAAAAGAGGAACATAAAATACAACTAGAGAAATCCTGGAATGATGCAATAACAGGATTTAAGTTTTAGTTCTTCGCTACTTCCCCCCCCCCCCCCATGCCACAAATTTAAGGAAAAAAAGTATCTTTTGTAACAGTACTACCAGTATAATAGCTGACCTATTTTTGTATCCGCCCTCCCCCCCCCTTTTTTTTTGTGCCACGTAAGCTGTATCTTAAAATCATTACAAACTCCAGATCGACCAGGAAAAAATACCAGCACGAAGTCTCTAATTACCCCCCCCCCCCAACTTATTTTCTTTTCGAATGAAAGTTTTTGAGTTCTAGACTGCAGCGTTTCTTCTTTTGTTGTATATTCTAATTGATATGTTGCTTCGGCATTCAGCTCTGAGTGTGACAGAACCAATTAGATCTGATGATGTTTGATGTGTGAGGCTGTGTGAGGCTGGAAGACATATTGGCCTCGTTGTTTCCTTGTTCAGTTCCGCTTGCTCAAATATTTCAATTAGACTTCTGCTTGTCAGACCGTTGCACTTTTTACGAATCAACCTTTTTTGTTTTGTTTCTAAAACCCATTGTTTCTAAAAAGATACAGACATAGAATGTGCTCGATTCTTGCTAAACATAATGTACATTGTCAGTAGGAGTCTATGTACATTGTCAGTAGGAGTCTATGTACATTGTCAGTAGGAGTCTATGTACATTGTCAATAGGAGTCTATGTACATTGTCAGTAGGAGTCTATGTACATTGTCAGTAGGAGTCTATGTACATTGTCAGTAGGAGTCTATGTACATTGTCAGTAGGAGTCTATGTACATTGTCAATAGGAGTCTATGTACATTGTCAGTAGGAGTCTATGTACATTGTCAGTAGGAGTCTATGTACATTGTCAGTAGGAGTCTATCTTAATCTGTTTGTAAACTTTCATTTTCTTTTGTTTCCTGTGAAGTCAAGTTTTGCCTTTAAAAAAAAAAATCTGCCCCATTCCCACGTGCGTGTACGTTTTTGTGTGTTTTGTTCCATAATTGTAGAGGCATCTTAGAGTCACACTTTGTTATTTTATGCAGTTGGTGATTTGGGGGGGGGGGAGGCAAACAATTTGGTTATGGGAAATATATAGGAAACATTGTCTGGCAAGTTCAAGTTTGAGTCTCCGTGAGTAACCTGAATTTTTAATTTGGGTCCGATGGACTTTCTTTGACAAAAGCTATTTGTAAAATGGAATTGAGAAAAGTCGGGGGGGGGGGGGGGGTTGGATAACGTTTGGTCATCGTGCTAATTTAATGACATCACAGTTGATATTTTGAATCGTAATTGTATGAGCTTGTACCTTAGTGTAGTGAATGGTAGCTTTTAATTAGTGATGGTTAGAAATAATCGTATCAGTGTTTAATTTTAGTTTAGGGTCTACATCATTTAGTCTAGGAACAGCATCACGTGGTCTATTGTATCACTAGGTGTGCAGGACGTAGCATCACGTGGTCTATTGTATCACTAGGTGTGCAGGACGTGCTGTGACTTGGAATAGTTGAAGTTCTTATAAAACAAAACACGCAGCACATTCTGTAGAACCTACACGTCAACTTTACGATTTGTCACCCATTTGTTAAAAGTACACTTTCTTTTTTATATCTATCTTTCTTTTTTATATCTATCTGTTCACATTTTCCTTTCACTCTTTTCAATCTGTCCCTCCTTCTGATTCTCTCCCTCCTCCATCTCTTTCTCACTCTCTTCCCTCTATCTTTTCCCTGCCTCTTTCCTCTTTCTCTCTCTCCCTTCTGTTTAGTTTTGTCTTATTGGTGTAAGCCCCCATATGTTTGTGTTACTATTATACAACGTAGATGCACAGAAAAGCAGATCTTGGAATTGATTGGTTACAACATTTTCACTTCTGCGTGACTCAGTCTGACTTTGGCCTGGGTCAGATCATAAGCCGTTATGACAGCTGCTGTCCTATTGTTGCAGACAAACAAGCACGCCCTTGGCTCCACTTCCCGTATCGCCTCCCCCCCCCCCCCCCCCCATCGTTTCAGTGGGACTCCAAACAATATCTTAATTCAACTCACGCTATACTGGATTCTCACATATGATTTAAGAAGATGCTACATTTAAAATTTAATATAGAAAATTTCTTAAAATATTTCTTCGTAGTTGGTTGTTCACAAAGCTTATATCAACTCAAACTGTCTGTGTGTCCCTGTGTAATATTTGAACACGCTGTTTCTCCCACACCCACCATCGGGACCAAGTTGAAACTGTACAATTATTCATTGGTGAAGACAATACACGAATAAAAAAAAGTAACCAATTAGTCAATTAAGTACTGGTAATCAATTATTTTTTATATCAAAAAGGGAAATAACTTCTACATTACTGAGATTCATAGTTGTAAGCGTGGAGCTAGACAAGCTTTTTTTTTCAAAGTATTTAAAAAAAAATGAAAACTACGACAATTAAAACAAAATCTTAGAATATATTGATTATTGATTGATTTTTACTTGAAGTATTGGTATTTTACTACTAATGATTTTCACAATAAATGTATTAACAGATCAAAATCTCATCTTTGTGTATCGTTTGACTACCAAATTCGGTCTACATTCATTGATAAAAAAAAATATAGTAACAATAGAACGAGAAAGCGATTTAGAGAAATCGGGAGGCAGTGTAAGGAAACGTCAAGAAAGTGTAAAGATTGGGAGAGATTTGGAAAGAAAGTCCAGGACGCTATAGTGAAGGATCACTGCAGCCAACTCAAGAATAATAATTGGTTTGTGCAAGGAGCGAAACCTTTCAAAAAACACAGAATATAGTCCGCTTGCTGTTTGTTTGGCAGCACTAACTTACACGTTTGGAAATAGGAATCCCCCCCTTTAAAAAATAAAAAATAACAGCGTTTCTCTACTAGAAAAGAACAAAAACATTTTCCCTGGATCTTATTTGTATAAGGAAATAATAGTTTGAGAACCTTTTAACTAGACGCTGTCATTTATCTTTGACTAGAAGTCAGTAGCTAACGCAGCTTGGCACTAGGATCTAGTACTGTGTCCAATCCTGGCCTCAAATTGTTTCGTATCTATCTACTATCAGCACAATAAATAATGAGTTCGCGTCGACATCGTAAGACTAGTGGCGCCCTCTTTGGGGACTTGGACTGCGCATTTATTTAGACGTATAGTGAAACAAACGAAGGAGTAGTCGAAGTTTTAAATGTCGGCTAAACATTCTGTCCGTCATACATCATGACACACATATATCTTGACGTTCACGTATCATGATGATCTTACATCAAATTGGTCTGTGGAGCATATACATCTTTTTGGTTTCTTGTAACTTTTCTTTTCTTGGCGCTCATACATTTAGTCGATCATGTATTGAGTTGGTCATACATAATTTGCGGCCAAACATCATGTGCCTTATTTACATTTTGGCCACCAAGCAGCTTGGCGGTTGTTTTTTTTTTGGTGGTCATTGACTTTTTGTAGCATAAATCAAAGTTTTGAAAGACAAAAATTGTGTACAGCCTTTTAAGAGTTCATGTTTTGAAATGTGCACCAAATACCCTTAGCCCTCTTACAGTTTTATTTTAAGCCATTCATAGAACTCCTCCCCATCGCCTTGATTTACCTGTAGAAATCTCAGTGCGTTAATACCAAGACTTTATCTCGATATAATGTGTGCTTATGTAATGGCGGCTAAAATAAAACAGTCGCTGCACCAAATTGTGCTTTATGTTTGGGTTGAGTGAAATTATTATTTTTGTGACTGCTCACGTTCTGTAGTGGAATGCACGTGATATTAATGCCTGATATCTCTGCTCTCGAGTATAATGCACTTTGTACTAGAGAAAGATAGCCTTGACCACAAGTCTACTGGGTTCACAGTATACCGAGCGATTTGATGGGGCAAGATATAGAGCTCTGAACTATTCCAGGTAGAAGCGTCTCCTGGTGTCAAGCTGACCCCGAAACGTTCAATAAAATAATATTTAGTGAGTTAAGTAAATCTGACGCATTAGTTATAGTCTGCTTCCAGCTCGTGTTGGCGCATGAACGTGCCAGGTCCCATTCTTCTAGTACGTAGATCAAAGTTTCTTTCATGACCTTGTGACAACGTCCGGAAAGTAAATCAAGAAAGAAACGCGAAAGAGGAAAGCAAGAAATGATTGTAATGATGACTTCGTCAAAGAGCCATTTTGTTGATTGGAATAGGCACAACTGTGTATCTATCCAAGTGAATGTGTGGTTCTAGGTAAAACGAAAATCAAAATTACTTATGAAGATGAAAATATTTAACATTTTGTAACTTTAGTCTTTAACATTTTATTTTTTTTAAAAAAAAGCTACTTGTCCTTCAACTATTACCCCCTGCTCAGTTACATCTTTTCGAATAATCATTTTATTTCTTTAAAAGACATAAATTGTGTGTTTTAATAATTAGCTAGACATGTGATCTCTGGTATTTGCTTGAAAGTAGTACCATATGTAGTAGTCTCCCTCTCTTGATATTAATGCATACATTCTGGTAACAATGTTTCAGTTTGTTTGTTTGTGTGTGTGTTTGTCTGCACTAATGCTGCCACATTTATTTCCATGTCTTAGAGCAGTTCATGCGCCAGTTTGTCTCCCTGTTCCATCGAGATGTTTGTGTGTGTGTGTTTGTCTGCACTAATGCTGCCACATTTATTTCCATGTCTTAGAACATTTCATGCGCCACTTTGTCTCCCTGTTCCATCGAGATGTGTGTGTGTGTGTTTGTCTGCACTAATGCTGCCACATTTATTTCCATGTCTTAGAACAGTTCATGCGCCACTTTGTCTCCCTGTACCATCGAGATGTTTGGAAAATGAGAAATCAAAAAATATATTTTGTCTCTTTTTCACTTTCTGATCATACAATCTTTTGTGTGTGTGTGTGTGCGTGTGTGTGTGTGTGTGTGCGCGTGTCAGAACTTAAATGTGCGTATTTCTTCATAGTCTGGTTTATTTCCTTTTATCATGTTTTGATCCACACCCTCTTAAGTTTCAATCATATCTATTTGAGATCACTGAAGAAAAATGTAAACATTTGTACAAATTGTAGACTTTTGTTGAAGTAATTCTATAGTCACAATATCAATGAAATATCTACCATATCCAACTTATCTCTTGAGAAATGGAACAGCTTTATGTTTCGATGTGACCTAAATATTTAGAAATCAAAATGTTGAGATTCAGTGAGTCACTGTTAGTTTGGATTAGTTCACATAGTGACTCTTATCACTGAGATAGGAAAAAAACTTGTTCTTATCTTTAAAACATTTATGTAATTGAAAACCTGCAATCCAGTTTGTTAAGCAAGCACTAGATCTAGTTATTCTTATGAAAACAATCTCAATCTTTCTCACGCACAAACAAGATGATAGACATGTACACTATAATGACATTTCTATTGCCAGTTAGTTATCCATTACTTTCTAATCTTAATCTCCGGATTCATATTTAATCCACCAGGGGCTCAAATCTATTGACAAATCATTCCAAACCTTTATGTCCATGTGTCCACCTACCCCCCCCCCCCCCGCCCCCAAAACATTTCTTACTATCCAACCTTGTATTTATAAAAGCTGCTAGATCGAAGTTTCACTTTCCTGATTTAGAATCTATATTTGTCTGCAATTTAACGAAACGCTGCTTTTAAAACGCTTTATATTCTTAAAATGAACATTCTTTGTCAATATTGAGTGTGCTAGGATCTTTTGAAACATCGAATGTATTGTGTCAAATCTTTGACTTCACACAAATATTTTTTTTATTAGGTGGAAGTGAAGACAGTGAGACTTAAGTCCCGTTTGTTTGCATCTAGCAAATAATATCACTTTTTTTTTGTACTGATACATTATAGATCTATAATGCATATCGTGCAATGACTGCTTACTTGGTACTGATAGATCTAGATTTAACATTTGTAACTTGTGTAATGCTTACTTGGTACTGATAGATCTAGATTTAACATTTGTAACTTGTGTAATGCTTACTTGGTACTGATAGATCTAGATTTAACATTTGTAACTTGTGTAATGCTTACTTGGTACTGATAGATCTAGATTTAACATTTGTAACTTGTGTAATGCTTACTTGGTACTGATAGATCTAGATTTAACATTTGTAACTTGTGTAATGCTTACTTGGTACTGATAGATCTAGATTTAACATTTGTAACTTGTGTAATGCTTACTTGGTACTGATAGATCTAGATTTAACATTTGTAACTTGTGTAATGCTTACTTGGTACTGATAGATCTAGATTTAACATTTGTAACTTGTGTAATGCTTACTTGGTACTGATAGATCTAGATTTAACATTTGTAACTTGTGTAATGCTTACTTGGTACTGATAGATCTAGATTTAACATTTGTAACTTGTGTAATGCTTACTTGGTACTGATAGATCTAGATTTAACATTTGTAACTTGTGTAATGCTTACTTGGTACTGATAGATCTAGATTTAACATTTGTAACTTGTGTAATGCTTACTTGGTACTGATAGATCTAGATTTAACATTTGTAACTTGTGTAATGCTTACTTGGTACTGATAGATCTAGATCTAACATTTGTAACTTGTATGATGCGTAAATCAGAAGTGTAGAAAGAACCAACCTAACCTAAGTATTGGCTCATTAATCAGGGTACGTAATGCCTTATCTCAACTTTTCACCTATTTTCCGAACACGTCATCAAGTCGAATCAAACCTTCACTCCGCGACGTATCAGTCAGTAACCCATGTTGAATATATCACTCCGACAATTAGGCCAATATTCCTGTGGCGTATAACTTGCACACACACACACATAAACACACCGATACTTTCACGATGCATACTATCTGACATTTCCGGTGTTTAATGGTTGCCTTATTAATCAGGCTTTCAATTGCCTCCGTGAACAATAGCTCTACAATAAACCCACTTCTCAGTATTTTATTTTCTGAAGCTACACTCCCCACCCCTTTTGTCAGACTGTCGACATTTTATTGAATGCTAGAACAATCAAATATCAGGAGGACAGAAGTTGTACAATAATCCAACTACTCAGTGTTTAATTTATATTTTGAACCTTCCCCCCCCCCCCCCTTCCAACCACCTCTGGCAGACTATCAAAATTTTATTGAATGTTGGAATAAAGCAATATCAAAAGGACAGAGTTTTGACCAAGAGACAATATGACAGAAGCTGAAGTTTGCCGTTAAGTTGAACCAAAACAGTATGGTGCAGAAATATTTGAACATAATCTGCTTGTTAAATTAATTCGAATCGATGACATGGCTTGTGTTATTGAGACAATGTATAGGCAAGTGAGATCACGCCACAATGAATACGATTTTGTACATCTGGGTTTGTTTCATCATTTGGATTTAGATTTACTGCTGCTTAATTATTTGTGTATACTGTGCTTTTTTTTTTTTTTGTATTTAAATGTCAAATTATATTTCCGATTCCCTCAATGAACTACAGTTTTATTATGATCTGGCTTCTTGTTTAAAGGAAGTGTTCTTCACTTCCTACGGCGTGTCACCGAGAGATATCCTAGATCTATAAAACACCTACGATCTCTAAGGACTCGAAGCTTGGTCTAACAGCAAGTAAACGTTTGCCTGTTGTGCACTATTGTTGTACTAAACAAGCTTTGAACCTTTCTACTTCTGCAAGTGAAATACGTAATAAATCTACACAAGTCTTTTGTCAATGTCACTCTGACCTGCCTCGTTTTGACGAGTTTAATGAATCTATTAATTCTGAATTTCTGACGAATAAATAAAAAAAAAAAAGGTCAGCTCATTGTCAGACAATGAGATTAAGCTGGATAATCATTAACCATTTCATTGAACCTCGACTAAAAGAAATGAAAATCAAATTTTGAAATAAATAATTCAAGAAAAATAAAAGGAAAAGAGATAATTGAAAAAAAAAAAATGAAAAAATTTGATTGTTTTATAAAAAAAAATGCTTAGATTTGAACAAATCCGAAGAAAATAAATTACATCATTTATAGAAATGAAACTGTTCATTCTGATATTGAAATCTAAAAGTTCATGTCTCGTGAGCCACGCCTAGTTAGTATCGCAGCAGCGACATCTTTTAATTTATAGAGTTGATGTATTTATTTTTAGAGTGAGCAAAAAACAAAAAGTCTGCAGATTATAAGTTTTGGGCTCTCATTTGTAAAAGATGCAAATCCTTTTTATCATTTTAATATTTATGTTTATTAAGAGAGAGAGAGTGAGAGAAAGAGAGAGAGAGCTATGTATAGTTAGGACTAAAGCATGTTTTTTTTTACTTAAGTAAAGAATAACAAAGAAATTGATGTCTCTCAATATTTCATAACATTTAATGTGTCAATACTATTTCAGAGGATGTCTGGTTGAAGCCATCCAGATCTGGTGTAGAAATAGCTTGAACAAAAGTTCTACTTCCTGTACAGTTTATGTTTACATTTTCCCCTCTTAAACTACCTTTGAAAGAATACATTGCTTCTGTCCCCTTTCTCTAGCTTACAATAAAATAAAGGAATAAAATGTTGAGTTACAACCTGGTGTTCATCGGTCAGCAGACGTTTTAGTTTAAAATTTATGTAACTTGATAAACGCACAATTTAGTTGGCTGTGCACTCTACAAATTATCAAACAGCAAATTACTATATGTACATGTCAACACATCACAAACAGCGAGAGAGCTATATATAGTTAGAGCCATAATATAGCGTTTGGGACTAAAATGTATCAGACTAATATGAACCATAATATGGCGTTGTGGATTATAATGTATCAGACAAATATAAACCATAATATGGCGTTGTGGATTATTATGTATCAGACTAATATGAACCATAATATGGCGTTGTGGATTATTATGTATCAAACTAATATGAACCATAATATGGCGTTGTGAATTTTAATGTATCAGACTAATATGAACCATAATATGGCGTTGTGGATTATAATGTATCAGACTAATATGAACCATAATATGGCGTTGTGGATTATAATGTATCAGACTAATATGAACCATAATATGGCGTTGTGGATTATAATGTATCAGACTAATATGAACCATAATATGGCGTTGTGGATTATTATGTATCAGACTAATATGAACCATAATATGGCGTTGTGGATTATTATGTATCAGACTAATATGAACCATAATATGGCGTTGTGGATTATTATGTATCAGACTAATATGAACCATAATATGGCGTTGTGGATTATTATGTATCAGACTAATATGAACCATAATATGGCGTTGTGGATTATAATGTATCAGACTAATATGAACCATAATATGGCGTTGTGGATTATAATGTATCAGACTAATATAAACCATAATATGGCGTTGTGGATTATAATGTATCAGGCTAATATGAACCATAATATGGCGTTGTGGATTATAATGTATCAGACTAATATGAACCATAATATGGCGTTGTGGATTATTATGTATCAGACTAATATGAACCATAATATGGCGTTGTGGATTATAATGTATCAGACTAATATGAACCATAATATGGCGTTGTGGATTATAATGTATCAGACTAATATAAACCATAATATGGCGTTGTGGATTATAATGTATCAGACTAATATAAACCATAATATGGCGTTGTGGATTATAATGTATCAGACTAATATGAACCATAATATGGCGTTGTGGATTATAATGTATCAGACTAATATGAACCATAATATGGCGTTGTGGATTATAATGTATCAGACTAATATAAACCATAATATGGCGTTGTGGATTATAATGTATCAGACTAATATGAACCATAATATTATCTCAAATGTAATTGAACTTCAAATTAAATAAAGTTTGGCGAAAAAAATATTAATTCCATTGGCACAATCCAGAGAATTCTATGTTGATTCTTGCAGTTTACTTTATTTCCATTTGATTTATTATGAAGTACATATTGAGCGTGTTCTGTGTTGGATTTCCCAGATTCTCGTTGACCCATTCCATTGTTTCGTCTTCGAACTATCTCCTTTTGAATGACTTAGTGCAGGGATTACATTAGTACTTGAGCTAGTCCCATGTTTACGTTGTGGACAAAAACAACATGGCTTATTTCTGGTTTTCATCCAGACTTTTTCCTTCTCTGAGTCTTATTTCCCCCTCTCTCTCTTTCACTCTCTTACTTTCCGTTGAATCAAGACTTGCTACAATGTCTGCAGTAATCCAGTCATCCATTAGCCCTAGCACGTTTTTCTTATCACACCTGATCGCAGAGTTCTTAACCCCCCCCCACTTAGTGATGGGCAAAAGTTTAGTTAAGGCCAAAGTTTAATTTTAAAAAAAAAGTTTAGTTAAAATCCTAGTTTAATTATTTTTATTTAGTTACAAACTAAAAAGTTTAATTACACATTTACAAACTTTTTAAACATACATACCAATAAATATTTAGATCTATGTAATTTGGAGAATATATATAGTGAATAATAGAGAGGAGAATAAACTAGAGGGTGCACAGGTCACTAGAAAGCCTTTTGACCTTTACCCTATAATGGCCGCTATTCCCGCCAATTCAAGGTATTTGAAAGGCGAGAAAAATAAACGTGTTCATTATATTTCTAGCAAATTTCGCTGCTTGATAAATCCTGATAATTCCTTGCTTCTATAGATCTACATTTTGCTGCTTTTTATTAAACATCAGTGTGTTCCTGTATAGCTGCAGGCAAAGAATTTAGCTTTACTATAGATCTAAAAGAAATGCCGACTGTTTTTATTTTAAAACTTTTTACTAGATAGATCTAGAGTTAGAGTCTATCATATAGTGACGTCTAGTCTATTAGTATTAGTCTATTACTACTATTAGATCTATAGTCATAATAGTCTATATTTAATTATTTTAGTCTTAAGTAGAGTCTAACTCTTAGTAGTCTTAGTCTTAGATCTAGATGTAAATTTAAAATTATAAGTCAATAATATAGTCATTATAGATCTATTAATTTAAATCTATATTGCTTTACTTTATTAGACTAGATCTATTAATTTAGAGATTCTACTATTCTAGAATTAGAGTCTAGATTACTTATTATATGAAGACCTAAGATGCATAGATGATAGATCTATAATGACTATAATACTAACTAATAATAGTCGTCACTATACTAGATCTAATACTAAATTATCTAAATCTAGACTAGATCTACTTCTATTATAATTATACTTATATCTACTATCTAGATCTATTAGATCTAGATCTAGTATTATCTACTAGAGTATATAGATCTAAATACCTATATCTAGTTATAATCATAATTATAATAATCTAAAATCTCTAGATCTAGAGTTACTAAGATATCTACTAGACTCTATCTAGATTTTAGATCTAGTAGATTAGTAGTAGTAGTAGTAACTAGTATTTCTTAGATTATTTTTAGATTAAAATATTAATTATTTGATCTAGGTCTAGTAGCTAGATCTAATTCTAGATCCAGATTATATTTCTGATCATTTCGTTTGTAGAAGATATTAGATCCAGAATATTCTAGAATCTAGAGTTAGTTAGAGAGTCAACATGCAGTTTTATCATTACTTCTTAAGGTAACTCATATAAGAACTTGGACAATTACTTCTAATTTCTTTCTATAATAGTATCATTCTGGTGATTCTATTAAGATCTACATCTATCCCATAAAGACATTTAAATCTTTTTTCATGTGCACAAATAGGTGGCAGCTACATTTTGCTATAGAGATTGGTCGTGCTTTATACTTTATATTGTTCATGTTTGGCTGTTTCGTCCTTAAAAAAGGTCAAAATAGTTAGTAAAAGTTTAACTAAAGTTTCTTAGTTTAGTTTAACTAATTTTTTCAATTTGTGATTAACTAAAACTTTAATTACTTTTTTTTTAGTTCAAACTTAGTTTTAGTTTAACTAAAAAAAAATGAGTTTAGTTCCCATCACTACCCCCCCCCCCTTTTGTTTGTCTCCCCTACATCATGTGTCCATGTTCTCCCAAGTCTTTTTATGGTAGATCTGGATTGGAAACAAAAATACAACGTTTTATATTCCCCATTTTTGTTGTTGGGGGGGGGGGTGTTAAATTCTGAGCACGAGAATTAAGAAAAACAAAAAAAAAATTCCATTCAAATAAAACTTTGAAATTATTTTGTTTCTCACTCTTTTGTATCAGAGGCCGAGTTCTATGAGGTTTTCTTTCGCTCTTTTTTTCTCATTATTTCTTCATTGCTTTTTTCATTGTTTTTCCATTTTCTTTCTTTGTTTCTTTCATTCTTAGTTTTTCTTGCATTCTTTGTTTATTATTTTTCCTTCCTTCTTGCTTTTTTCTTCTTCTTTTTCTTTCTTTCATCTTCCTTTGTTTCTTGCTTTAATTTTTTTCCCTCTACAACTACAACAGAATGAATGAGTATATCTATCTGCCAGGAGACCATCTTTCAATGTTTGCTCAGCTTAACACTTAGATCTACGACAGTCGTGTGCATAATGTGTATAGTGCACACTGATGACCTGGCATGGTAATTGTAGATAGCACACAGCACATTGGGCGTCCTAGTTGTTTTTACTACTTGAAGTTATCATTTCATCTCACGTTTCGACCTAACATCGTCCTTAGGGAGAAGCCATCTTGACCTCAGTGAGAGGTCATCTAGACTGCAGTGAGAGGTCATCTTGGCCTGACTGAAAAGTCAAGTCATATTGGATTCAGAAGTCATATGTAGCCTCAGCGAGAAGTCATATTGGTCACTGTCATTGTGAGAATTCATCTTGGCCTCAGTGAGAACTCATAATACCCTTAGCTAGACTTCATACTCCATCTTCTGTCATTTTGTCTCAGCTTGAGGTCAAATAGGTCATATTGAGGAGCCCATGCGAGAGGTCCTTAGAGTTCCACAAACACAATTAAAATTTTGGCTGTAAACTCTGACAATGTCTCAACAGCTATAGAGCATGTTTGTTTTGACATTTTGCACTTTAAAAACACAACAAAACGCTTTTAAAACTTAACGTTATTGCAATTTATAACCAAAGAAAAAAAAAGCGACTGGAGAGATAAAGCCCTTGTTTAAAAAGGAAAGGATAAAGTGGGTCGAGGACAATCTAGAGTTGGAGTGGGGAGGTGCGGCGGAAGGTGTTGAGAATGAAGACAAGAACAATCTGAAGGGATCTTAATAATGTACAACTCCTGTCTTCCTGCTTAAAGGTGATTGGAAAAGGGGGGGGGGGGCTGTGCCAGAACGCTTGTCCGACACAGCTCAACTGAAATATAATTCAATTTCCACTGGCACTTGATGCTGGAGATGTTGTATCATTGCGCCATCCTTGTTCTCACGAATGGAACTATTTCTTTGTCCCCTTTACTTCAGTATGTTATATTTAACCTTCCGCATCTCCACTTCCGTTAAAGACTTAGGTTGTATACTTCGGTTTGGAACTAGGAAATGCACCCTGTTGCGTACCCCCTCCCCCCCCCCCCCCAACATATAAACAACTTGACCACAAAAACGACAGGAAGAGACCAACGCGTTTTATACTTATCTTATTGCGGCAGCGACAGATCTCATCTATCACCTTTCGTACTGCACCATCGTAAAAGCAGCCACTGCGCATCCACGCACGTGAAAATGATAAAAATAAGATAATTTTTCAATTTATCAACGTCAGGTGAAATTCAACTTTTAAAATATGAAATGTGTAGTGTAAGTAATGACAGAGGCGTAGCTATGGTGTGGGGAGAATGGGGCAGAATTAAAAAATCCCCCGGGCCCCCCTCCAAATGAGTGTTTTTTTACATTAAATATTAAATATGAAGCAAAATGAAAGGGCCCCCAAAGAGGCCAAGCCCCCCCCCCCTCCCCGGGCCCTCAAATGATGTCAAATTCCTAGCTACGCCACTGAGTAATGAATTCCTCTTTCTAAATATCTGTATGTACGGTGCGTGTGAAAAAAAGGAGAAAAAAAAAGGGAGGGCTAAAAGAAATAGAAATGGGAGAGAGGGAGAGAAAAAGTGAGAGTTGTGTACGCAAATTATTCCAAATGCTGGGCATATGGGCAACAAGAAAAGTTGCCTCAAATTAGCTTACGTACATAGGCAACCCAGTTTACGATGAATCAAAGCACGCTCATGGGCCACAAAAATAGGTATCAAATCGTCCACTAGGGTAATACTTGGCCAACAAAATCGGGATCTCTCAATAATTCTATGCACAGTTTGAGCACACATAGGGGCAACAAAAATTAGGATCAGTTGCACACATAGGGGCAACAAAATTAGGATCACTCAGAGCACACATAGGGGCAACAAAATTAGGATCAGTAGAGCACACATAGGGGCAACAAATTAGGATGTCAGAACACATATAGGGGCAACAAAATTAGGATCAGTTTGAGCACACATAGGGACAACAAAATTAGGATGTCAGAGCACATATAGGGGCAACAAAATTAGGATGTCAGAGCACATATAGGGGCAACAAAATTAGGATCAGTTTGAGCACACATAGGGACAACAAAAGTAGGATGTCAGAGCACATATAGGGGCAACAAAATTAGGATCAGTCAAAGCACACATAGGGGCAACAAAATTAGGATGTCAGAGCACATATAGGGGCAACAAAATTAGGATCAGTTTGAGCACACATAAAGACAACAAAATTAGGATGTCAGAGCACACATAGGGGCAACAAAAATTAGGATCAGTTAGAACTCACATAGGGGCAACAAAAATTAAGATCCGTTAGAGCACACATAGGGGCAACAAACTTGAAATCACTAAGATCTTGCACATAAAACGAAACTGGCATAATCAGAGTTTGCAAGACTCTCCATTGTAGATTTTTTTCGTTTCTCTGCGTTGGTGAAAACAATTCAACCTGGATCCTGTATGTAGCCAAAAGTCTTAATTTCCAATTTTAAACTATCGAAGAATCTCTGGTGCGCATTTCTGTTCCTTACTTCTACGAGCTGCGTAGGACTAGACAACCAGAGGACTACAGGGTCACTGTTTGAGACGGACATTATTGTTTTCCCATTCTTTCTTTACACTGTCATTAGTGTTGAATTCTGCATGCCCCAGGCATTCAATGGAATCCGGCGTTGATCACGAGGTTGGGGGAACAGGAAGTGACGTACTAGCTAGTTACAAACACCTAGAAAGCACGCGATGCTAGGGCACGTGACGACCGAACTCTTGTCCAGCAGAACCAATAGAAAGAACATATTTTCTTCTGTATGTGTGTGTGTGGATTGAGTTTCAATAGGAGTTTCTTGGAGAATGTTTCAAGTACATACGGTTTTGTTTATTATCAGCTCTTGTCAGGTGATCAGTTGAGGAGTTTGTTTGAGCACAAGGAATTCAATGATTCAATTCTTAATGCAATAATTACATCTTTTAGTTCTCTTAATTCAAGTTCTAGAACATTCGTAAGATGTTACAAATTGTTTAGTTAAACATGTACTTTAATTTATTTTTAAAAAGTATAATTAGAACACCATATCATCGAAAACAATGTTGGCTTTGATTATAAAAATAATAGATTAAAAAAAACGTTTTTTTTTTTTTGTTTTTTTTTTGTTAAAGAAGACCAGATACTTTTTTTACTTTTTTTGTGTGTAATGTGAACTTTTAAAATAATTTATTATGCAATCAACTGAAGTGTTAAATAGCAAGTTCTTTTGTATTATTAGCTTGGACAGTTGCCTTTAATCCTTCTACTTTTAAGTCTCCGCTTCCTAATGTGAACAACTAAGTTGGTCATTGTCTTAGTTTTCAGAACATTTTACTTTAAGAAAAAAAGACTTTAATTAGTTTTATTTACTTTTAAAATTAATTTCAATTAATAATCTATTTCGCCGAGAACCAAATTGATTTCTCAGCAACTAGCCGTTCAGTCATTAGTATTAAAACAGTGAGTCACGATCAGATCCAACGATTTGTTTACAAAAAATATTGGCGGCGGGTCACAACAGTGGCTTTTAAATATCTCCAAACAAAATTAAGTAAATACCCCCCCCCCCCACCTACCTTTCCCTTCTCCTACCGACGACATTTGCTCGGCATTGTAGACATTTAGACAAAAATACCCAATAATTTCTGAACATCCTAAATTCAAACATTTGTGGATATCACCTTTATATATATGTTTGTGTGTGTGTATGTTTGTTTGTTTGGAGGGTTACCTGTCCAAATAATCCGATCACTTACGTTACTTTATCAGTAATTGAACTTCCATTCAAAACAGTTCCCTGTAGATTTTTTGGTTTGTGTTTTTGTTTTGAAATGCTTAATATTGGACACTATTTTGTGTGAATGTTTTTGTAACTGAGGGACACCCCATAAGGTTAATAAGTACACGCGTACTCCCCGGTGATAAAACTAAGCGGCGTATATCACATTGGACAGGTAAAGTTGTAATAATTCCTTTACACACACACAAAAAAACACGACTTGAGACACACACACCCACAATATCTTTGGCTTGAGATACACACACACACACAGTTTAACACATACGCACACACTATTTCCTCAGACTCGCCCCCCCCCCCCTCCATTTTTTTACAGTCAAATGGAATAATTTGCTGTAATGTTTTGAAATGTATCACGACAAGACATTGGGGGGGGGGGGGGGATAGGTAACATGGAGTTAAGATTTCACTCTCGCGCTTTCTTTGAAACAAAGTTGTTTTGTCTTTATGGGTAACGACAAAGACTCGGCGCCCTCCCTACTCCCCTCTGTTTCTGACACCCAGCCGAGTCTTCAAGGAGATTCTAACAGTCACGTGTTTCTATCCTGATTGAGAAATAAAGGTGCAAGTTTTGACCCCCCCCCAAAAAAAAATTGTTCCCATCGACTCCTCCTCCTACCTGTATATGTATAACTTGATACTCTGTGTATATAGAACTTACGTTATAAGTCCTCCTACCTGTATATGTATAACTTGATACTCTGTGTATATAGAACTTAAGTTATAAGCCCTCCTACCTGTATATGTATAACTTGATACTCTGTGTATATAGAACTTAAGTTATAAGTCCTCCTACCTGTATATGTATAACTTGATACTCTGTGTATATAGAACTTAAGTTATAAGCCCTCCTACCTGTATATGTATAACTTGATACTCTGTGTATATAGAACTTAAGTTATAAGCCCTCCTACCTGTATATGTATAACTTGATACTCTGTGTATATAGAACTTAAGTTATAAGCCCTCCTACCTGTATATGTATAACTTGATACTCTGTGTATATAGAACTTAAGTTATAAGTCCTCCTACCTGTATATGTATAACTTAATACTCTGTGTATATAGAACTTAAGTTATAAGTCCTCCTACCTGTATATGTATAACTTGATACTCTGTGTATATAGAACTTAAGTTATAAGCCCTCCTACCTGTATATGTATAACTTGATACTCTGTGTATATAGAACTTAAGTTATAAGCCCTCCTACCTGTATATGTATAACTTGATACTCTGTGTATATAGAACTTAAGTTATAAGCCCTCCTACCTGTATATGTATAACTTGATACTCTGTGTATATAGAACTTAAGTTATAAGCCCTCCTACCTGTATATGTATAACTTGATACTCTGTGTATATAGAACTTAAGTTATAAGCCCTCCTACCTGTATATGTATAACTTGATACTCTGTGTATATAGAACTTAAGTTATAAGCCCTCCTACCTGTATATGTATAACTTGATACTCTGTGTATATAGAACTTAAGTTATAAGTCCTCCTACCTGTATATGTATAACTTAATACTCTGTGTATATAGAACTTAAGTTATAAGCCCTCCTACCTGTATATGTATAACTTGATACTCTGTGTATATAGAACTTAAGTTATAAGCCCTCCTACCTGTATATGTATAACTTGATACTCTGTGTATATAGAACGTCTTTTTTCTCCGTGCAGACTGTTTCAAGTGCTCGCCTTGAGGTGTAAATCTTTTGCTAGGGTTGACGTGTATCTATATATTGTTCTTTCAATAGCCAGTTTCCTGTCTCCTCTAGTGTGACTTATTACTGACGTGAGTGCTGGCGTCTTCTTGACACACAACAGCATGACTCACTTTTACCTCTTTCTTCTCACTTTGGGATGTGCAGTCTGGGATGTGCAGTTTGGGATGTACAATCAGGGATGTACATTCAGGGATGTACGGTCGGGTATGATGTGTTCAGATTCTGCAGTTCACGCGATAATATGAAAAACTACTTATTAATTGTTGTTTTAAATTATGTCTGACTTATTTGCATATTAAATAGATTTTTCTCATAATTTTTTTTTTTTACATTTTTTAAATGTAGTATTTAGTATGACAGAACTTACATAACTTAGCAATTAAATTGTAAAATAATATATTTTTGACCAAAAATCTAAAACCATTTGCATAAATGTATTTAAAAAATGATAAATAATCATCTCCCTTACTCAGAAGCCTCCAGTATTTGTTACTATTAATAGTTAATAGTTGTAAAAATTTTGTATTTTTATGAGAAAAAAAAACTGCTTGCATAATTGATTTAAAAAATTAGATTTTTCGCTTTCAGAAAAGAAAAAAGTAGCCGTTGCATCAGAACTTTGAATGATCTAAAATATCACGGATGTCCGATTTTCATTTTCTCTTCTAGTTTCTGAGATCTAAACGGGACGGACAGACAGGCCACACAAAACTAATGGCGTCTTTTCCCCTTTCTGGGGCCGTTAAAAAAAACAACCAAAAGAAAAACTGTCTTTCTGCGCACTGGGCTTCAAGCTGTCTCCATAGAAATTCGTCCAATGTTTGCGGCCTCTTGCCAACTTATGGCAAGATCCTCCACGAAGATGCAGCGCCATGTTATATACGCAGATGTCCCCTCCCTGATTCAAAGTACCATCTAGGTAATAACTTAGCAATTGAAAATGGAGATAAAAACAACGAAAATTTTTGCTCGTATGAAACGAAGTCATGTAAACATCCAGTGGAAGCATCTACTAACAATTACAGGTGTAAGACATATTTATCAAATGTTGTAGCCGTATTTAATTCTTTTTAGTTCCTGACATGTTGAGAAGTGAAAAAGATTTTCTCTTCATATTTGGTTTATCCACAGTCGTAATTTTGCTTGAAAGCACTTCACATGATCACACGCAGTTGTGACAATTTAGTCTACTTTACTTTGAAGTTTCAAATTCAAGTCTTGCAGGTGACCAGTGAGATAAATTGCAAATGCCAAATCCTGAACCCATTCGTCAGTATGGAAATGTTCAACAGGTTAACCTTTCATTTTCAGAAACAATACAATTTCTTCACCAAGTACAACAAGTCTCTTCATTTCTCTATGACAAGAGAGCCAGCGAATTTCGTGTCCAATGTCATTTAGAAACATTGAAAATTGGCGATGATTTAAGCCACGGGCATGAATAAAATTGATAGTGACTGAAACCAGTCTTATGACATGTTGGAATTGTAATTGCTTTGTGCGTTATGTTTCTTGGTGAATGATGCACTGAAAATGAGCAAATTTAAAATTAGCATTAGTCTCTCTTATTTTTGCAAGTAGCTTTGCATCAAAACCATTTCATAATGGTTAGTACGCCATCATTGTTAGACTAGCTAGCGTTACCAAAGGTAAATTGTACTGCAATATTACCTCCTTTTATCAGTTGACTCATCGAGAGCCAATGAAAATTATTCAAAATCTATTTTGTTCAAGCGAGCTGATTGACTTGTCATTTATTGTATCTGCCATAATGTTCCTAGTTAACGCTATTTCTTTGAATACTTTTCTGGACAAATTACTTCGGCAGCTTTAACAATACACTCCTTCATAAAATCCATTTCACTAAATGATTTGCTATGGCTTGCAATTAAGTTTGACAAAATGTAGCTGTCTTTCACTGCAGACCAAATCTCGTTGTTCAGTTTAACAAATACTATTTTTCAATTCAAGTAGCTTGTCATCTTTTTATTTTCCAGCGTAATAGTTAAACATTATTTATATAATTTTTGAGGTGGTTAAGCGAGCCGCATGCAAGGTGGTCGCGGGCCGCATGCGGCCCCCAAACGCCATGTTTGACATGTCTGATTTAGAACAAACAAACGGTGAAAAGAGAAAAGACAATCTGGCCATTTGCGGGCAGAGTGCAAGAAAATCTGGCTATCTAATGTTGACATCGACTGCGAGACTGAATATATTGCGACATGAGTACGGCTACAAAATGACGCAGCCACATGAAAATTAGCTATTTAGATCTATCACACTTGGAGCAAATAAAAATTACATATTTTTAATTCTGGGCATCTAAAAAACTGAGTCAGCAGTGGACTACGTAGGCGAGGTATGCTGACAGTGCCAGACCGCAATCAATAATATCTTTCTTTTTTTTCAGTGATATCCTTGTCTACAAGATATAGATAAAAACAAAATGGCAAGAAAAAAAAAAAAGAATAAGATTTTAATGACAAAGAAAGGAAGCCTCTCCAAATCCGGAAGACTGTCATTGGTCTAATATAAGGTATTGGACAAAGGGACGGGCTGGAGGGGGGGGGGACACAATACGTGTGATGCTCGTAGCGGTTTATTTGAAGCGCACACCTTGGGTGAAAGGGAAGTGAATTCTTGCGATACGTTCTTGTTAGAGACGACCTCCAGACTGTCTCGCGCTATAATCGCAGCTCCAGTGTCGCACGTTATTAAGTGTAGTCTCTTCAGGATATATCGTTGCAATTATTAATGTCGCGCTTATTTGTTCCCATGACGCATTTTTTGAATTGGATTCAAGACTCCATTGTTTTAAAACAAAAACCTGTTAAATGCTGAATATTTGGATATAGGGGAAACGTTCGCCTACATACTACATTTCATGTGCAGAAATAGATATATATAATCGGAATAGGGGAGAATGTATGTATGTATGTATATATATATATATATATATATATATATATATATATATATATATATATATATATATATATATATATATATATATATATATATATATATATATATATATATATGTGTGTGTGTGTGTGTGTGTATGCATGAATGTATGTATGTATATATTTATATATGCCCTGAATTTTTTTATATATAAAAACAAGGTTACTAAGACAGTTTGTGTGGAAACACAAACTCAAAAATCTGCCCTCGAAGTGGTCCACCCAGGCAGGAAAAAGGACAGGTTTCAATATATTCAAAACGAATATCATAATGAAATTGTATCAAAGGCAAATGTCAGAGAAGAATGGAGAAAGAAGGTTGACAGATCCTATGTGGTGCCCCAAAGGTCCAGCAGACCAAGGGAAGGTGAAAGTGAATGTGAAGTTAGATGTAATTGATATCTTATAATGAATATTTAATTGATCTAATTGTTTGCTAAAGAGTCAATCTCTTATTCAAAGCCTCAAGAATAAAACATTTCCTTTCATTTTGTGTTCTATTATATTCTCTTGTATTGGATTCACGCGATAATACGAAAAGCTACGTATTAATTGTTGTTTTAAATTATGTCCAACGTATTTGCATAGTAAATAGATTTTTTCTCTTTAAAAAAAAACGTAACTTTTTTTTGTTGTAAATGTAGTATTTAGTATGACAGAACTTACAGAACTCAGCAATACAATTAGTACAAATTAATATTTTTTATCGAAAATCTTAATCCATTTGCATAAATGTGTTTAAAATATGGTAAATAGCTACCTCCGTTACTAAAAAGCCTCCAGTGTTTGTTACTATTAATAGTGAGTAGTTGTAAAATGGTGTATTTTTATGAAAAAAAAACTGCTTGCATAATTGATTTAAAAAATTAGATGGTTCGCTTTCGGAAAAGAAAAAAGTATCCATTGCATCAGAACTTTGAATGATTTAAAAAATCATGATGTCTGATTTTCATATTCTCTTCTAGTTTCTGAGGTCTAAACGAGACGGACAGACAGACCACAGAAAACTAATAGCGTCTTTTACCCTTTCGGGGGCCGCTAAAAGAACTTTTAAAATTCTCATCAGTATAAGGTTAGAAATTCTTGTCGGAATTTTTCTTAGACCTAAACTGAATCCAGATATAACAGGCAATACATCTTGAGGCGACACTCTATCAATGTTTTGTCTCTATTGTGTGTGCTACTAGGAAAGTGAAACAACGAGGTTCAAACTTTGCTTTTTGATGACCTTGGAATGTTTTCCTGCAGGACTGGGAGGTATAAAAGACAAATTAAAATGTCTCAATTCTGCTATCTCGTTAATAATTAGAAGGCAAACGATTTTTTTTTTCATTTGTGTCGTGGATGGTGGCCTGGTCGTTTGCTCTCTTGAGTGTCGTCACGACAAGCACGAGTTCCAACCCTGTCCGCTTCCCTACCCTGTGCTGTGAGGTAATCATTTCTTCCCCGAAGGAACGTCCGAAACGTTTCAAAGAACAAACAGCATTGAAAAGTGAAAGATATGACCAGTGGTCAGTAACTCCTATAACCTGATCTACGCCATGATGTGCCAAAGACGAAGTCTTGTTAGCATCTTGACTTGATCAGGCAGACAGGAAACAACCTGAGAGGCTGGGGGGTCACTTCAAGTTTAGAAAAAAAACAAAAACTTTCGTTTTTATCCCCCTCCCCCTTTTTTTAATTTTTTTTTTTTTTGTTAGATCTGTGTTTCTTGAAATGAAAGAGGCCAAACCTTGTTTAGATTATGGTTCTGTTCATCCGTGTGTGCGCCTCTCTCTCTCTCTCTTTTTGTGGGAAAGAGATGCCAGACTAAGAAAAAAGTGGGAGCCAGGGAACAAAACGCCAGCGTCTTGTCTTGAATGGCGGCTAAGATTACAGTTAATACTGACTATTTGTTACTGCTAGCTTCTCAAACCCCTAGGAACCTCTTTCAAAAAAAAAAAGTTTGGCTACTATAAAGATAAAGCCTCACAGAGAAATAAAGTGGGACTGCTTTAATTTAGCTACTCCTCTTTTATTCAGAGATCGATTTACGCATAGGCGATTCCTGGAGTATCTTGAGCAGACTGGGTGGTGGGTTATTATTGTCTGACCAAAATGTCTCTTTTAACATTTTGTGTTCCCATTTTCCCCCTTTTACTCTCTCTCTCTCTCTCTCTCTCTCTCTTCACACACGCACACACACACGCACACACATGAGACAATAGCAAGGAACGCGTACCCATACAATTTTATTCCCTACATATTTATCTATCTATCTGTCTGTCTGTCTGTCTGCGTATCCTACTCTGCTATCTTCCTCATATATTCTCCGCCCCCCCTCTCTCTCTCTCTTTGTATATATATATATATTTATATATAAACTCCGAAAGGTTTACTGTGAGGACCATTGTGGATGAGCAGTTCAGAAATTCCGGTCTTGTAATATCTTAAACATCCAATAGAAAACTGAAGAATTATTGCGAGAAGGGAAGGTGTTCCAGGAGGTGTCAGTAAAATGGAATATCGTCAGCTCGTTGAAAAGGAGGTAAGGGTGGAAAGTGAGGCCAAAGGTCAAGGGTCGCATCTTCTCGTTTTTCGTGTCTTCTCAGCCTTTACCCCTACCCCCCTGTGCTACTGTTCGTACACTTAGTGAGATGAGAAAAAAAAAAACCTCGCCTGTTTGTTTTCTCAGGCTGGAGCTGTGTTGCAAAGAATTACGCTTAGTTAACAAACACATTCATGGCAGTGGTCGTAGACAGAGACTGAGAGATAGAGGGAGACAGAGAGAGAGAGGGAGACTGAGAGATAGAGGGAGACTGAGAGAGAGAGAGAGACTAAGAGAGAAAGAGAGAGACTAAGAGAGAGAGAGGGAGAGAGACTGAGAAAGAGAGAGAGAGAGACTAAGAGAGAGAGAGGGAGAGAGACTGAGAGAGAGAGACTAAGAGAGAAATAGGGGGAGAGAGACTAAGACACATCCATGGCAGTGGTCGTAGTGAGAGACTGAGAGAGAGAGGGAGAGAGACTGAGAAAGAGAGAGAGACTAAGAGAGAGAGACTACGAGAGAAAGAGAGAGACTAAGAGAGAGAGGGAAAGAGACTGAGAAAGAGAGAGATACTGAGAGAGAGAGAGAGACTAAGAGAGAGAGGGAGAGAGACTGAGAAAGAGAGAGAGACTGAGAGAGAGAGACTAAGAGAGAGATAGAGGGAGAGAGACTAAGACACATCCATGGCAGTGGTCGTAGAGAGAGACTGAGAGAGAGAGGGAGACTGAGAGAGAGAGGGAGAGAGACTAAGAGAGAGAGAGACTAAAAGAGAGATACTAAGAGAGAAAGAGAGAGACTAAGAGAGAGAGGGACTGAGAAAGAGAGAGAGACTGAGAGAGAGAGAGACTAAGAGAGAGAGAGAGGGAGAGAGACTAAGAGAGAGAGGGAGAGAGGCTGAGAAAGAGAGAGACTGAGAGAGAGAGAAAATAAGAGAGAGAGGGAGAGAGACTGAGATAGAGAGACTAAGAGAGAGAGGGAGAGAGACTGAGAAAGAGAGAGAGACTGAGAGAGAGAGAGACTAAAAGAGAGAGGGAGAGAGACTGAGAAAGAGAGAGAGACTGAGAGAGAGAGGGGGAGAGACTGAGAAAGAGAGAGAGACTGAGATAGAGACTAAGAGAGAGAGAGGGAGAGAGACTGAGAAAGAGAGAGAGACTGAGAGACTAAGAGAGAGAGAGAGGGGGAGAGAGACTAAGAAAGAGAGAGAGACTAAGAGAGAGAGAGACTGAGAAAGAGAGAGACAGAGAGAGAGACTTAGAGAAAGAGAGACTAAGAGAGAGAGGGAGAGAGACTAAGAGAGGGAGAGAGACTGAGAAAGAAATAGAGACTGAGAGAGAGACTAAGAGAGGGAGAGAGACTAAGAGAGGGAGAGAGACTAAGAGAGGGAGAGAGACTAAGAGAGAGAGGGAGAGAGACTGAGAAAGAAAGAGAGACTAAGAAAGAGAGAGAGACTGAGAGAGAGACTGAGAAAGAAAGAGAGACTGAGAGAAAAAGAGAGACTGAGAGAGAGAGACTAAGAAAGAGCGAGAGACTGAGAGAGAGAGAGAGAGACTGAGAGAGAGACTGAGAAAGAGAGACTGGGAGAGAGAGAGACTAAGAGAGGGAGAGAGACTAAGAGAGAGAGGGAGAGAGACTGAGAAAGAAAGAGAGACTGAGAGAGAGGGAGAGAGACTGAGAGAGAGAAAGACTGAGAGAGAGAGAAAGACTGAGAGAGAGGGGGGAGGGAGAGACTGAGAGAGAGATAGGGGGAAGCAGAGACTGAGAGAGAGAGAGGGGGAGGCAGAGACTGAGAGAGAGAGAGGGGGAGGCAGAGACTGAGAGAGAGAGTGGGAGGGAGAGACCGAGAGAGAGAGGGGAGAGAGACTGAGAGAGAGAATGGGGAAAGATGGCAGCTTAAGTCTAGATGCATGAAAAAAAAATGTTCGTCTCGCGCCCTAACTCGCCCTGTCATAAATTGTTTTCTGAAAACCTCACAACCTGCCCTCTGCACGCCTTCTCTATCTCTCCCCTGGGCCTCTACCTTCCCACCCCATGCCGTCCCCACACTTACATCGCTCACTCGCAGGGTACTCACGGCAACGTGCGAACTGAAGCAGCCTCATGTGCTGGCCTATTACCATTTGGGCGTGTAAACGGCATCCGCTGCTGCTGATATAGTCATCCCTCTTCCCCCCCCCCCCCCCCGGCCACTGTATTTGTATGTGTGTGTGTAAGAGTGAAAAAGAGAAAGAGACATTCGTGGTCTTTCTTAGGCCCTTTCTCCTACACTTTTCGACTGTACCCCTGTGTGGAGTTAACATCTGCAGTACCTGCCCCCCCCCCCCCTCTCACTATCGTCCAACTCATATCTTAAACGTTAGTGGCATATTGGGTCTCCACGAAATCACTTTTGTCTCTAAGAATAGAGGTACTCAACCTTTACGTCCGGGGTCAGGGGCATTTAAATTTCACGCGTCTTTAGGGGGCCGCATCGTGATCTGAGGCTACACTGTGTGGTCAGAGGTTTGAGGAGCTGGATAGCCCCCCTTTTCCCTCCCTCATTACCTTTTAACGTGACGTTACGGCACTGACGTGTATCTCTATCTGGCGACTCTTCATCCTGCACACCACTCCTGTAGTCCATAGCTAGAAATACATGATTCTTAATTTACATAAAATCTGTTTTTAGTTTTTGCCTATCTTGTAATCCTCGTACAATCTTTTTGGGGAACTTATGAGGCAACACTGCTGACTCTTGTTAATACCAAAGATACACCAAAAAGCTAGCTATGTATAGTTATCCGCTATTGATAAAAATGTCCAATAGATTGTTGTACGAGGAATTCGGGTTTTGAATCCCAATACTTTTGTGTAGTCGTGTTGAGTTAGAAAGACTTACTAAGCTGGATGTGTTGAGTCTTGTTGAGTTAGAAAGACCTGCTAAGCTGGATGTGTTGACATAACACATCTGGACGTACATCTGTCTTGAAGCTAATTACATAGTAACATCATTAGCGAGCACCAGAGAGGAGGCATCCACAGACTTCAAACAATCCCAGTCTCTCCTAGTCACTTGTGAATTATCACCGTTGGGGGAAAGGGATATTGCAGAAAGAGAGAGAGAGAGATGGCCCAGGTCGGTGTCAGAAAGTGAGGGAGTTTTCTGCAGGACTGACACCCACTTCACAGCGTGGGTTACTGGATCTGTTGTCTGGACAGGATGGCGAACATGTACACGTCACCTTCATTGTACTTCATTTTATTTCTTTGTACTTCATTAATGTTCATTATTGTACTTGATTGTTGTACTTTATTGTTCTTCATAATTGTACTTCATCATTGTACTTCATTGTATTTCCTTGTCTTCTCTTGCAACAATGTAGGGCCATTCTAAAATCGATTCTTTCCATGTAACAATGGATGGAATCTTTTATTTCTTTATATTTTACCTGTGCACACAAATATTTTCCATTATTTTGTCATTGTTGAATATCTTGTTCATGTTCGCTGTGTATTGCTGATATTCTGACTGTGTACCTCTGACATTCTGACTGTGTACCTCTGACATTCTGACTGTGTAACTCTGACATTCTGACTGTGTACCTCTGACATTCTGACTGTGTACCTCTGACATTCTGACTGTGTACCTCTGACATTCTGACTGTGTACCTCTGACATTCTTACTGTGTACCTCTGTCATTCTGACTGTGTACCTCTGACATTCTGTGTACCTCTGACATTCATTAGATCTCCCCCTTCTCTCTCTCTCTCTCTTATTCTGTCAGGTTTGAAAGTGGGGGGGGGGGGGGGTGTTTGAAGAAAAGAAAGTATCCTTGATCTTTGATGGGAAGGCAAGGGCGTTGCTACCCCCTCCACCTGTAGTGCTAACATATACACTCAATAAAGTACAATAATAAAGTATAATGAAGTACAATTATAAAGAACAATAAAGTACAACAATCAAGTACAAAAATGAACATTAATGAAGTACAAAGAAATAAAATGAAGTACAATGAAGGAGTGTACATGTTCGCTAGAGCTGTTGTTCTAACTTTTGATGGAAATTCTCTCCCCCCCCCCCTTTTTTGTGTCTACACCTCCCTCCAGGTCCAGCGGCGCTATCCAGAAGTATAAGATAAGAAAACTAAATAAAACAGGGGAGGGGTGGGGGCTAAACATCTGATCCTTTGTTGACTTTATCCGATGCTGCTCGGTAAGAAAAAAATAGAAGTGCTTCGCATTCCCCCCGGTACTCCCTGCCCTCCTAAATACTCTCTGAAAAGCCCTCTCCCTCTTTTATTTTTTTTTTGCACACTGAAAATGAATGCGACATTTTGCAGAACCGTGAGCCTGGTGGGTGGAAAGCCTACTTTTTATTCGAACCTCTTTCTGAAGAACCCACGCTTCTCCAGTTAAATTGAATCAGTAAGTTGCGGCATTGTTTTGTGTATTGTCACTGGCTATTGACCCAGGTGTTTGCTGGCATTAAGTGGATCAAATCTTTAGATGGCTCAGTTCTTGATTTGTAGCCATGTCTAATACAATAGCTAAATAATTGGAGCATATTAAACAATAAGCTTAATTTGAAAAATGACTCAGAAAAGAATTATACCAAATTGGTCATGCCCACATCTGTATTCTGTATAGATGTTAGAATCTATACAATTTTCATACTGGATTGTTACCAAATGAGCAAAAGTAATAACAACTTAAGAATAATAAAAGTCATACAATTCGTACATTGCAGACGAAAGCTGAATAGTCTTGTAATAACTAAAATGATTGCTTTGAAGTTAATTTAATTTATGATGTAGTTCTAATTTGTCCTAATCCCATGAAGTCACAATACAGAGATGAAAAGAAAAGATCAACACCAGATTTTTGTTGTCCTAATGTGTGCCCTGTGAGCCACTTCTTCTGGGGATGAAACTATTGACTTTGACACACAATCTAGTTTTTAGTATTATTGGTTTTTTTTAATATATTATCAAAGAGTGCTTACTATTGATGTTTTAGTGATAAAAAAACAAAAACTTTTCATATCATTTTGTTGTATAATTTAGTTACCCCCCTTTTTTTTTTGTTGTCCAAATTCACTGTCTGACAAATAGAAAGAATGAAAGAAGTTGTTCTCTAGTTTTGAAGTCTAGATCTACCACTTCTACTTTTGTAAACATCCAGCAAGAAATAAGAAAACTTTGAACATGTTCCAATAACATTACACTTGTTGGAAGTTCCATTTTGGTTTGTTTCAAGTCGTCAACAGGATACTCAAAATACTACGGAAAGTCTTGTGTGTGTGGGGGGGGGGGATTTTCTTTCTCACTTTCCTCGGTGTGCGTAGGGTTAATGTATCTTGTTTAATTCTTGTCGAACATTGTCATGAATTACTGTTGTCATAAATTAGTTGGTATCTGGCACTTGTATCTACTTTTACCTGCTTTGTTTTATATGTATTTGGTCAAAACACACACACCCACACCCACAGAGAGAGAGAGAGAGAGAGAGTCAGTCAGTCAGTCATTACAATAGAACGACGCAACCAAACCAGCATTACAGTTACAATCGACAAACATTCTCAACGCAACACAATCCGAGGAAACAAACTTAGCCTACTATTTCTTAAGCATTACCAACAAACTCTAGCTGCATGTAGCTCAGATGTAATCACAAATCCTTCGTGCGATAGTAATAAATATTTGTCTTAAAGGCCAAGGTCGCCTACAATGTATGCAAGAGTGTAAAGCTACACGCTGAGATGATTTTAAGTTGTTTATTTTTTTAAAGTAATCTTTGTGGTTATTTACACTCAGACGCCGCCTTGAAATGCAACAATCTATATGAGTAATAATTCCAGACTCGAGACGCAATAAGTGCAGTTCTGGCCAGCGTGAGCTGTAATTTTCTGATGAAAAAAACTCCATAAAGCGAGCATGCACGCTATAAATTCTCTCTCCTCCCTATTCCGAGTAAAGCAGAAACTGTACATTCTGAAATGTATCAACATTGTCGTTAGGAGAGGGGAGAGTTGTTAGTTGTAGCAATCGCTTATTTGTCCTGGAATTAACGCCCCTGAAATGAAATAAAACTTGGTTGTCTGCTCTTTGATGTTTTTATTTTAATACAATGTCTGTTGCACTTTATGGAGTAGCCAAACCTGTCAACGATATATCTATTAGAAACAAAGATGTGTGTGTAGGACTGTTTTGTTGAATAATATATATATATATATATATATATATATATATATATATATATATATATATGTGTGTGTGTGCGAGCGTGTGTGTGTGCGTGTGTGTGTGTGTTTGTGTGTGTGTTTAAAAATACATAAACTAACAATTAAGCAATTCTTAATACGGTAATAATACTAATGGGGTGCTTTGATGGTCTACCCATTATCACTAGGACATAAGTTTACAATGTATATTATTAACGTTCATTATTCCGTATAGTATTGTTATAGAGTTATTCATAATGAATTGGTGAATGGCGTTGATATGAGAACTTAACAGACTATTAAGCTGTATAGTTCCTTTGTCTTTCTTAATGTCAGAAACATGTTATATTTATTTATTTTTAGTTCGGTTTTGTTTCAGACAAATTTGTGCTATGTCACAAGAGAGAAAAAAAAAACTTAACAATTTTGTGTTATTTTTTTTTTTTGTGCTTCATATTCACTTGAGCGATAGAATGTAAAATAAACAACCTACAAAATATATGATGAAGTACCACCAGCCTCTAGCAAATGGTAGCCTTGCTATGATAAATTGGTCTGGACCAGTCTGGAGAGCCGGTAATGTAAACCAAGTTTTATTACTGTGTCCCGCGGGCCCGTGTGATAACCGACCTCTCGTAGATGCACTGTCGGCGACTGAGGTAGGATAGGCTGCACTATCTGCAAAGTTTTACGACTTGAAACTATTTCTAATCTCCGAATATCTGAAGGAACACATTGGCATGTTCTTTTAAAAGACGAAAAGTTCGTTTCAGATGTTCACAATGGTCTGTGCTCAGGACCTTATAAGATGTTCACAATGGTCTGTGCTCAGGACCTTATAAGATGTTCACAACGGTCTGTGCTCAGGACCTTATAAGATGTTCACAATGGTCTGTGCTCAGGACCTTATAAGATGTTCACAATGATTCGCGATCACTTTAGTGATAACCCTGACCACTGAAAAGTTGGAGCCGAATGGGTCTGAGATGTGATCACCACTTTCAGAAACCTCATTTCACACTGCAATTCAGCTAGATCTAGTATAAAAACAACTACATCTGCTGTAAAATTACTAGATCTAATATAAACAACTAGATCAAGTTTAAGCTACTAGATCTAGTTTAAAACACTCAGATGTAATTTAAAACAGCCAAATTGTATCTTCTTGTCTTTTAAATTTCAGGCATTCTAAAAAAAAAAGATATCCACATGTTTATTTAGTCCTGCATGCTTGAGATTAAGCTCGGCCAAGTCATTGGTTTTCCTGGCTGATTCAGGCAACCCGTTCAATTCTCTGATGACAATTGGGGAGAAAGAGTATCATAACAACTAGATGTGATGCACAACAATAACAAACAGCAAGGCTAACTGCTCTTCTACTTTGCATTAAGATAAGAGTCTGGAAGTGACATGCTATCATTTTGTGAACATTTAGTTCCAGCTGGATTTCCAGTTCTATCCAAAAACCTCAAACGCTATCTTGTGTGTGTGTGGGCGTGAAGTTGCGCGTGTGTGCTGTGTACCCAATTTCATTTCTCTAAGCAATGCCTCTGTGTATGCTTACATTGCGACAGTTCTGACCACGTTGACCAATGGGCTGCCTCCTGAAGACTCGTCCACTGGACTCGTCTCCCCACTTACCGTAAACGACACAGACATATGCCCTTGTCACGCACGCCGTGTGCAGTGCCTGCCATCCATCACCAGACGTGCATCTCCGAGGGTAAGTTGATGCCCTGCTCACAGCCAATAACAATTTGCTGGCTTATTGGCGAGCCTGCGCTCACTTTGGCCTCGGTAAAGGGAGCCCACTAATAAGAACAGATTGTTTCTTCATTACTCCCTTGTCCGTCGATTTCGTGTCCCATTGAGTTATGGACCTTTTCTTCTGGATTTCTATAATTTAGCTTTATAGTGTAAAGTTCTCTCCCTTAATGTCGTAATGCACTCAAAAAACCCAAAGCGTTCGCAATTTAAAGATGGGACAAAATAGCTTAGACAAGTGTTCTTGTTTTGATTTGAATAGTTTTAAACACTTTCATGAAATTTTTCAATATTATGCCTACGATCTCATTTAGAATGGGACAACAACATCATCGAAATTGCGTGTAATTATTTTTTTTTCTTTACTTTTTTTTTTTAATGGCAAACAAGAGTTGCATAGATGTTTCTTTGCATTTGTTCTTTAATCGTCTGCTTCGAGGCCACCCCACTGCAGATTCTTTCGCCTCACTCATTTCACGCTTATTTCAGCAAAGATGTCATATTTATCTAGATCCTTCTTGGCTTGACTCGGCGCTCGGGACGCGTGTGGGGTCTCGGACAATAAAGTGCGCATGTCATCTCAGGTCATCCAGAACTAAGCAGAGCGCTCAGGGATTTCTCGGGGCGTTTGCAGCCATTTAGATCTACATTACAGAAGAATCGTGGCCTTAGTACAACTCTATAAAGTTTTTTTTTCTTGAGTCGTGACTTCGTGGTAACTTTTGTCTGGCATTGGATTTTCTATGTCAAAATTATTGTTGGCTTCTTGCATTATGTATTTGTGCAGTGATTCAAATATATAGGTCAGAGAAGATAAAAGGCGGGAAAAGTCATATTACTGTTGTACTATAGAGTTTGTTTTTAATCAGATACTGTTTGTATTTGATACATTTATAGTTTGATAGCCAGTTCAAAAGTTTGTTGAGGTTGCACAAAAACTTGTGTCAAGTTACCCAAAGAATGACGACAGCTTTTACTTTTTATACTCCGTCATACAGAACTAGGTTTGTGGAGGTTCAGACGATCACATTCGAAGTTGTTTCCACCTGCCTCCTACTCTGTCATACAGAACTAGGTTTGTGGAGGTTCAGACGATCACATTCGAAGTTGTTTCCACCTGCCTCCTTTTAAAAAAACATAATATTTTAAATTGTCTACTCAGGAAATCGTTTTATTATTTTCAGATCGTAAAGAAAATTGCATTCAGTTTTATTGCATCCGGTGTTCTAGGTGTGCGGGCTGTGGTCTCTCTGTGTGTGGGAATATCGCTATGGCCTATGTGTGTGGTGTAATGTCGCTGTGGCTTATGTGTGTATGGGAATGTCGCTGTGGTCTGAGTGTGTGTGTGTGAGGGGGGGAATATCGCTATGGCCTATATGTATGTGGGGATATCGCTGTGGTCTGTTTGTGGGGGAAGTGTCGCTGTGGTCTCTGTGAGTGGGGTATTGCCGTGGTCTATGTGTGTGGAGCATGTCGCAGTGGTATCATAGTGTGTAATCCCTTTGTCGAACTCCCATTAGGAGTTGATCTTTACCTCAGTGTTTAAAACCCTCTTTCAATGTGTGACACACTAGTCAAGACTTGTTTGTACACCTGAATACACACCTATAGAAAACGTCGCACGTGTGCTGTCGCCGTTAAGACGATAGCAAAAGTACGTCAGTCGCATCCTTTGCGTCCAGCCGTGTGTCGGGTTATTTGACTTGATGCCTCAACACTCTCCCCCCCCCCCCCCTTCTCTCCCGTTTGTTTTTCTCGGCTTTCCTTTCGTCTTGGGGTCAGATCGTCTTCAAGGGAGGGGTGGGGAGGGGTTTCTCTTCTTAGTGGAACTGTTTAGCTCGGGGGGTGGGGTATAGTATGGAGACTGACAAAGGTCACGTGATTTGTATACATTCTGCGCTCAGTTACGGGGTTTTCCCCCTCACACAAATCCTTTCTGTACACCAGAAGATCTCGGCCTCCTTAAGAAGAGATCCACCATCCCCTCCTCGTTACGTAGTTGTCTGGTATCTCTCTCTGTAGTACTTAGGGAGTTTCTTGTATGTTCAGTAACGTTGACAGTCAGTGTGCTCATACAGGCAACATACGTGGGGTCAAAGGGCAAGCAATATAGTCTGTCCAAAGGGCAGTCCATATACTTGAGTCGAAGAGTAGGTTACATTCTAAGGTTGAATAGCTGGCCTTATACTTTGGTCAAAGGGCAGGTCATATACTTCGGTAAAAAAAAAAGACAGATCATATGTCGGGCTTGGATTTTCTGTCGCAAATCTTCAAGTCAGGCTGATGGGAAACCTTCTATAATATCGCGTCGAATGTTGACAATCAATGTTTCAAAACTTACCCATAGACTGTGTGGTACTACACACACACACATATATATTTTAATATGTTTCATATATATAGTAGTGTCTGTGTGTGTGTGTGTGTTCAGTAGTACCGTTTGAGCATTTTATTTTAGTTTTTCTATGTATTCCCAAATTAAAGCCAAAGTAAATAACATTGAGTCATGTCCAGAACATCGCCTCTGATTTGAAAGTATTCTTCTGAAAAAAAAAAGATACAATTTGATAATTGTAGGCTTTATGCATACTTTTTTTTCTCGCCATTGAGGCCTTGTTTCTTGTTTCTTTTTTTTTTATATTGTCAATCATTGAGCCGTGTGGATAGACGATAAAGGTCATGACACGGAGATCTTTTCCCGACATCTGGGTAAACTTATTATCTGCCCATCTCAATATCAGTGTCGGCGGTACGAATGTCCTAAAGTGTAACTTCTGACACCAACATTATGTCACTGGACCATCTGAAAAAAAAATCAATTATCATAATCTAGTGTCACATCTCTTCGAGGGTTCTTAGTAACGTATGGGGGGGGGGTACCATCACTGGGGAAGGGTTGGTAAGGGGGAGTAAGGGAAACCTTACCATTATTTTGAAGTGAAAAAAAGAATGTCTGCTTTGTTGCTTTGTGTGATTTTGTTTCTGTGTCCTCCACCAATGTTACAGCACATGCAACCTGTTTTTTACAAAGCTTATATTAACTCTGTCTGTCTGTCTGTCTGGTACAAAAGTTTGAACATGCTTTTTCTCACATTTCCCATTCTCAGATTCAGTTTAAACTTTGCACATTCCTAACACCTGCCAAGACATGAATCAATACAACAAAATATTTTAAATAAATGATTCGTTTATTTATTTTTGATACTTGGTTATTATTTATTGAATGTCTGTGCAATAAATGCTACTTCATGAGAGATGTGGATAAATATATGGATTTAGTCTCCTGATATACTTCCCATTCTCGGATCAAGTTGAAATTTCGCATAATTATTCATAGTAGATAACAATACACGAATCAATCCTAAAATTAATTATTCATTTAGAACTAATTAATTAATTTTGTTTTATATAGCAGAAAGAGAGATAACCCCGTAATTTTCACATAAAAGGCAGTGCTTAGCGGTTCCGTCCCTTAGATAAGCTTTGTTTTAAAAAAGTATTGGGTGTTGATCTAGAAATAAGTTGCATAAGGCGAAGAAAGTTGATTTGCCAATTACGTACTTTACCTACGTATTTCCTTTGGACATTAAAAAGATGTGACAAGAAATGGAGTGGTCAGAAAGTTACTGGCTAGTCCTAGGCTTGACCAAGTGTCCTAGTAACATAATATACACGTCAAGTGTTACATAGCAACATCGTTTTTACCTTACATGTAAGAAAGTATCATATGTAAAGAGGATGTACATTGCTCAGGCTTAAAGAAACAACAATCGTACTGGTCTCCTGGTCTGCGGTAGCTAGGGAGAAAAAACATAAACAATAAAGTCAGGCGTCTGTGAATAGTCTGAAATATAAAAAAATGTATTTAGAGATGAAACAGAAAATAAAATGAAATTTGTAAATGTATATGCTGCTTCCGAAACTCGGTTGAGACTTCGATTCTGAAAGGCCACACAACTCTAATAGTTATGGAAAGTCAAGGCGGTTCGTCGTTGTGCTGGCCACATGTCAGTCTCGTTTTCAGTTGGTCAAAGTAACAGATGACCTTTATGCGATCTGTCCTGTAGATCTAAAAGGTGTACATTACATTCAATTACTGTGCATGTCAAACCAATGCAATCGTCGTCATGGTTACTTTGTTTTGTAGCCATTTTGTTTTTGGAACGATGAGTACATCCGCTTTTAAATGGGAGGCTATCAATCATTAAATAAACTAAAATATGAACGTCTCTCCTTCACATCCCACATTCGCTCTCTCTCTCTCTCTCTCTCTCTCTCTCTCACACACACACACACACACATACGGACACCTTACTCGCATTTTCCGATCAATATATAGTTGGCGTTTAATTCAATTTGGTTATCAAAAAGCCCCCCCCCCCTTCTCACACACACACGCATTAGGTACTTTTAGTTTTTAGTAGTCTGGCCCTCCCCCTGTTCTTTAGTTTTTAGTAGTCTGGCCCTCCCTTGTCCTTTAGTTTTCGCACCCACTAGCTCATCATCCAGACTTGATGTGGAACTCAATTTATTTCTGTGAACTTTGGCTTTTAAAAAGTCGTCTCTCCTTAAAAAAAACAACAACACTATTTTATCCTAGGAAATGATTTCTCGTTACTGATTCTGGTTCCCCCATCTGTCCTTCAGTATTTGTATGTTCGTCTTTCCCTCTATCAACAATCTACTATGACTATTTTAAATATTTCCCAATTCCCACTCTACCAAATTTAAAAAAAAAAAGAAAATGACAATGGATGCGGGTGGCCTGTGAGATCTCTCATCAAAGATGCAACGGGCAAAATGATGAACATTGACATGTCCCTGTGGTCGGTGTTGGACTTAAATGGGCCTTGGGAGGGCCTCCCCTTACACTAGTCAGAGTATGTGTGTATGTGTGTGTGCCCGCCTGTGTTTTAATGCGCAGTTAGAGTAGCACCATCTCCTTGCTGTCAAACTTGTCTGATGGTCCGCACCGTCTTCACACCAGGCCCGTGTCCATAGCCGTCACCTCCAGCTCCTTCAGGGAGGGCTACGGTTTCGTAAAGATGTCAGACCCTGAGATCATCTTCCAGCCAACGCCCCTCCCTCGCCACCATTCAGCACCCCCAGAGAGCTGACACCACGTAAGTCTAAATAACTTGGCACCAAGCGAACGGTAGACATCAGGAACGTATCCAAGTTCTGTGCTCACCGGTAATTGGAATTTATTATTTATTGGATCAGGAAATCTTGGTCCGAGAGATGTGATGAGAAAAAAAACCCACATATATAGACGCCGTCTATATTTAGACTAAAGACGTTGACATTTGTCTTTGGTGATTTCTATAAATTAAGTTTATTAACGAATCATTAAGTCTGCGTGCAATAATGTTAAACGTAATGACAACATGTATTTAGTTCAGATTGACATAGACATTTCTATTCGGAACAAAAAAAAAAGATTTAAATAAAAATAATTAGTGAGTGTTTCGGCTCTCCGGAAAGAAGAAACATCTGAGTTGTTTTTTTAAAGAGATGAATTAGTTCAATTGCCAGTGCTTATAATGTAAACCCGTTTAAATGCTTACTTTAAAAATGTGCAACTATATAAAATAGAAGAAGATGCAGACACAGGCGAATTTAGTTCTAAATACATTTTCTTACTATTCAAATAATTTTGTTTCGACTAAATACTTGGTTTGAATGTTATTTAACAATCGCGTGCATTTCTCTAGTGACGTTTCGAGTGACCACATAAAAGTGATATGTAACATGTAGCAGGGTGATTGACATCCTGTTTACAAGATTGATATGGAATCTCAAGACTCACAAATGAAACGGCAGCAATAACTTAAGTCAAATACATCAGTCAGTGAATGATGTAATCAGCAAACTAACATTGAAGACTTAAAACCAAGTTTAGTTTTAGACTTTAATAGTGTTGTGAGACTTGTCTAGTATTCAATTCAATCCATTACAAATTCCCCAAATGGCCCCCGCACACTGATTGTAGGCCATCATCTGAAGGCCCCTTTCTCTATGGGAGCCTGGTGTTGCCTTCCCTTTCTCTATGGGGGCCGGGTGTTAGCTGCTCCTACTCCTTGGGGAGGGGGATAACTCGAGTGACCAGCGTAAATGAAAGGACCAAACTTGAAGTTGTTAGACAAATGTGAAGGTCTCGTGGCACTTCCCCGCCCCTTTTTGTTTTTTGTTTTTGTTTTCTTTTAAAAACAGTTCGGAGACCCGTGAAAGAATAAACCGCCTGCCAATTAGCTGGTCATACTAATAGTCCGGTCCTATTGACCCATAACCTAAAAGTTGGGTCCACCTAACGTTTTTTTGCAGTTTCTATATCTTTAAAGCATGCTTATTAAGAATCCGATTGATGTCAAGCTGACACCATTGGGGAAATTTTTATTTTTAATGTTAAAGTTCACTTATAATATATGCACAATAGGGTGGGCTGATAAAACTGAAAGTTGGAATTTCAAAATCTAATAGCGGGGAAAAGTTGCCCCATGGCATGAAAAGAAAACTGGGAATACTGGCATAAGCAACTATTATGATTTGGAGGCGTTAGTAGTATGCTTACAGGCAAGAATTTCCCTCAAAACACTAGGGCTCTGAGATTGGTCGTGGAAACAGTTTTGCACGATGTCGTACAGCAGTGCACATCTCATGATGATCTCATGATTGTTCTTGATGGTTTGGCATCCACCAGCAAAACAACGAAGCTGTGGGTGGATTGCCTAATTAAACCCGTACTGATTATGATGTTATTTGTGAGAGCAGAGAGAGAGGGTGATTGGTCTTTGCATCTATTATCTGTTGCAGCAATGATGCCATATTTTTTTTCAGCAGGCCATGTTAACTACGTCAGGTATGGCTTATATTATCTTCGCTCAATGGAACGTCTTCCTAGTGATGTCCTTCTGAGGTTCCTTGAGGGAAGAACATGTAATGCGACACAAACCTGGATTATGGAATGGCCTATGGTCAGATATGTACATTGAGTCTACCTTTATGCGGTATGGTCATGGTCCAGGTGGTATAATAGGCATCACTCTCAATCCACAAGCGCTGAAGAGATGGGCACTTAGTTTACACATCTGTAGTGTTATAACCAAAGACCTGAGTGACATGAAAGATATGTACGCATACAGTGACGAAGTTACATGCCATAAAGAAGAAATGCCAGCAAGAATTGCACAGGATTTGAAAGACAGGCGAGCAATATATGAACGTCTTCAAACTTGTATTGATCCACTCAATTCTGGTGACCACCCCATCAGCTTAGTAAACATTGCCACTGGCCAATTCGCTCCCGAATCTGTAAATGTTCATGATGCCATTTCTTTTGGTACGAAGCAGTGGAATGACTATGAGTGTCAGAAAGAAAGCTGAAGCAATGGGATCCGGTATAAGTTATGACACAGAACTCATTTATTCTAGAGTAATTGGATTAATGCCATCCCGTGATTTGCAAATTAGAGATATATTTAAGCACGAATTAGCCTCAGTACCACCATCAATGTTTGATGACAGCGGCAATATGCGAATCACAAAGTCAAAATCGGTGTTGAAACAAAAACTTCAAGTTGAGCATTCAGCTAGAATTCTCCAGCACCACATGTTGTTGTTGTTGATGGTTGCGCACTTTTATGGATCATACACTGGCCGGTAAATGGTACCTTGCAAGACTTTGTTGATGGATTCATAATGTACATAATGAAAATATTGACTCAACATGATGTTTATGTTGTCTTTGACAGATACTTTCAGTACAGTATTAAAAGTGTAACAAGGAGTAGGCGTGCAGCAAAATCGGCAACCAGACAACACAAGCTGAATCCAACTATGCCCATACAGCCACAGAAAGTCATTCTCACAGTAACAGAAAACAAAGTTCAACTTATTGACATAATTTGTGAGCAACTACTGAACAAAGTACAACATGTACATCCAACAGTTTCTTCATACAATAGCCGGTTAATTGTAACAGGGAAAGACTCCATCCCACAACAAATTTGCTCTGGCATTCGACAAGCTAGAGAAGATATGAAGACAAGCCACGAGGAAGCTGATGTAATCATTCCACAACAAGTTGTGTATGCATTCAATGAAGGAGCTATGTGCATTAAAGTTATATCAGATGACACAGATGTTTTTGCTTTGTTGACACACTACTATATTTCAGAGGATATGACATGCCAGCTGCTCATGGAAAGTACCACCACGATTCGAAAAGTGGTCGACATAGGAGAAACAGCAAGAAAGCATCATCAAATAATACCACACCTTTTAGCTGCGCATGCGCTATCAGGATGTGATACTGTAGCATACATGTTTGGTATCGGCAAAGCTACTGTTCTTAAGTTGCTATTTAAGGGACACACACTTCTCAAATTGGGAGATATAGAATCTGACTTGAACAGTGTGGTAAAAGAAGCTACAAGTTTCATGGCTGCTTGCTACGGGTGTCCGGATGCTGGAAACATGTCTGACACTCGGTATGCCCAATGGCTTTCCAGGACTGGTAAACGAAAAGCCACGATAGCACCTAAATTGAAATCATTGCCCCCGACATCAGAAGCGTTTGAGGAGAATGTTAAGCGTGCCCATATTCAAACATGCATTTGGAAAACTGCTTTACTACGAGATCCTCCAAATCTTGATCCCACCAAATTTGGCTGGCAAAAAGATGACGTAAATAAAACATTAATCCCTATAACACTTCCAGTGGGTGTTGATGTAGCGCCTCCAGAAATTCTTCAGATGATTCGTTGCGGGTGTGGATCGGATGAACCGTGTAGCAGCGGACGATGTGGGTGTTTCAGAGCACAGTTACCTTGCACAATCTTTTGCCAGTGCTATGAAACAGAAAATTGTCAAAATCCATTGACAAAAATTAATGTACTGGTAGATGAAGTGGACGTTGAAAGCGATTCAGGATCTGACGTTGAATCAGAAATTGATTAATCTGTCTGTTGATATTGAAACAGTTAAATTGAAACAGAAATTGTCTGTTGATAATTGCATAATTGTGCCAGATGATATAATTTTTACATTCCATGTGATTGTACAATGTGTATGTATTACAAACAAACTTTAACGCTTAAAAAAATTTTTTCCCCAAAGGTGTCAGCTTGACATCAATCGGATTCTTAATAAGCATGCTTTAAAGATATAGAAACTGCAAAAAAACGTTGGGTGGACCCTACTTTTGGGTCAAGGGGTAAAATGCATTAAGTGAGCCCCAGACTATAAGGTACTGACTAGCGAATGCAAGCTCTTCCATTATTCATATACACTTAAGCTGATTTTGTTGTTTTTGTTTCGAAGCTCAAAGATGGTTAGGGTTGTGGGCCTTGCTAGGGTAGAATAACACTTACTAAACGAAATGTGGGATTAGAGGGGGTAAAGTATGAGATTTTAGTAGACAAAAGTCTTTCAGTGACTTTGTTGATGTCCAAGGGCTGAGCCGAAGGCTCTTTGAGCCCTAAGTTTGAAAAAAAAACCTGTTTGGACGCAAAACAGTAAAAAAAAAACAAACAACCTGTGAGAACAAAGTTCTATTTGAGAGAGACCCGAGTCAATGCCTATGTAAAGCATTGCTGTTTCCAATGCCTTTGGCCCCCGACGCATGCTTGGCTGCACATGGCCGAAGGCCGAGGGCACCGGGAGCCTTCGCCATTTTCCTTCGTTGTACCAAGCTAACTCTGCGGGACCCGCCATTTATGTAACGGTCCCTTTGAGGAACAACGCATGGATGTGGGACGTGTTTGTGGGGACTTTTTTACAACCCCGCCCGTGCAAGAGGTTGACTCTCGTCTACCCGTGGGCACCCCCATGGAAGTTATGTTTCGCCATTCATTTGGTCTAGCTACCCCCTCAAGTAGCCGATTCCATCCAGGTGCCACGATGAGGCAGAACAGCGTACCCGGGCTTTCAGTGACCAACAAGCTTGATAGCTCACATGACTTGATATCTCACATGACTTGATAGCTTACATGACTAGTTATCTCACATGACTATCCCTCTCTTGGAGTTCGGTATGGTATGTGAGGCTGAGTGTCGAAAAACCGGCTGGCTGCCTATCAATGTAGCTCCAGCCTGAATTCCGACTCGAGCTGAGTTGCGTCTGCTGGTCATGCTTATGACAAGAAAGTTAAGCCATACAATAACGGTTAAAAGACTTCCCAGAACGCATGCAGTTTATTGCATGGCATATAGTCTGTCTACATCCCAGGTACCCATGGGTGAATACCAGGAGTTACTTGACCTTACTTTACGCCCGTCTGCTCATAACTCAGTGCTCACAGACGCTCACATTTTAGAAACATGTCACGTGGTGAAGTCAAACGATGGGCAGCCATTCAAGTCATTAGTTATACACGTGGACCTGATGACATTTGTTTTCAAGCCACAATGTAGAGGTGTGTCAGAAGAAGGGAATATCAAAGTAGCTGTGTTTGGTCAAACTGTGAGCTAAAAGATAATTATAATGCTTATATCGACTCGCTCTGTTTGGTAAAAAGTTTGTACACGTTATTTCTACCCTTCCATTATCTCGGATCAAGTTGAAATTTTGCAAAATTATTTCTTTTACCTGACAAAACAAGAATCAATTAAAAAAAATAATCATAATCAAAAACAATTGGTCAAACTATTTCTAATCTCACAGATTTATTCTTGTTAGTCTAGATCTGTTACAAATGTAATGACACGACTGATCCAAAACTACTTGATACAACTACACTTAATATAAGCTTTTTTTTTAAATAGTATTTTTAAATATTTTCCATGCCATCCTTTTCTAAATGTTTTATTTGCAAAGTCTGAATTCAGGTCGTCTGTTTCATAGGATCTCATTGTTTGGAAGTACTGATTGAACAGAGTCATTATTTGATTTACATTTGAACCGTGAAATGACTGAATCACTGTGTACTTGCGTGTGTGTGTGTGTGTGAGAGCACTTGTTCTTCTTGACGACTGAACTGAACATGCGTTGTTGTTTTTTTGGATCTAAATGTTTTGTTCTAGATTATCTAGATCTAGTAAAACTTATTAGTTACTTAATTAGCATTTGATTACCATTTACGAACTCCTAGTTTTGAATGATGGATTGAATCTTATTCCTTGGAAATGTCAAACATCTTGCTACAACACCAGCACTGGAATTCTAGATTATAAATATTTATATTTTTTAGGCCCAAAAGTTTTATCCTGGGATTTCGAAAGGACCGCTAGTATAAGCTCTCTCCCAGTCCACAGTACTTTGTACAAGTTGATATATTGAGTTCCGGTGTTAAAGGAATTCGTATTCCGTCTGATCTCTTGGCCACATGTAGTCGAGTTCGCATAAAAATGTTTTCATTATTTCAATGTTTAGGTCCATGAACCTCCCTTGGTGTTCTTTCCTGAGCACTTTTTTATATTTAAAAAAAAATGAGATAGATTGATCTCCATGCATTAGACTTTACATGTACAAAAGATAGATCTATAGGAGTTAGTTTTCAGTAAGAAAAAAGAAGTGTTCCCAACTAATATGTTTATTTACTTGGAGAGTTTACATTATTTCTGACTTCTGCATTAGCTTTTAGTTGGGCCTCAGATAAGTGTCCCGTGGTCTTCATGAGAGCTCTCCAGCTGTCTCTGTCAGAGGCCATCTGCTGTTAGCTACTGTTGGCGCCTGAGTTGATCTTGATAGTTCTTCCTTGAAGTTTGGGTGGGTGGGGTGGAAACATTTTTACGTCATCCCCTTACATACATCGCTCATGGATAACGACTTTGTCAGCATCGGCTGTGGCAAAATATGTAGGTCGTACTTATTGCTTCCCATGTTTAGTTACTTCATCAATTGAACATGGGGTCTCTTTAATATTTTTTTTCTTCGTCGTTTGTATCTATTTGTTGTAACCATCAAGCAGCATAAAACTGTTTCTATCATCCCTAAGTATTTCTACTGTCATCTTGGATGGACATTTGACATTTGCAATTGTCGCCATTGTATGTTGCAAGACTAATGTACTAGCAAAAACTGATTCTGTTGTGTGTGTGTGTGTGTATGCTTTTAAATGCGTGGTTTGAACGCTTTCCAAGTCACTCGACCTCGATCTGGAACAAAACGTTCAATGGCCTCTACTGATGATCACTGCTGTGCATGACTGGGTTCTCTTTCCTTTTGGATACTGCAAGCTTGGACGTCAGCTTGACTTGTAGGCAAATACTGACTTACTGAAATACTGACTTACTGAAATACTGACTTACTGAAATACTGACTTACTGCAATACTGACTTACTGAAATACTGCAATACTTCTGACTTACAAAATTATGTTCTAAACCTTTTTGTTCCCTGCCACTTTTCCGTCCTTATATATTTATCAAAATGTTCTTTCTCTTCAATCAGTCTCCGAACTCCGACTTATTATTTTTTTTTTGACATCAGTCCTTTTGGTACAGATGTATCCCAGCTTTGATGACTTCTTCAAAAACCAAGGTTAGTCTGGGCATAGTGGGAGAAGAGAGAGATCGTTATCAGGGTTCAATACTATAAATAATAAGCTTAGATCTACTCAATAATAAGCTCGTGACAAAATGTCATAGCTTTATGTCCTAGAGTTTTCTTCATCAGATCTGGGTTTTTTTCATAATACAACAAAAATCAGATGGCGATTTGACATTTATTAGTTGTATTTTATAAGCTAATCACAACTTCGTATGCACCACACATGACCTTATGACGGTTAGTTATTGGTAATTTTATCGCATTATAGTGTTGGATTGATAACTTATTTATTGCTGTTCGATCAATAAGATATTTATTTTCGGAATTACATCTAACAATAGGTCTCAACTGTAAAGAGAACTCTATTAAAATCAATAATTAATTTTATTTTACAATCGTTTACCTTATAGCCAATAATATGCCGACACACAGATGTATTGTTATTTTAGTTTATTATTGCTTGTTTTCTGAAACCATTTTGTAAGTACAAAAAGTGCCATTGAAATAGTGTCATGAGATCCTCATCTCCAAATCCAACTAAACCCACTTCAATGTCATCTCCATTACAGCCGTCTTCTTATCGACATTAAAATCGAAGAGGCCAACAACATTTGTATCATCACTCCGACATAGCAGAGAACATTAGAAACTTTTGAGTCACTTGATTTTAAGTTCAGTTTGGGTCACCGTCACTTCAGTCATTTCCACTTTTGACAAACTTGGTAACTCGGAAAATCATTAGTCTAGTCTAACAGCTGACTTTCTCCCTCTGGTATTACAGCTGACTTTCTCTCTCTGGTATTACAGCTGACTTTCTCCCTCTAGTATTACAACTGACTTTCTCCATCTGGTATTACAGCTGACTTTCTCCCTCTAGTCTTACAACTGACTTTCTCCCTCTGGTATTACAACTGACTTTCTCCCTCTGGTATTACAGCTGACTTTCTCCCTCTGGTATTACAGCTGACTTTCTCCATCTGGTATTACAGCTGACTTTCTCCCTCTAGTATTACAACTGACTTTCTCCATCTGGTATTACATCTGACTTTCTCCCTCTGGTATTACATCTGACTTTCTCCCTTTGGTATTACATCTGACTTTCTCCCTCTAGTCTTACAACTGACTTTCTCCCTCTGGTATTACAACTGACTTTCTCCCTCTGGTATTACAGCTGACTTTCTCCCTCTGTATTACAGCTGACTATCTCCATCTGGTATTACAGCTGACTTTCTCCATCTGGTATTACAGCTGACTTTCTCCCTCTAGTATTACAACTGACTTTCTCCATCTGGTATTACATCTGACTTTCTCCCTCTGGTATTACAGCTGACTTTCTCCCTCTGGTATTACAACTGACTTTCTCCCTCTGGTATTACAGCTGACTTTCTCCATCTGGTATTACAGCTGACTTTCTCCCTCTGGTATTACAACTGACTTTCTCCCTCTGGTATTACATCTGACTTTCTCCCTCTGGTATTACATCTGACTTTCTCCCTCTGGTATTACATCTGACTTTCTCCCTTTGGTATTACATCTGACTTTCTCCCTCTAGTCTTACAACTGACTTTCTCCCTCTGGTATTACAACTGACTTTCTCCCTCTGGTATTACAGCTGACTTTCTCCCTCTGGTATTACAGCTGACTTTCTCCATCTGGTATTACAGCTGACTTTCTCCCTCTGGTATTACAGCTGACTTTCTCCCTCTAGTATTACAACTGACTTTCTCCATCTGGTATTACATCTGACTTTCTCCCTCTGGTATTACAGCTGACTTTCTCCCTCTGGTATTACAACTGACTTTCTCCCTCTGGTATTACAGCTGACTTTCTCCCTCTGGTATTACAGCTGACTTTCTCCATCTGGTATTACAGCTGACTTTCTCCCTCTGGTATTACAACTGACTTTCTCCCTCTGGTATTACATCTGACTTTCTCCCTCTGGTATTACATCTGACTTTCTCCCTCTGGTATTACAGCTGACTTTCTCCATCTGGTATTACAGCTGACTTTCTCCATCTGGTATTACAGCTGACTTTCTCCCTCTAGTATTACAACTGACTTTCTCCATCTGGTATTACAGCTGACTTTCTCCCTCTAGTGTTACAACTGACTTTCTACATCTGGTATTACAGCTGACTTTCTCCATCTGGTATTACAGCTGACTTTCTCCCTCTGGTATTACAACTGACTTTCTCCCTCTGGTATTACAACTGACTTTCTCCCTCTGGTATTACAGCTGACTTTCTCCCTCTGGTATTACAGCTGACTTTCTCCATCTGGTATTACAGCTGACTTTCTCCATCTGGTATTACAGCTGACTTTCTCCCTCTAGTATTACAACTGACTTTCTCCATCTGGTATTACAGCTGACTTTCTCCCTCTAGTGTTACAACTGACTTTCTACATCTGGTATTACAGCTGACTTTCTCCATCTGGTATTACAGCTGACTTTCTCCCTCTGGTATTACAACTGACTTTCTCCCTCTGGTATTACAACTGACTTTCTCCCTCTGGTATTACAGCTGACTTTCTCCCTCTGGTATTACAGCTGACTTTCTCCATCTGGTATTACAGTTGACTTTCTCCATCTGGTATTACAGCTGACTTTCTCCCTCTGGTATTACAGCTGACTTTCTCCCTCTGGTATTACAGCTGACTTTCTCCCTCTAGTATTACAACTGACTTTCTCCATCTGGTATTACATCTGACTTTCTCCCTCTGGTATTACATCTGACTTTCTCCCTCTGGTATTACAGCTGACTTTCTCCCTCTGGTATTACAGCTGACTTTCTCCCTCTGGTATTACAGCTGACTTTCTCCCTCTGGTATTACATCTGACTTTCTCCCTCTGGTATTACAGCTGACTTTCTCCATCTGGTATTACAGCTGACTTTCTCCCTCTGGTATTACAGTTGACTTTCTCCATCTGGTATTATAGCTGACTTTCTCCATCTGGTATTACAGCTGACTTTCTCCCTCTAGTATTACAACTGACTTTCTCCCTCTTGTATTACAACTGACTTTCTCTCTCTGGTATTACAGCTGACTTTCTCCATCTGGTATTACAACTGACTTTCTCCCTCTAGTATTACAGCTGACTTTTTCCCTCTGGTATTACAACTGATTTTCTCCATTTAGTATTACAGCTTACTTTCTTCCTCTGGTATTACATCTGACTTTCTCCCTCTAGTATTACAACTGACTTTCTCCCTCTTGTATTACAACTGACTTTCTCCCTCTGGTATTACAGCTGACTTTCTCCCTCTGGTATTACATCTGACTTTCTCCCTCTGGTATTACAGCTGACTTTCTCCTTCTGGTATTACAACTGATTTTCTCCATCTAGTATTACAGCTGACCTTCACCCTCTGGTATTACAGCTGACTTTCTCCCTCTGGTATTACATCTGACTTTCTCCCTCTGGTATTACAACTGATTTTCTCCATTTAGTATTACAGCTGACTTTCTCCCTCTGGTATTACATCTGACTTTCTCCATCTGGTATTATAGCTGACTTTCTCCCTCTGGTATTACAGCTGACTTTCTCCATCTGGTATTACAGCTGACTTTCTCCCTCTGGTATTATAGCTGACTTTCTCCATCTGGTATTACAGTTGACTTTCTCCATCTGGTATTACAGCTGACTTTCTCCCTCTGGTATTACAGCTGACTTTCTCCCTCTGGTATTACAGCTGACTTTCTCCCTCTAGTATTACAACTGACTTTCTCCATCTGGTATTACATCTGACTTTCTCCCTCTGGTATTACATCTGACTTTCTCCCTCTGGTATTACAGCTGACTTTCTCCCTCTGGTATTACAGCTGACTTTCTCCCTCTGGTATTACAGCTGACTTTCTCCCTCTGGTATTACATCTGACTTTCTCCCTCTGGTATTACAGCTGACTTTCTCCATCTGGTATTACAGCTGACTTTCTCCCTCTGGTATTACAGTTGACTTTCTCCATCTGGTATTATAGCTGACTTTCTCCATCTGGTATTACAGCTGACTTTCTCCCTCTAGTATTACAACTGACTTTCTCCCTCTTGTATTACAACTGACTTTCTCTCTCTGGTATTACAGCTGACTTTCTCCATCTGGTATTACAACTGACTTTCTCCCTCTAGTATTACAGCTGACTTTTTCCCTCTGGTATTACAACTGATTTTCTCCATTTAGTATTACAGCTTACTTTCTTCCTCTGGTATTACATCTGACTTTCTCCCTCTAGTATTACAACTGACTTTCTCCCTCTTGTATTACAACTGACTTTCTCCCTCTGGTATTACAGCTGACTTTCTCCCTCTGGTATTACAGCTGACTTTCTCCCTCTGGTATTAAAGCTGACTTTCTCCTTCTGGTATTACAACTGATTTTCTCCATCTAGTATTACAGCTGACCTTCACCCTCTGGTATTACAGCTGACTTTCTCCCTCTGGTATTACATCTGACTTTCTCCCTCTGGTATTACAACTGATTTTCTCCATTTAGTATTACAGCTGACTTTCTCCCTCTGGTATTACATCTGACTTTCTCCATCTGGTATTATAGCTGACTTTCTCCCTCTGGTATTACAACTGACTTTCTCCCTCTGGTATTACAGCTGACTTTCTCCCTCTGGTATTATAGCTGACTTTCTCCATCTGGTATTACAGCTGACTTTCTCCATCTGGTATTACAGCTGACTTTCTCCCTCTGGTATTACAACTAC
>JAZGLO010005543.1:0-97500 GCA_036873155.1 Biomphalaria sudanica | reverse complement strand
TCCTTTGATGAAATCCAATCCATATGTTCTATTTGCGATGCATTGAGACTATTTTGATTACGATAGTTGTTTCAAGATTGAAGTCGAATATGAAGAGTTTCTTTAAAGTAGCGTCTTCCTCCGCCCGAACAGTAGAGTTTAAAGTAAAATAGCATTTATACATACAACACCGTACCACAACTTACAAATAGAATAGCATACACAAATTAAGACACTCAATAAGATGCAAAGAACAAAACACATATCTTATTCTATAGGATAGGACTAATTCATATAAGTTCTCCATCTTTCTTTTGTAACTTAAAAGTGTGAAACAAATTGTCATAAAAGCCAATAAGTTAGTAGAGTTTTATCCTCTAATTATCATGCACGACTAGATTGGCGTCTGAATACGCGAAGGAAGAAATGATCTTTTTTAAAAAAGTTCTTTAATTTATAAGAAGAATAATATCCTGTGAGGTGTAAGGAAAAAGGACTTCACTTTATGACATTTTTTTTATCATGCCAAAGAAATGGACTTTTCGATGAGGTCGTAGGGGGATTGAAGAAAGCCAAGATTGAAAACAACAAAATTGTACAGAATGCGTTCTCGGGACTTTAATGTGCGACGTCAGACAGGAATGGTTTAAAGTGTAGATGTACTCACGAGATGAATGACGCGACCTTGTCAGAGGTGTGCTCCAAGACTGACGTTAATAGAAATTACAGGGTGCTCTGAGATCGAGTGAAGGGAGTCAGTGCGCCCTCGGTGGGGTTGTTCGAGTTGTCTGAAGCAAAATCAGTCAGAAGTCGAGACTTTTAGACTGGCTTGCCGCCTCCCTCCGTCAGCAGCATCTGGTGATCGTCTCGTCCAGTCTATTCATACAGGTTATGCTTACGCTAAGTCGATGTGTGGACATCTAATAATCTCGCCTCAAAATTTGACGATTTTATAAAAGTAATCGAATGTGACAATAAGACTTACACTGTGCGTTTAACGTGAAAATCATATCGGACAATTTATAATAAGCATTATACGTGACGATAATATTGGTCCCAATTGAACGGCTCGTCATGGGATATTTGTCAGCGTGAATGTCTAAGCCGCTAGCGACATCAACTGATGAAGTGTAGCTTTAATCTTAAAGGAAACTTGCTTTGAAAGACTTTATAAGCGCAAGCCAAGAAGAAATTGAAAGTTCTGTTGACAAGATCTATAAACTGACCTCCAGATAGATTGAAGTCTCCTTCCAAACGTATCTCGCAGTTGTAGATAAAGTGCCTGTTTCCAGAACTCAAGTTTGCTGGGGACGGCTATTAACTAAATTTATGTCTCTGTTCTGTAGGCTTCCTTCAGCCGCAAAGGGATGAAAGGCTTGACATTAGCTATTGTCGGAATAATGTATCTATAGGAACGGTAGTGCCAAAACATTTTGAGATCAGCAGCATTGCAGGCTCTGACAGGGTGTAACTATATTTAAGGGTCACCTGCTCCTGTTTTTTTCTCTCAGGGTTGACTCCAGAAAGCTTTCTAATGTTTGGTTATAGTCGGAAGGCAATAGAGGTTCTAGAAATCTCTGCCGTTTAAATATTTGTGTGTATTTGAAGATGTCTTTTACTTTGTGTTCTTTTGTTGCATTACGTTTACTGCGGTATTGTAATAATCCTACCTGACGTAGTTCTACAGACCACAGGGTTAGCGACCAAGATATATTTATTTTTCTCCATTTTTGCTTTTTTGCGATGTGTTGAGGTAATTCCTCTAGGGTGCACCAAAGGGCTTCGGACGTGAGGTATTCCCCGCCTCCACCGCGTCTCCCACAGTCTCTCTCCCTCCCTCTCGTTTCTTTCTCTTGTCAAACAGTGAAGTAGTCGTAGAGAATGTGGTCTTTTTAGACTCAACATTTTCTGTCTTTTTGACAGATCACCACTCACGGAATCACGGAGGCGACAGACGAAGTATGACGTTGTCCAGGTGGTGCTTGTTAAAAACCCCAGCACCTTCCCTGCTCCTTCAGCATACAGCGGGACAGACGTCATGCATGCAATAATCTGTCCTGTAACGTAACATCCAAAGTTACTTTTTAAAGGGTTGGCGTATCTGGTCTAGATAGAGGAGAATATCAAAACAAATCTACTCTATTTTTCGTATATATTTCATATAATTTTATCTTCCTAAAACTAAACACTAGATCTAGTTAGTTTCAGTGTGCACCATATTTTGTGCACCATGCTAGCGAAGTGATGGCAACGTACGTTTTGGACATTGTGCGGTTTAATTTTTTTTTTTGGACCAGTTATACAATCTAAATCTAGAACTGGATCGAGATTTAATAGAAAAGAAAATTCTTCATATTTAAAATTGTCTTATTATGTTTCTTTTTTTTTTTTAAATATATATTTTCGGTGCAAAGATCACCGTGCTCCAGAAGTTAATGCTCAGTGCTACCACCACGTCATGGCGGCGATGTGCTAGACACTTTTTGTTCCCGCCAAGATGACACTGCCGGGGACTTTCATGGCCGCATCAAAATGTCATGTGAACAGATTATGCATTGTCTGTCTGTCTTTCTGACACCGCTCTTGCAAGACGTTCTGCGCGCCAGCCATTTTGGTTAAGAATCTAGGACAAGAAGTTAAAAGGGGGGGGGGAGGACGAAGCCGCCATAAGTGAAGCAACTTGGTTGAAAGATTCTGTCCTGAAGAGGCACCTAGCGAACATTGCAACGATCACAAGATTTGTCTCCCCCCCCCCCCTCCCCGCTCTTTCTGTGGCGGGAACATTTTGTAAGTTGTCGTCTGGACATATTCTCGGATTGTTTAAGATTTCTGTCAAGCAAAATTTTCTAGTGTGTGTCGTCTGCCGCGCAATGATCGGCAGGTATGAAATGGAAAACAAGGGGAGATAAAGGGTGAGGGAAGGCTGGTAAAGTCAGCAGCGGTACAAATCGTTCAGCGTGGCCTCCCTTGACCTAACCAATTCCCCCCCCCCCCTTTTTTTTTCCCCTACCTACTCCCCCTTCTTTTGCTCTTTCGTCCGCTGAAATTTACAACCGACTTATTTTTAAACCCTCCTGTCCTCCGGCGTATGTATGAAGGCGTGTGTGTGTTCGTATGCGTGCGTCTTTGCGGAAGGTAAGAGGAGCTTGGGGAGTAGACGGAGGAAGAAAAGAATTCAAAAAAAAAAAGTAAAAAGGTACCCCCCCCCCCCTTGTGCCCTGCTTGTGGTTCACTGAGGACATTCTGTGTAACCCTATTGCGGTGCGTTGACGAAGGTGGCTGTACTAGAAGTCAAGGTATGTGCTCTTTTCTGTGCCACTTCTTAGATCAACAGTGTTGTAGCGTCAGGAGAGTGTAGTCGCGGCTGCGATAGTATAGCCTGGAATATTGTGTTGTCCTATCGGTTGTAATTAGTGTTTTGTATGTGGTTAGTTCTTCGAAAGAATATGTGTCTGGATATATCGAGATCTAGTCTGCTGAGATCTACATACTAGTTCTAGATCTAGGTTTTGTTGTTGTTGTTTTTTTGTGCGAGGTTATGATTGTGTGTATGTTGGTCCTGTCATGGTGCTGTGTACTCTCTGTTCTTTTAAGTTTGTATGTGTGTGTGTTTGTTTAGTTCAGGTCTGCTCGGGTTTGTTGGTGTGTCGTGTCGGTACTAAACAGAAGCACCGAGGCATGTACTCATTTTTTCATTTACGTCGTGTCCTAAAAATATTTTTGCCGAAATGTTATGCTATTGTTTGGTGATACCGGTAATTAGAAATTGTGTTTATCTGTTTTCAACTCTCTCTCTCTCTCTCTCCCTACACACACGATGGTGTCATGCTAAGTATTGAGTGTTCATTCAACTCCTTCAACCCAACGTGTTTTCGCTTCTTACGAGTTTGTCGTCTGCACCTTGTTCTAAGTAAAGTAAATGCACCTTAGGCGATATATCTCCATGTAAATAGGTCAAGACATCCGCCATCAAATTACATTGTTCCAAGTACATGTGTTTGTGGGGACTGTATATGTGAACAAAATTCAGCTAAAAAGAAAAACAATACCTATTTTATACTAGGCTACAAGTAAGGGAAACCTGAACTGTATATACAAATATAACCCAATATTCCAGGCATATCCACAAACAGTGCAGCCCACGTTCCAATGAGACTATGTACAGATATAGGAGACGGAAGCTCATGACAACCTTTGAGTTGAATGCATGAATGTACTTGTGTGAATGGGCGTATCTTTTATGCCTGTATTTGTGTGTCTTTGTGGTTGTGTGTATGCATATGTAATTGCTCATTTGATCCTCTAGTCTAGTGAAAGACATGGACACAGGGCCGGCCCTAGCATTTGCGGGGCCCTATGCGAAACGGATCGCTGGGCCTAGTTTGGATAGGGATAAGCATAATGTCAAAAAAAAAATTTTTAAATTAGAAAATAGGCCTACTTTCGTCTTAGCAATACATTTTTATCAAATGAAAGCTCGCAATGCCACTTTTTTTATTTATTGACACCCCAAAATGTCAATTTCGTCTATTCTTCAGATTTGAATAAATTCAAAAAAAGTTCAGGACTTTATCGTATATTTTGCCTTTTCCTGAGATTTCCTGGACGCCCTGAAAAATCAGGAGGTCGCGAAAACCCTGTTATTTTATATACGTTATACTGGTTTAATTTAATAATGTACACTTAGCGCGGGGCCTATGAAAGCGCGGGGGCCCACTGCGACCGCATAGGCTGCAGTGGCCTAAGGCCGGCCATGCATGGACAGACGTATAACATACCGAAGACCAATCAATGGCATGGACAGACCTGACAACAAACTATTGTCCCATCATCGGCATGGACATATAAGACAACAAACTATTAACCAATCAATGTCAATGACATGGACAGACTCTGGCAACAAATAGTTGATGTTGATAATAGCATTACCTCTCCCACACACCTTGTGTCTCTCCCCCCCCCCCACACACACTGTGAAAGCGACATGACACCCATCGATCACGTGCTACAGGATCAACATGATCGATCTCGTCCTGATAACTCACCCCCCCCCCCCCGTTTAGACGCCACGATTGTCTCGTTATGCGCGTGTAGTCGTACATGGGAAATCAAGCGTGTCAGTGGGTTAACACAAAGTTGTCTTCAACATTTTCTGTCATGTTTTTAGAACTTTCAACATTTTCTGTCATGTTTTTAGATCTCAAAGTATGCATTGAGGTTTTGCTGGTGTTATCATTTATGGAAACCAAGGTTTAACCACTGTCTACGCCCGCTAATTTGATCACAATCATAAATTAGTTGCTTGATTTTTTTTATTCTTTAACCACTTTTGTCCTCTACAACTTCCAGCCGCCTTTCTTTGTTCAGTGGTATAGTATTTATTGGTCCACTATCTAGATGTTGTTGAAAGTATCTAATGATCTACACAAGTGTGTGATAGTCTACTTTAGTATGTGATAAGGTCTACATCAGTATGTTGGGATAACTTATCATAATACTAACTGGATTACTTATGTACTCCCATTGCATAAAATGCAAACTTTTCCAAAGCACTTTTTACCCATTTGGCGTCGTTATTTAAAAAGAAAAGCTGTGTCCACTCGAGGGGGACAGAACGCATGTCTGTGGAAATCTCTGTTGTACTAGATCGTCTGCTATTGGTTATTGATCAAGACAGCAAGTCACGTCATTTTCTGTAACTCTTCTTGTCTCTTTCTTTCTCTCCCTCTCTTTCTTTTACTTCTCTATTTCTCTCTCTCTCTCTCTCTCTCTTCCGAACTCTGGTACATTTCTAATTGCTTTATTCTGTCTTCCTTTACTTTCTCCCTTATCGATTCTTACTTTCTTCTACTCCTGGTCTCTTTTAATCCGTAGATTTCACGCCGGACTCTGTTTATAGAGACTACCGTAATGTTTTTGTATTTATATAGACTACCGTAATGTTTTTGTATTTATATAGGCTAGTGTGATGTTTTTTGTATTTATATAGGCTAGTGTGATGTTTTTGTATTTATATAGACTATCGTAATGTTTTTGTATTTATATAGGCTAGTGTGATGTTTTTGTATTTATACAGACTATCGTAATGTTTTTGTATTGATATAGACTACCTTACTGTTTTTGTATTTATATAGACTACCTTACTGTTTTTGTATTTATATAGGCTAGTGTTATGTTTTTCTTATCTTCTGGTTCTTTACCTTAGCGAACTTATAAAACTAGATTTATGTGCCGGTGTGTGTGCGTATGTGTATTTGAATTTATAGAGAAAAGGGGGGGGGGGAGATATGACGCGGAGGATATATCTGACAGGTATATTAGTTGTGTGTCGTGTCCGACACGATTCCATTGCGACACTTTCCCTTCTAGCCCCTCCCCCTCCCCTTTTCTCAAACTAAAACAGGTCACATGTCGTCTGGAGTCGCCCGCTCTAGCGGAACTGATTGTGGCGAGCTCGCGCTCTAAACCTTGTTAATTGATTACTTTTTTTTTTTTTCTACCGACCTTTCTTTAAAAGGATCTTAGAAATCAGTTATCGATTGCTTCAAATTCTAAATTAGGTTTTAAACAAAAATTAAGCATAGATTTTCAGAAAGCTGCCATTTTCAGACTCGGCGGAAACTTGGAAAGGGCTGGTAGTCGTATTCGCAGTCTGGTAGTCGTATTCGCAGTCTGGTAGTCGCATTGTATGAAGTGGTGACGTAATCTGAACCGGATTAATTGTATGGTATAGAATCATATACTGCACACATTGCTACTGTCCCTTTTACTAGTGTTAACTCTAACGTGTCGTATTCTACAGCGCATATCTACTCACAGTGTCTGCCTGGTACCAGTGTTGTACACTTTATTTATCCCACCGCTTTTCTCGAATCAAGTTGAAAAGTTGTACCAAAAAAAAAAAAGATATCAATGAAAAAAAAAAATTAAGTAATTATTCGTAATTATTTTTTGGTATCGAAAAAAAAAAGAAAATAAATGCTACTTATTGAGAGATGTCGCTGTATCTGTGGAGCTATGTTCCTTCTTACATTTTGTACAAGTTTCTTCTTCCACTTTGTCGGATTAAGTTTACATTTTGAATAATTATTCATAGTCGATGACAATATGTGAATCAATAAAAAATTAACCTTATAGTTAAGAAATTAGTGGTAACCAACTAATTTTGTTTTCTATAGAAAAGGTAGCTTAAGGTAGCAGTATTGAAATATATGGCAGTGATTGTGAAGTATTATGTCATTATACCCATATGGTAAAAAAAAAATCATTAGATCTACGTATATTCACTTTTTGTTTCGCGCCATATTTATTCACGTCTTAGGAGCTGGACACAAATGTAGGACTCAGGCACAAGTGTAGGACTCGGGCGCAAGTGTAGAACTCTTGCATCAATGTAAGATCCTGGCACCAGAATAGGACCTGAGAACCAGTGCAGGGCCCGGGAACCAGTGCATGGATTAAATGTCGAGGCTGATGACCTCTTGCCCTTCTAAGTTCTTCAGTATTGTTTCAGCTGGTACTTTGTGTCGTCTGTCATCAAGTCTTTTGTTGTCAACAGCATTCTTTGGTTTCTCGTGCACACCAATGTCCAAAACCTTGAGGCTAAAAGTACTTCCGCTCACAAACACACAATCGTTTGGTTGTTTCTTGATGAGTAGCTGATTATTATTCTTACATTTTTCATACAAACAGAAAATAGTAGATCTCGAGGGTAGAAAAATATAAATTATTATTCTTAAATGATATTGACTAAAATTCTGAACGTGTAACCCATTATCCCCAAAGCTCTTTTACCCTCCCCCCCCTCCTCCTGAATTTAATGATGGAATAGAAAATGTGCATGAATATTTCAGTTGCTCTAAATAACTTCAAGATTAATTTGAAAAAATTGTACAATCTGATACAATTTCTAATTGAGATTTCTAACTCTAGTTCTGTTAAAGAAAAAAAAAGAGTCAGCAAATACACACACGACACACGTGATCAATACACATTTGGCCAAGACACACTTGGATATTGTTTCATTTCGTACCAGCATCCTTCGTCTGAGCAGCCAAATACACGCAGCTATGATTTAGTGGCAATACCAAGTTGTCAACAAGTTCTAATTGTTTTCTTGAAGATAAAGTTTCAAATTTTTAACATTTCTTGCAATTCTTTTGATATATCTGGAAGGGAAACAAAAGATAAAAGAACCAAATTATGACATCTTGACGTCGGGTTAGGGACAAACCACGTGACACAAGTGTATGACATCTTGACGTCGGGTTAGGGACGAACCACGTGACACAAGGGTATGACATCTTGACGTCGGGTTAGGGACGAACCACGTGACACAAGGGTATGACATCTTGACGTCGGGTTAGGGACGAACCACGTGACACAAGGGTATGACATCTTGACGTCGGGTTAGGGACGAACCACGTGACACAAGGGTATGACATCTTGACGTCGGGTTAGGGACGAACCGCGTGACACAAGGGTATGACATCTTGACGTCGGGTTAGGGACGAACCACGTGACGCAAGGGTATGACATCTTGACGTCGGGTTAGGGACGAACCACGTGACACAAGGGTATGACATCTTGACGTCGGGTTAGGGACGAACCACGTGACACAAGGGGAAAGTGCTCCACTTTGTTGGTATTGTCGTAGTTGTGTTTGAGAGTACTTTTACGTATTTGTTTCAGAGTACTTGTATGTATGTATGTGAGAGCACTTCTGTATCTCAAATAAAGTGGTTGAAAGTCCAAGGCTAAAACGTGTAATTTCTGAACTGGCGCATCGCTCATTATCTCTGACACTAATTGTACCCTAGTCTCTAGGCAACAGTTTAGGTCGATGGGAATGGGGTGGCGCCCAGGTGGCCTGATTAAGATCAGCGTGACGTAGTGACATAGGTCAAGACCTTAAGTATCCACACGATTTCTCCACCCCTGTCCTGAGATATCAAACAAAAACAAAATATCAAACAAAAACAACACAAATAAGGACTAAATTTATTGATGGATTTTGTGGCTTGTTTGTAACTTACTTCACGACTTAAGAAGGAGCTTCATTTGGTTCTCACATCTCACTCGATACCTTAGCTGGGATTCTCATCTGTTTCAGTTGTGTACACATGATATGTGCGTCTGCTTGTCTCTGCTGTACACGTGTACACAAGGTCTGTACACAACCTGTGCTCTGTCCTCCTACACGCCACATCAAGTTCACGTTAGGACACGCTGCTCATCCAACTCACGTTCTGTGTGTGTCGCGCACGTGTTAGAACTCACGTAGAGGCGGACCCACTCACGGTCCTTAGCGCTCTCTGTTCATCTCTTTGTCTTTGGGTACTTTACTGACTTCTGATGTCTTTCTTTCTTCACCCCTCCCCCTTTCTCTCCCTCTTTTCTCTTTCTCTTCTCTTTCTCTTATTTGAAGTCTGTTCTCGAGTATGGACAAAGGGATATATATATATATCTAGTACATCGATGTTTCTCAACCTTTTCGTCCAAGTACCACTCGAGTGGACTCTTGGTATTTCTAAGTAATCCACTTTCGTCTGCTATCACCTACTCACACACACACACACACACACACACACACACACATTATTCTTAAAACGTATTTTATAGTTGCGCCATAACATTTTTTTTTCTAGTTAACTCCCCTTCCTTAAATAGTCCCGTCGTTTGCCCCAGAAGTTACGTTTAACTCAGGTTGACCAATTCAACTCTTCATTGTACTTCATTGTAACCGATACAATGGTGTTTGTAGTTGTGTCACCTTCGTTTTTTTTTCCCTAAGCTTTATAAATTATGTTGTAAATTCTAGATCAACTTTATATGTTCTATTTGTAACTGTGCTATCAACTTGAGTTGTTTGTTTGTTTGTTGTTGTGTATATTAACTTTAGAAAGTTGTACATTATTTCTAGAGGATTGTGTAGTGTAAGTGAAGAATTGTGTTTCTAGAAACGTCTGTGTTTTCCAAACTATTGGTCCTAGACTTGCTGTAAACACCAATGTTAAAGTTTTCTGGTGTTAATTCAATTCTCTGGACATAGGAAACGAATATTTCATTAGTCCATTGGAGTGAGTTTACAGATAGGAAATATCAGTTCAATAAGCACCTTACTTTGTGCTCAAATGTGTTATATATCTACAACCTAATAGCACCTTTCTTTATGCAACATTGTTCTTAATGATGGTAAGGAAACAAAAGGTGATTGTTTGGTTTACTGTTGTCATCTAAACGTTGCATATCTTGGGAAGCGTGGTCGAGAGGCTAAGTGCGCTTGAACTTGGCTTGTCTCGGCTACCTAGAAGGGGGCTTGAGGTTTACAGACTCGGGTAGAGTTGCGTTTACTGAGCGCCTAAAGGCAGCACGGAAAACCAACTCCTAGATACCCCCTCCCCCCACCGGTCCACAAATGAGATTGGACCATAGCGCTCTGAGCATGCTATAAGCATGAAAGTAGCGCTATATAAAAGCTATAATAAATAATCTTAATAAATGTGAAATCCTTAGGGATTTGGGATATACATCACGCAAAATATCTTTAGATTTTGGTACATTTGTTGAGACTTTAAATCAAAATATAATTTAAAATACAACTTTGGCCTTTGGATATGTTTTGTAAAATCAGCATGAGAGTACTGTACTGTATTCGTTAGCCATTTCAGAGATGGGGACTTAACTTACTGATTATAAGTTAAGTACCACTTTTGGACCTTACGATTTATAGAGCAGATAATGTAAAGGTCACCTATTTCTATTGCCGACGTTAAGAAGTGTGTCATGTGGCCAGCACAACGACCAACTGCCTTTACTTTCCCTAAATAATGCCTTGTATCCATTAGAGTTGATGGGCTCAGGGGATCCCTAAAGATACAAAATTCAAAGTCTTAAGTTTTCGCCGAGACTCGAATTCGACGCCCCTCGTTTCAGAAGCCAAGCGCTTTACCACTCAGCCACCATGTCTCCTACCCCTTCTTCTGATTAGAGTTATAATTGGACTATCTACTTTAATGATTGCCACTGGGTCTATCTAGATGGAAATGTTTGGTCCATCCGAAGGCCCCACTAGGGACTCACAGATTTAGTCTTTAAAAACCAATTGGTGTCTCCAAAAAAAAAAAAGCAAAAAACATTAACCAATCATTAATGTCATTACTGGAATTAGAAGTACCGTGTCTGTCGTCAAGGGTGGCGGAAACAGTGTCACGATAATGGTCTGCTGCAATTAGTGGGCTCACAAAACTTACCTGTTATCTCCCCTCTCGCTTTGCATGAACCAGTAGAATTTGTTAAGTTCTTTCCCCCTTTTTTTTTGTCTCCCCTTTTTACATTTTTTTTTCTTTCTTTCTTCTTCAGAATTTGACTTGGATTTACTTGACCAAGAACTGGACAAGATCGGCGGGACTGTAAGTAGACATTTGTTGGTTCTTTATACATCGTGGACACGAGCTGGTCCCATTTAGTCACGTAGACAACTGATTATTACTAGAAAACAACTTTTGAAACACACATGCAGCCTAAATCTAGTCTAAATGTTCAGTTCAAAAGTAGAGTTACAGTTGCATCAGAAATGTTTTACGGACTTACGTTCTAGATCTAAATAGGCAGAAACTTTTAGGGGACATTATTTAACTGTTGACCTCTATTGCAATTGGTGACGACATAATCTGGATCTAGTATAAAATAAAAATGGCCCACAGTAATAAAAGGTCAAGCCACCTCATCTTCCCCCCCCCCCCTTCCATACTCCCCCCACCCCCATGTTCCATGCATTCTTTTGTTTCGTCTATTTCTTAAGCCCTCCCTATCAAAGACACCCCCCCCCCTCTTCTGTGTATAAACAAATGACAACACATTAAATCATTCAGCTGCGACACTGTGTGTCCGTGTGTATTTGGTTCCCATTGCACAGACACATGTGTAAGGTAGATCTAGTTACGCGAACAGGTCATTCCTGCACTTTCGCATGGCAGTACGCAATGCGCTCGGGGGGAATTTCCCCCATCGAATGTAGGTCATGCTAATTGTTCTCGCGTTGACACGTGCGCCAGCTCACACCCGGTTGACGAAACGCGCGCACTTTCAGAGCTAAAAATAGAACCGTGCGGTGTTGTTTATTTCCTTTCGTTTTTTTTTTTTTTTTGTAAGTAGGTAAATGGACAGTTTCCGGCTATTGACAGGGGCTGACCTCAGCGACATAGCAGTCGTAAGTCAACACGTCATCATGACGGAGCGGAACTTCGACAAGAGCAGTGGTTGCCAAGTTGTTGACATCGCTATCTCCGACCTCCCCCCCCCCCCCCCAAATTTAAAGACAAAGACAATCAAACAACGTGTGCCTTGTACTGGGGCGGGTAGAAATGCCTTTTAAACTCTCGACCTGACACAAATCTATCACAGAAATTAAACAGGTCGAAAAGAAGAGACCAACAGAGGGGGGATATACGAAATCCACTCGTGCCAAACTTTTATATATGGGGCCAGGACTTACACATTTCTGACAAGCACTTCAAAGACAAAAACAAAACAAAACAAGGTTACAAAGACAGTTTGTGTAGAAACACAAACTCAAAATCGGCCCACGAAGTGGTCCACCCAAGCAGGCTTCAATATTTCAGAAAGAACATCCAAATGAAAGTATATTAAAGACAAATGAGAGATAAATATGGAGAAAGAAGGTTGACAGATCTTGTGTAGTGCCCCAACGGTCCAGCAGATCAAAGGATAGGTGCAAGTGAATGCAAAGTTAGATGTGAACCTGGCCTAACTAGTTACCCTTTCAGACGTGGTCTATAGGGCAGATGATGTAAAGTTCATCTGTTTTTGTGGCCTACGGTTTACGAGGGTGTCATGTAGCCAGCACAACGACCAACCGCCTTTACTTTTCCCCAACTAATGTCAGGTACCCATTAGAGCTGGGTGGATTCAGAGGCGCCCAAGGATTCCGAAGTTGAAAATCAGTCTTCAGCAGGATTCGAACCCGGGACCCTCGGTTCGGAAGCCAAGCGCTTTATCGCTCAGCTACCGCGCCTCCCCTGGCCTAACTGAAGTCTTATAATTAATGTAATTGTTTTAAAAATGCTTAATCTCTTATTCGTATCCTGAAAAAAACAACAACAAAAAAAAATCATTTCCGCTATTTAAAAAAAGTTCAATGGAATGAAGTTTACAAGAATATTATTCGTTTTAAATTATGTCTAACTTATAATGCATACTAATTAGCTTTTTCTCTTTAAAAAACTGCTTGCATAACTGATTTTAAAAATTAGATTTTTCGCTTTCAGGAAAAAAAAAGTAGCCGTTGCCACAGAACTTTGAATGGTCTAAAATATTGTGATGCCGGATTTTCATTATCTTTTCTAGTTTACGAGATCTAAACGGGACAGACGGACAGACATTTCGAACAAAACTAATAGCGTCTTTTCACCTTTCTGTGGCCGCTAAAAAGAAGAACATAAAATCCATTGAAATTATCATGCACTCTGGGCAGAAGTCTCCAGGGACCTAATAGCATCACATCACTAGGCCGGATAGTACCAACGTCTTGAGCCGAATGTGTTCCGCAAACCGCAGATTGTACGTCACTGGACATCACTATCTAAAAGATACCTTTCGAAACTTGTAAACGACTGTCAGAGCTGATAAAAGCTCTGCATTATTCATGTAAAGATATAGGGATGACAAGTGACTTGCGTTGGAATTTGGATTAAAGCGAGGAGGATTCGCGCAACAATAAACAAATGTCTATGTGGCGTTGGGTCTGTGCCAATCCGCGAAACGAGAAATAGTGCTTGAAAACAAACGAAAAAATACGTTTTGAATTGAATGGTCAAGGCTATTAAAGGGAGATAAAACACTCGTGACACAAGTAAGTACTTCTGTCGAGGCGTAAAGCGTTTTGATTCCCTCCTCCTTGTAGCCACGCTCGCTCACATGTACCCCAGTACTTGTATCGGTCTTACTTCGCCAACAGCAGACGTCAATAGATACACGAAACTCATCAATGTTTGTGCATGAACTATCGATTGAATCTTGATGTGGCATTGTTGAGCCGCCACATTCCTCGTGCCTGGTCCACTTTCTGGACATGACGTCACGCGTGTCACTTCTCAAGCGAGGTCACTTCCTCCAATCTGCACTCCCTCCCTCTCTACGTTGGCATTAATTAATTAATGACCTCCATTTAGACCACTGCACATTCTTCGTATTTTGTAACTTTCTGTATGTCAAAAAAAATTTTTTTTTTTTGGAAGTTCAATGTATCCGCTACTCCCTAAACATGAATGCCGTGTGGTAAGCATTCTAGACTATGGTCTTGTTTCAGTTGTCCAGGGTTCGAACCCTGGATTGTTTTAAAGATTCTAGTACGACATATTTGGTCCAAGCTCGAACGCTTAAACATATGCGCAACAGAATTCTCTCACATACACAGATAAATAAACAACATTCGATTCCATCAGTGTAAACATTGTCTCGTCAGGTATCATCGGTGGCTAAAAAGTTCCGGAACCAGACAACAAAGTCACTATATAAAAGTTATGAACTTAAACAAAACGCAATCGTGTTTCTACATGTCTGAGTCTTTTTTAAAGGAAAGTCTGTAAATAATAAGTGAAAAAAAAGTTCAAAGAAGAAACTTTTGGACATTTTATTTCGCTCGTTCTTCTTTAAGTCCTAGGGATTTTTAAAAACTCGGATTAGGAAGAACTTGAGCAGAACAAACAACAACAACAACAACGTTCAAATGTGTTTTGAATTCAGTCTCTTGAGTGCTACATACACAAGTGTTTATTATTGAAACCTGTTTACCTCTGTAGGAACAAATCGATATGATAATATCAAGGATTCTTAATTATAACTTGCCATCAATTCATATCTCTTTCTATCGATCTGCTACGTCAGTTGTATTTGTTAAAAAAAAAGTATCGCGAAGTCTATTGTACTTAACGTAATTTGTATTTATAGTATCGCGACATTAGGTGTATTTTTAGTATCGCGACATTAGCTGTATTTGTAGTATTGCAACATTAGCTGTATTTGTAGTATCGCGACATTAGGTGTATTTGTAGTATCGCGACATTAGCTGTATTTGTAGTATCGCGACATTAGTTGTATTTGTAGTATCGCGACATTAGCTGTATTTATAGTATCGCGACATTAGCTGTATTTATAGTATCGCGACGTTAGCTGTATTTATAGTATCGCGATATTAGCTGTATTTATAGTATCGCGAAATTAGCGGTATTTATAGTATCGCGACGTTAGTTGTATTTATAGTATCGCGACGTTAGTTGTATTTGCAGTATTGCGAGGTAGATGTATTTGAAAACATCGTTCATTTGATAACACAAATTAGCACAAGTAGAACGTCCTTGAACTATGGGAACAAAATGCCGAAACCAATGACACATCCCTCCTTATTGCATCGTAAGAGCTCTTCGTTTGAAAGACGAAATAAAAATACTTTCACATCCACGAAGAGGTCAAGGTTATTTCTCTCTACGACAACAAACGTATCGAGAGTTGCTTGTTATGGAATACCAAATCTCTTATTAAGACTGTTGATGCTGCAACAGTTACACAAACTGACTGCCCATGAACATTACGGCTGATGTGAAGGTTTTTTGTGGGGATCACTTCTCGACTGGACATTAAACATATCACTTAAAAATAAGAAGAGGGGAAGGGAGAAATTGAGGGGCGGGGGTCTCGTTAGACACAAAACACGTGACTTTCTGTGAGGGTCCAGTTTGCATAAATGTTTATTGGAGATTTGTTGTTGTTGGTTATGTTGGACTGACAGAAGCTGAGTCAGAGTAGTCTCCCCTTATCTGATGAATTAAAAATAGTTCGGTCAGTATAAATTGCAAGGTAATGGTCGAGGTATTCTTGAACAGTCACGTGGTCGAAGTATTCTTAAACAGTCACATGGTCGAGGTATTCTTGAACAGTCACGTGGTCGAAGTATTCTTAAACAGTCACATGGTCGAGGTATTCTTGAACAGTCACATGGTCGAGGTATTCTTGAACAGTCAGGTGGTCGAGGTATTCTTGAACAGTCACATGGTCGAGGTATTCTTGAACAGTCACGTGGTCGAAGTATTCTTAAACAGTCACATGGTCGAGGTATTCTTGAACAGTCACATGGTCGAGGTATTCTCGAACAGTCGCATTGTCGAGGTATTCTTGAACAGTCACATGGTCGAAGTATTCTTAAACAGTCACATGGTCGAAGTATTCTTAAACAGTCACATGGTCGAGGAATTTTCACACAGTCACGTGGTCAAGGTATTTTCGCACAAATCGATATGTACAATGTTGATTGGTGTGTATTTTAATGTACTTAGGAGTTGGAAGCGTGTACCCCATGATATGCCATTTTAGCGTGTAGATATTATTTTAGGCTGATATTGACTTTGCTCAAACCATCTATCGCAATAACATTGAAATCTTTCTCGGACAAGGCCAACAGGTTTGATCAACAGAGCCCGTAAGTTCTATACAATCTGCAAACGTTTTAACTGTAACTTGCCCTCGATGGCTGTCATTCTTTGGATAGCACGTCAATCTATTTTTGTGTGTGTGTGTGCATTTTCTTCATGGTGCTTTTTAAGCATTTTAAGCCTTGAACTGATTGCAGGTGCAATGACATTTTCATCCACCACTGGTAGGGTTGCCTAAATAATAGTCGGTGCATGGGAGGGGTACACATTAGGATGGGTCGCTAAAGTTTTGATAAGAAGGGGGAAAAATAGTAAAGAAGTCGGCGTTATTGAACAAGCGGAAGATTTCCGGTTAGTTTTGCGATGTTAAACCCACACCCCCATTCGCTGTAAAATCGTTGATGCGATTTAAAAAATGTTTACTCTTTTTTGCAACACGAGATGCAGGGGGCGGACTCGCTTTATGGGCGGACTGGCTGTATGGGTGGACTCGCTAATGGGCATTAGGACAAATGCCTGGTACCCGCATGGATGCATCTAAGACTTGTATTATTTTGTAAAAAGATTTTATAATATTCTTTTTTAAAAGGAGCACTCAGAGCGTTGTGACTCTACTGTGTATTAAGGCTACTAATCTAAAGCATTTTTCGAAATAATGTATTAGGCTACATCCGTATGCAGTGCTTCTTGTGGGCTTCATTTCTTATATATATATAAATATTTAACAACCTTTGTTAAATCTCATGCTGACAGCGACTATGAATGAGAAAAACACAACGTCATTTATTCCTGGAGATCCAGCCACGTTACCCAAGGAAGAAACGCTAATGTCAAGACAAGGAAGATTCAACTGATTTACACAGAGATTTGGCTAAAATATGAAACAATCTTGACAGTATTTGTTTTGCCACAAGGATATTAGATTACTTTTAAATAAATGAGCGTGATGCTCTGAGAGCATATAGCATTGTGAGTGTGTAGCCAACTCCAAGATGTAGACACTTGAACAGGATCTACAAGTTATTAAGAAAGCAACAGATGACCTTGAGAGGTGGGCGGGACTAAAGAAATGAGGATGAAGAGTTGTATTTGTACATTTAAATCCATATGCCCGAGACAAACATGACTAGGAGTGAAGCGACAGATATAAGGATGTTGACAGGGGTGTATCTTGTAATGATATTGTTGTACGAACGAACAAAGTCACTGCTGATTAAGGAGACCTAAAACTAGGCTAGTAGGGAGCATCATGAACAGAGGCAGTTAGAACATTTCGTGACGATAGATGTTGATAAAGACTTTAGGCGAGTAATCCATTTGGACACAGTTGAATGGTTCGTTGATGTATGTGAATATCAAGTACATGGTTATGTTAATATGGACTTATATGGTAGCATTTTATTCCACGTTTAAAAAAATCCTATTTTAAGTGTCATTTAGTTGTATAGATTTTAAAAATCATGAAAGGACTTATGTTACGTAAACCCAGTTTCGTCACATTGTCAAACTTAGCATAATGATTTTGAGGACATGTATAATTCGATACCCCTCATATGGCATGTAATTTGGGGGCCGCATTTCATAAAAAAGTCCTTGCCCATTTTGACACTCAGTCCGCCCCTGACGAGATGTCATCATTATCATCAACTGTTCTTTTTATTTTAAATGTAAAGTAATGCGATATGTACACTAGTTCATAATATATACTACATTGGAAGTAAGTAACATCAGCACTAGTTAATCTAGATCTAATGCAGTGCAATTGTGGTATGTTCTACCGGATAATTGAAACTCTTTTGTATTATTCTTATCATTAGGTAACTTGATCATAGTTGTTAATATTATTGAAATTATTTTTTCTGTAATAAATTTGTTAAATCTATCACTCTATGAAATTGAAGAGTGTCTCGCACTGCACTGTCTACGGAGTTTTCAGTCGAATTTTCGGTCTTGATTTCAATGAATGTCCATAAATATGCGTGCCTGAGGAGACCGTGCCATTGGTTTCGTTTGCTAGATTCCAAAGCTCGTCCTACTCTCGCGATGGTCTGCATGTGTTTCTGGACTGTTTAAAGCCCGCCATTAGCTGATTGATGAGCGCTGCTCTCTCTCTTTTTCCCCTTCTGAGGGGAGCTGTCTCCCCTTGAGAGCGAAATTTGCTCACCTAATCAAGACTCATTAGTTGCCGGCAGTCCTCCCCTTCCTCTCTCCCGGCTCTCCTGGCTCTCTCTGATCTTCCTGTCTCGCGACACTCGTTCTACTTAAGTCTCTAGCCTGGACACATTTGTCCGGTGTAGCAAATTACAAGTCCACCAAATTCAATCTCTCTTGACATTTTTTTTTTGGGGGGGTTCCATTTTTTTCCCCATGGCTCGCACCCCCACGAGAAAAACAGATCACTATATGTGGTTAAAACAAAGAGAAGGGGCAATGAACGTACCCTAATTTGGCTTGTATTAATGATTAAAATAGAAAGTTAATTAGCCTGAAGAAATACGGTCCCTGGCTTTAGTGGACGACTTGTAATGGGAAGCGTCGGTGTGTGAGACGCAGGACTTATAAATTGAGTTAAGACCAAATTGTGTTTTCGACTATTTCCCTTTGCAAGTAGACCACGTAGACTCTCTTGTGTTTGAAAATATCCCAGAAGTCAACATTTTTAATGAAAGTTTTTCCTCTTTAGATTACAGTTTTTTAGTTGTTGTTTTCTTTAAGGTTTTAGAAGCCAAAATGAGATTTTTTTTCCTACGTTGACCAACCCAGTATATTTGTGGGGTAGAAAAGGTTGGACTACTCATTTCCAATCAAATCTCCTTATCTTTTGGCTTATGTTTTAATCATAGCTACGGAGCTGGTGTTCCAACACTGCCCAGGATTTGTCCTCCATAAGTCCTTCCCGATCTTATTTTCACTGGACCTACTCCGATTCTTTATTTTGAAAGCTACAAAATGTCAATTTAATTGAAAAACTGTGTCGCTTATATCTGAGAAATATTCGGACCTTTGGTGATTTACATAATAAGTGAATCACACTAAACTTTTCTTTCCTTGACATTTTGATTTTTTTAGATCCTGTTCTTTAAACAATAGTATGCAGTAAAAAAAAAAAAGAGAAAGCAAAACTGAGAAATGTGAGGCGATATGAGGATATCTATTTAGAAAAAGGAAGCCGATGAAAAGAGGAAGAATCGGAGAGATATTAAAATAAATCACGTCAATGACGCCACATTAAAAGATCTCTGATGACGACTTTATAATACAATTAGTTTGCGCTATAAGCGATACATCTTTAAGAGCTAGATTTTACAGTACTGAAAAGAGCACACACAAAATGTTGCTAACCTGTTACAATACAAGGATTTTCAACATTTCTTGATGGAGATGTTCGTATATGGTGGATATATGATTTTAGTTTATCGGGAAGTTATCGTGAAAATCGCCACTACTCTTTGCACCGGATACACCAAAATAGAGTTTTCTGCCGTAGACGGTAATCTTCAATTGAAAATAAAAAAGTGCGTGGGAGAGAGATTGCGGAGAACAACGCAATGCGGTTAATCCAAGTGTTTCTAGCTTGAAATCTCGAGGATATGACAGTTTTGGTCTTGATCTGAAGCTTGCAAAATATGACAAACAGTTTGTTTGAGTAAATGTCTATGTGTAATCCATGGCAGTTACGCGCTTGCGTGTGTGTGTGGCTGCGCACGTGTGTGTGTGTTTGTGCGCAGGTGTATGTGTGTGTTTGCGTGGTTGTCGTTAATACTTGAGAAACCTGCCTGCATTTCATGCAGTGTACAACCACAGCTCAACAGTCTTATGTAACAGTATGTATGGCGCTCTTTCGCTTCACGCCATATATAAGCTTGTACAATACATGGATTGATATAATAAGTGAAACATACGTTAATGATTTTTTTTTCTATTTAAAGAAATCGATCGTATGAAAATTGTCTTTTTGGGGTTTCGGCTTTGATTTTAAAATCCAGTTCAAAGTTCGGCTTATATCTGTTACCGAGTGTTACCGAGTGTTACCGAGTGTTACCGAGTGTTACCGAGTGTTACCGAGTGTTACCTAATGACTCCTCTCGTGAATAAATGTGTTTGATCTACTTCAATTTATACGATTCAACTCCTCATGGGTATTCTGCTGTTTTATTTATTGTCACCAAAAGAAAGTTGGATATTTGATTCAAGAAAGAGACATTAAGGACATAGACATATCAAGAAGAGAGGAGGATAAAGAAAGAATAATGTTGGGGAGGAAAAGAGAAAGAAGGACAAAAAATGTGAGAAATTAACACGAGTATTAAAAATTAAATGTGAAATCATTTCAAGATGTTATGTTCCTCACCAGTCCATTCCTTTTCTGAACAATTCTTGGTTTTATTGGAACTTCCGGACTAGTTGCGTCCTTGATGACAGAGAATCTCTTAATGCATGTGTGTGTTTGTGCTGAGTGACAGAGAATCTCTTAATGCATGTGTGTGTTGGTGCTGAGTGACAGAGAATTTCTCAATGCATGTGTGTGTTGGTGCTGCTGAGTGACAGAGAATCTCTCAATGCATGTGTGTGTTGGTGCTGAGTGACAGAGAATCTCTTAATGCATGTGTGTGTTGGTGCTGAGTGACAGAGAATTTCTCAATGCATGTGTGTGTTGGTGCTGCTGAGTGACAGAGAATCTCTCAATGCATGTGTGTGTTGGTGCTGCTGAGTGACAGAGAATCTCTCAATGCATGTGTGTGTTGGTGCTGCTGAGTGACAGAGAATCTCTTAATGCATGTATGTGTTGGTGCTGAGTGACAGAGAATTTCTCAATGCATGTGTGTTTTGGTGCTGCTGAGTGACAGAGAATCTCTCAATGCATGTGTGTGTTGGTGCTGCTGAGTGACAGAGAATCTCCCAATGCATGTGTGTGTTGGTGCTGCTGAGGGACAGAAAATCTCTCAATGCATGTGTGTGTTGTTACTGCTGAGTGACAGAGAATCTCTCAATGCATGTGTGTGTTGGTGCTTAGTGACAGAGAATCTCTCAATGCATGTGTGTGTTGGTGCTGCTGAGTGACAGAGAATCTCTCAATGCATGTGTATGTTGGTGCTGCTGAGTGACAGAGAATCTCTCAATGCATGTGTGTGTTGGTGCTGAGTGACAGAGAAAAGTTTGCGTTGAAACTCTGATCATACAGTTTAGTACTTGAGACAACTTCTTGGTTCTAACAAATGTGTGTAGTTGCGTTAGTGATTTACACACAAACACAAACTCATTGTCCGATTTGTCTCAGATCATTCCAGGTACGCACCTCTACAAGCTGTCGGCAGTAAAACTTCGAAATATTCGTAACCCCAAAAAGAAAAGGTTATTTCGGCAATACCTGGCATTTTGGTGAACATGGATGTCTTAAAACGGTTCTTCCTATTTTCCTAGAAATTGTACAGTTGATGTAATCCAGATCTTTTGTAAATGATTTACTAGCTAATCGGCCACGCGAACAATACTTTGGTTAGATTGTAACAATACTTTGGTTAGATTGTAACAATACTTTGGTTAGATTGTAACAATACTTTGGTTAGATTGTAACAATACTTTGGTTAGATTGTAACAATACTTTGGTTAGATTGTAACAATACTTTGGTTAGATTGTTATGATTTTTTTAAATTTAGTAATTTTTAAAAGTAAATTTGGTTGGGAACTAAACAGATTTATATTTTGAACACACACACGTCAGCAGGTATTTCCGCATGTATTCGTGCTTAAAGTGTTCAATCAATAAATATATGTTTAATTTAAACACAGTCTTCTAAGTCTAGGTCTATCATTAGAATTTAGATTTATACATTAGCTTTTTGAATTTTGTAGAGCAAAAGTAGGCAAACTACAACACATAATAATATATCCAGCCGCCCGCCGACACGAACAGGTTTCTGCCTTTTGTCAATTTCTTTTTGTTCGATTAGATTTCTGTTTTTTTTGTTTTTTTTTCTAGAAATTTTAATACGAGCAATTGATTCAAATCCCTTGTTGTCACAGGTCCTAGGTGTATGGGTCACACATCATGGACGCATACATTTCGTCAATAACTCTGTCGTCGTCCCGCGTTGATTAAGTCTACAAGCTTCTAGAGCTGTAATTATCTGGCAAGTCGAATAATAACACAGTCTGACTGTAGCACATTTCGTTATTAAGTTCTAGTTGTACACATGTTAATGAAAGGTCAAGGATGTTTGTCCTACCAGCAGTATGCATTAAACGTTTATTTCACACAAGACATAGCTTTATATACTGTTTGGATACTTTTCATTGGACTCTGGTATCTATCTATATGTGAGGGCTACTGATTTCTATGTGAAAATATCCAAACCTAGTTATTTCATTTTTTCCCCCTTGTCTCCAGATTAAAACGTTTAAAGCTTGAATGTGATTCCTTTGGTAGGCTGCCATTTTAAATTATAGATGATCATTAATTCTCGCTTCATTAATTTTTTATGATCATTACATTTTAATTTACAGCAGTTTTTCAATCAAAACTCCCCTGTGACGCCTTAGCAGGAGATAACTCATTATAATATTGCTGAAGCTGAAACTACTTCAGGTTTTCTCCCTTGGGTGAAGGTTTAAATTCTATGCACGGGACATATCTCCCAACTCTAGCGAGAATATTTACTAGTCATTTGTAAGTCCTTATAACTTTCTGATTAATATAGTAGCTTATTGATGTTTCTATGATAGTCCGAATATTCCTTTGCTTTTATTTTTTATTTTTTTGGTATGGTGGGATACCATGTTTGTTTTTTAAACGGAAAGTTAGTTCATTGATTATTTTTAATTTAAATATAGAAGTCAGATAATGTGATTGAACATTTTATTTACTATATAACGTGTAATCATGGTTAGGAGCAGGTCACATTTCTGAGCCATGGTGGTTATAACAATGTTTTAAAAGCAGTACACAAACATAGTTGTACATGTACTATCAGTTTAAAAACAAGATATACTACTAAATGTAGGAAGTAGGAAAGGGAGGATAGTGTGATATAAAGAGAAGAGAGAGTTGAGGGAAAGAGAAGAGAAAAAGAGAGCTGAGGGAAAGAGGAAGAGAGCAGAGGGAAAGAGAAAGAGTTGAAGCAAAGAGAATAGAAAGAGTTGAAAGAAAGAGAAGAGAAAAAGAGAGCTGAGGGAAAGAGAAAAGAGAAAGAGAGCAGAGGGAAAGAGAAAGAGAGCAGAGGGAAAGAGAAAGAGAGCAGAGGGAAAGAGAAAGAGAGCAGAGGGAAAGAGAAAGAGAGCAGAGGGAAAGAGAAAGAGAGCAGAGGGAAAGAGAAAAGAGAAAGAGAGCAGAGGGAAAGAGAAAAGAGAAAGAGAGCAGAGGGAAAGAGAAAGAGAGCAGAGGGAAAGAGAAAAGAGAAAGAGAGCAGAGGGAAAGAGAAAAGAGAAAGAGAGCAGAGGGAAAGAGAAAAGAGAAAGAGAGCAGAGGGAAAGAGAAAGAGAGCTGAGGGAAAGAGAAAGAGAGCAGAGGGAAAGAGAAAGAGAGCAGAGGGAAAGAGAAAGAGAGCAGAGGGAAAGAGAAAGAGAGCAGAGGGAAAAAGAAAGAGAGCAGAGGGAAAGAGAAAAGAGAAAGAGAGCAGAGGGAAAGAGAAAAGAGAAAGAGAGCAGAGGGAAAGAGAAAGAGAGCAGAGGGAAAGAGAAAGAGAGCAGAGGGAAAGAGAAAGAGAGCAGAGGGAAAGAGAAAGAGAGCTGAGGGAAAGAGAAGAGAGAGCTAAGGGAAAGAGAAGAGAGAGTTGAGAGAAAGAAAAAGAGTAGAGAAAAAGAGCTGGGAGAAAGAACCTATTTATTTGCATGTAGCTTAAATATGAAGATCGATTTAGAGAGAAGAAAGAGTGAACAGAGAGAGAGAGAGAGAAATGGAATAGGTGAGATAAAAAGAAAAAAAAAAGTAATAAAAAAAACAAACAAATACCAGTAGAAAAAAAGAAAGTCCAAGTAAAACAACTATTAGAGAGACCTACAAGTGCCAAATGAAAGGAGATGTGACAGTGTAAGACGTGTGGATCCCCTAGAAACATTTTGAAATAAAACTCAGAAATTCTATTAAAATATTCACTTCCATTTCACCTGCCTCTAAAGCCTGTCGGATCACGTGGTGATGACGAGATTCCCAACTGGAGAGCAGGTGCCGAGTTTCAATTCTATATCTTACAGTGACACCCGTCCCCCCGGTCAACGTATATGGGCTGGAATTGAAGTGGCTTTATAGCATCTGGGTACATTCAAATCCAGTGACCATTACTGACCGATTAGACCAGAGGGCAAATAAAAAAAAAATAGAGAAGCTAGACAATGACAGAAAGATCGCTCAGAGGAGATTTTAAAAAAAATATCTTTCCTCCTCTGATAACGTTTTATTTTAGTCTTTGTTTGAACAACGCATTTTTGTAGGTATAGTCTGTATATAAACTCATTATTTAAGTCATTGTTTAGGATTGTGGTTTTTGATACGGATTTAAAGTTTCAGGCTTTTCTTTACTCTTAAACTTGTTAAAAATCACTTCAATAAAAGATGTTTGTCAATTATATATACATATATATATATATAAATTCAGCTTCGCGGACACACGCAGACTGCGAAAAGAAACTTTTAATCGACCACCGGCGATCAATGGCTACGCTTGCCCTGGAAGTGGCAAAATATGTAGGTCACAGCTGGGCTTGCATAGCCACAGGAAATACTGCAATCCTCATTAATCTCGAAGACAAGCCTTATTATTATTAAATAATATAAGATAATAAATCCACTCGCCCATTTTACTGAGGCAATTTAGGGTTCGAATCCCAATTGGGTCTTAACTCTAGCTCTCGACTGAGATCTTTCTTCCCCCTTCCCTAGTGAGCACAGAGTTGCACGGCGAAAGAGAGGCGCAAAAACTAAATACATTTTACATAACGTGAAATATTCAGTTGTTTGTTTTTTTCATCTGTTCATGCAATTTTTTGGGGTCGCTTCTGTTTTTAGATTATTTTGGGTTAGGAATTGAAACTTTTACTTTAATAAATTCCAAATATTGAGTATAAAAATGTAACGCTGTAATACTATTTATGAATTATCCATACCGTGATGCCGTGGCGGTTCTGAAACTCTGAACCCCAAAAAGCCGCCAACAGAACATGCCATAGAACCAAACAACATACATCGCGAGACGCTTGCCATCGATCTATTTGAGTTTATGCTACAGCCCTTCAACGCCTTCGTCTGGCGCCCACTGGGGAGTGTAATCCCTTGGAAACGGGAAGACCTGAATGCACTGTGTGGATCTAAACAACTAAACAGTTTGCAGCATGAGAGAGAAGATGGGACTTCCAATACGCCCATGAGAAGAAAGCGTTGAGGACATAACATGGGAGAGTTGTTTCAGACTTTCTTCCAAAAATGTGTGTGTGTGGGGGGGGGGGAGGATAGGAGAGAGAGAGAGAGAGAGATGACAACTAAGGGAGAGATGATCCTTAGATCTATATTATTTTCTTATCAGCTTATCAAAGTTCTGTTCACTTCTAAACATCAAAACATTTGTGCTATAGGAAACTCAGAGCAGGAAAACAATTTGGTATATATTGATAATCTTTCACTACGTACTCTTTCTTTTTCCATCCATCACTAATGTCCACCAGACACTTTTTGCCCGTGAATTCTGGTAGCCCTTAAGTAGGGATGAAATTTTTTTTTTTTCTGACAAGTAATAGTCCAATAGAAACATTCTTTAGGACTGACTCGCCCCACTGTTTCTTTTTTCACTGTTTTTTTTTATTCCTCGTCAGATATATATATATATCCAAATGTCAAATGACCTACGATCATACTATACAGTGCTTGTTCTTCTGATCTGCATTTCGTTATGTAATCAAAAGATATTCTGTGACATTCCGTTAAAGACTAGGCGGTGTCTAGACCACTGTTTATTATATTCGAATTATCTGAGGTGAAGGACAGTAGCTCTCTATTTAAAAAAAAAAAGAAACATTTGGAAAACTTCTTTGAACACTGAGATAGTCGAGAATGACATTAGGAGGTCAGAAAACGTTAAGAATCGTCTGTGATACACAATCATCATCTTTTCTATAGAGTTTTTATTGAGAACTAGTGTGTCTTGGACTGCATTTCGTTCATCTCTCAATAAGCCTACTTGCAACATTGCTTTAATATGTTTATTTTTCTTAACTTTATTTTGAGTAATATTGTGAGTTTAGAACAGTGTGGTCTTTACTATTTAGTGCTTTGGGATCTGTTTGGTAGCAGCTAGATCGATTATTTGTAGATAATAGCCAGTTGGTTTTTTTCTTTCAAAAATAGTCATTCATATTTTGTTTTAACTATTTCTTTGAAACTTAAAAGTCACACTAGTCATCATAAGACTGAGACTGGAATGCTGTATCTTGATTTACTTGATGTGTTTACCAAGAGAGAAAGTGGCATTTTTGTGTGCATCAATGCTTTGTAGCCAATATGTTCTTCGTTTCCAATTTGTTTTTGTTCAGTTTTATACGAAACTTTTATATTTGACCTCACGTCTAGAGCTGAGTACTACCGAGTGATCAACTCACCTTTTTCTTTGTCCTACTCACGGCCTTGATTCTTCGTGCTCCATCGTACTATAAGAAAATATTGACCACCTTTTGAGTATTCACAATGGCTCAATGGCTAACATTCTTTACCCGTTCCCCCAGCGCCACGGTTGCCCTTTTGTAGTGTCGGTCCCCCATTCCTTGCGCCCCGCCTAACCCGTCCTCCTCCCCCTCTCCGACACGCACGCACACACCTTCCAAGGCGTGCTCTTTTACACATCTGGACGAAATGTCTCACGTGGCCGTTGTGCATTGCACGTGCTGACGACCTGGAGACGTCTCTGGGTGGCAGTGGCGTGCCATTCATATCCACTTGGGTTGGGTCTGGAACGGATGATTGCTACCATCCAGCAGTTTGTTACTTGGTCTTACTTAACAAAATGGGATTTATTTAGGACAATACTCTTGGCGCATTTAGGACTTAGAAAAAAAATGTGTTTCATCTTTGGATTTATGCAGGGCAGTTCTCAAGCAGTCCGTGCGAAAGACGCTTTATTGTAAACATGTTAATTGGCCGGCGATGAACTAGGATGACGTGTAGCCATCAGTTTAACTTAAGCTAACAGTGGACCTCGAGACTCGGCGGACATCCCTATCTGTGACTTGAACTTGAGATTCTTGATTACATAATTAGATGACCTCCGGAGATCCATGCCCTTAAAGCATTTGTACTAAGAGATTCTCAATGTTACCATTCTGAGCAAACAATGAAACAGAACACCGGGAAGAGAGATAGACGGCGTGAAAAACGTTAAGAGGAAGAGACAGTTCATTAGTCCTCACACCTAGCATCATATCGTCTGCTTCTTCCAGGTAGAGAAAGCAACTTGAAAGATAATGCAGACTACGGCAGCCAATGGTAATCAACCTGCTTAGAAAAACTGGTTATATTATGAACATCCAGAATTTACAAGAATTAACCCTTATTTCATCTGGAAAAAAAGAGCATGATCTGGGTAAAGGGCTAACACTTTCGTTATAAGATTTAAATAGATGTCCTCATTAGCCCGCACTTTTTGACTCAAGTATCAACTTATTCAGAAATAATAGATGTATACAGTAATATCGTTTACATTTCTATTTCTCTTTAGGACCCGCACATTGTTTTGTTGTTATCAAAGATGTACTTCTTATTTTATTTCTCTTATAGACTCTTAGTCCAACACCCCCCCCCCCTTTTTTCAATCTATCCCATCATTCCTCTGTCCCCTCCCCTGCCCCTCTTTGGGTATTAACCAGTATTAAGTAATCAATCAAGTGCTGCAATCAGGCTCTGGTACATTTTGATTGTGTGATTTCGTGTGTGTGCGTGTGTGTGAGAGAGTTTGTGTGTGTGTGCATTTCAGCATTTAATGGCATTGATTGGGGGAGAGGATCTATTGAAATCCCACTTGTCGCTTTTCTCCATCCATCACCTCCGTGGACTTCCACCAATAATGTACTCGCCGGTACAATGGAAGGAAATATTTGTCGCCGGCGTCTGCATTCACCTGTCAGTACTGATCTACTTAGTAGATGGCGAAGATAGATCCTTAAGTAAGCCTCCTAGATGTTTCTTACTGCTGGAAACAAGTTCTCTCACTCATCTATGTGTACGTTAAGGTCGCTGTGTCTATATATCAGAGCATTGTGATACATTTATAATCATTACAAGATTTTGTCTGGCAAATACATCACTAGCACCCAATTACACGTCTAGCGTAAATATGTAACTTCACACAATTTGGATCTATCATACATATGATAACACATCGGACGGATTAGCTATAAAGGACACATCTGGTGTAATAGTACATAATAAAAACATCTGACGCAATAACACTTAATTTTATGTATGATCAAATAGTACACAGTAAAATGCACATAATAAGACATTCACTTATATATATATATATATATATATATATATAAATATATATACATATATATATATATATATATATATATAGAGAGAGAGAGAGAGAGACAGACCGACAGACGAACGGTTGATTAAACGAAGATAGAATTATGTGATTTATAGAGTGTACATTTAGATAGTTCCTGAGGTCATGTTGCGCTAATACATGTAACTATCCCACTTACTACCTGAAGCACTACCTGAAGAGCAGCCTAGATATCAAATGTTGGCTATGCAGAGTTTCAGTGACGCTGCTATTTCGCCATACAACAAATCCTGCACCAGAGATAAAACCCAGATTTTTTTATTAGTCCTGAATTAAAAAAAAGAAAGCCAAAAAAATAATAAAATAAAATAAAAAGATCAGCCTCTTACAAATTGCTATTGTTATCTGGGGTGCCTCCGTTCATGTCGTTATTTGGTGTTGGCCTCCCCTAGGAGACATCCATGGGAGTTATTGCTGCGGGGAGGGGGGATGATTGGGAACGCCAAAACGCTCATCGAAGAAGTTCACCATCTCGAAAATTCTGCAATCGTTTGAAAAGTTCGCTGTCTCGTGTTTCAACTTGGCAACATTAATGTCATTTTCTTCGGTAGAAAACAAAAAAAATGAATCCATAAAATAAAGAACGAAATCTATTTTGGCTCCAAATGAAACTTGACACCGTCTTGGGTTTGACTAGAAATACTAAGGATTTAAAAAAACACGTTATTAACACTCTAGGAAATTCTTCGTTTTTTTTTTTTAAATTCAATGATGAGATGTTTTGTGTGTTATATATAGAGCCACCTACTTGTAGCTATTTTTGTTTTTAATTGTTTGTTTAGATACTCACTTTTTTTGTTCTTCTTGGCCAATGTTTCTGTTGTCTTCAGCATTTTATACGCTTAGGACTTCATACGGTCTTCTTGAGCTATATGGTATGTCTATAAGCACTCGCGTCTTAACATTAACTTTATGTGTCATGTGTCATATTGTGGCACATATCCACCTTACCTGTCTGTTGTTATTAATCTATTTAAAATTGTAGTCGAACTAAAATTTATCAATTTGCGTATCTTATTTCAAGCATATAGATAAAACAGCACTATGACTGGCTGCTCTTCTATATAAGTAATGAATGGATAATTATTTTTCACATTAATTACTTAAAAAAAATGGAAAGTCTTTGTTCATACACAGAAGTCCAGTATTTGTTATAGATATAATTAGACACTACATACAACTATATATTATTAAACACTTACATAAACCAATATATATTTAGACACTATATATATAATTAGACACTTACATAAAACTATAGATATAATTAGACACATAAAACAATATATACATTTAGACACTTACATAAAACTATAGATATAATTAGACACATAAAACAATATATACATTTAGACACTTACATAAAACTATAGATATAATTAGACACTTACATAAAACTATAGATATTTAGACACATAAAACAATATATACATTTAGACACTTACATAAAACTATAGATATAATTAGACACTTACATAAAACTATAGATATAATTAGACACATAAAACAATATATACATTTTAGACACTTACATAAAACTATAGATATAATTAGACACTTACATAAAACAATAGATATTTAGACACATAAAACTATAGATATAATTAGACACTTACATAAAACAATAGATATAATTAGACACATAAAACAATATATACATTTTAGACACTTACATAAAACTATAGATATAATTAGACACTTACATAAAACAATAGATATTTAGACACATAAAACTATAGATATAATTAGACACTTACATAAAACAATAGATATTTAGACACATAAAACTATAGATATAATTAGACACTTACATAAAACTATAGATATAATTAGACACTTTTTTGATAAGGCGAACCGTTTCCTATCAAACGGATACTCTCCCTTGTATACCGTTCGATAGAAAGGCTTTCCATTAGTCTCGCCCGTGTCCATACTTTGGATTGGCCATTTTGTCCCTTAGAAGTTGTTCTTTTTAAGCGTGACAATACCAATGGTGGTCATCTCATGCTCTCTATCGGGTGACCATTGTAATAAAAGCAATAATCAAGTTTCGTTACCATTTCAACAACTTCCGGTCTCTCCCCCCCCCCCCCCCGCCCACTTCTCCGCCGTGTATCACTCTCTACTTTAGGTTTACTACAGGAATTACTGAAGATGCGCCTTAAGGGTTTATTTAGAAATGACAGACATTCTGACACGAAGGGGTGGGTTCTGTTCCCAGAAAGTTCCATTGGTCATCCGCAGACTCTTGGGGAATTGAGATCTGCAAAGGATTCGAATTCTAGCCATTACCCTGTCTAATTGTTTTGAGATGTTGAGAACAGGACGAGAGCACATTTCCTAACACTGCCAATTTATTTGTCAAAAGAGAACAGTGCAATAGTAGAACTGTGTTCTACCCGAGAACGTGGCTGTACAATAATTGACGATGAAGATACTACAGTAACTGATTACATTTATCGCACATCTATTTCATAGACCGAAACAAACGGAAATTAATGTACATTTATGTTCTTATAACCGTAAGTTCAAAATGATTCACACATTCATATATACATTTAAAACCAAGACAGAAAATAAATTGCACAGTTTCAAACACAAGGTATCTGAACCAAAAATAAATATCCGAAATTATCATAATAATATAATTTTTATTCGCTAAGGCCAATATCACCAATGATTTCATATCTTTATTTGCCGATATAAATAATTCTTGCTGAGTCTCAGTTTAAAATGTCAGAGCTTAAAAACCTCGGTAAATAAAAAAAATATTGGACCAGACAAAAGTTAAATGTAACCTGGTTTCTCTCTCCTCACCAGCGTTATGATTTATCTGTTCCGTTGCATTATCTTTAGATCACTTACATACAGCGTCATGATGTCATGATTGTACTCAATCAGTTAATAATATCACTTATATATAGCGTCATGACGTCATGATTGTACTCAATCAGTTAATAATATCACTTATATATAGCGTCATGACGTCATGATTGTACTCAATCAGTTAATAATATCATTTATATACAGCGTCATCACGTCATGATTGTACTCAATCAGTGAATAATACCACTTATATACAGCGTCATCACGTCATAATTTATCTGTTCCATTGCATTATGTTTATATCACTTATATACAGCGTCATCACGTCATGGTTGTACTCAATCAGTGAATAATATCATGCACAGCTACGTAAAGGTTGAGATTCTGTTCCTCCCCAGTACGTTTCAATGTAAGACTTGCACCAGTGTCGATGCACTGTTAAATAATCAGGAAATCGAACTTTAATTTATTAATTACAGTGGATTTAATTTCCTGTAGTCGTAATCGATAAGAGAATATAGTGTAATTAGAGATCGATTGTATCATCAATAATCTTGATAGTTTATCTGGAATAAACAGAAAAACAAATTGTAAATGAAAGTCAAAGTTCATTTGAATTTTTATTGCTGTATGATTGTCAGTCTTGTCTAGTTGCTTGCTCTCTATTTTTAGCAGAACTGACCAATCCTTTTATTTCACAAGTGATGCACAGGCAACACTCGTTTAACCGCCCAAACTTTAATGCTTCCATTATGTGCTGTGTCAATATTTGCCTCAACAGATGTCTTTTTAGTATTGTACTTCTTCAAAACAATGAACCATTACAACTAAGTTCAACATTTGTAGACATTATCCTGAACTTCTGGTCACTGAGTCTATTCAACTGAAATGAAAACCTGACAATCGCAGGTGTTTGGCACTGTCCTTGACCCGTGACACTGTCGTCTGCCATAAGGACATTGTGCGATAAAATAAAAGTTAAACCTTCATAGTGCGTGGAAATATTTCTGCCTTGTTTTGTGTTCCTGGAAACAAACGATTCAGAACAAGCAATGTTCTATAAGTGAAAAAACAAAAAACAAAACAAGTTCAATTAGAAAGCAAAGATAGAACTTTCTAAACGAAACAAATTCGATAAAACATTCCAAAGAAAGCACAAAAATATTGGACACAAACAAAGATAGAACATTCTATTGGAAACAAATAAAGATAGAACATTCTATTGGACACAAACAAAGATAGAACATTCTATTGGAAACAAACAAAGATAGAACATTCTATTGGAAACAAATAAAGATAGAACATTCTATTGGACACAAACAAAGATAGAACATTCTATTGGAAACAAATAAAGATAGAACATTCTATTGGAAACAAATAAAGATAGAACATTCTATTGGAAACAAACAAAGATAGAACATTCTATTGGAAACAAATAAAGATAGAACATTCTATTGGACACAAACAAAGATAGAACATTCTATTGGAAACAAATAAAGATAGAACATTCTATTGGAAACAAATAAAGATAGAACATTCTATTGGAAACAAACAAAGATAGAACATTCTATTGGAAACAAATAAAGATAGAACATTCTATTGGACACAAACAAAGATAGAACATTCTATTGGAAACAAATAAAGATAGAACATTCTATTGGAAACAAATAAAGATAGAACATTCTATTGGAAACAAATAAAGATAGAACATTCTATTGGAAACAAATAAAGATAGAACATTCTATTGGAAACAAATAAAGATAGAACATTCTTTTGGAAACAAATAAAGATAGAACATTCTATTGGAAACAAATAAAGATAGAACATTCTATTGGAAACAAATAAAGATAGAACATTCTATTGGAAACAAATAAAGATAGAACATTCTTTTGGAAACAAATAAAGATAGAACATTCTATTGGAAACAAATAAAGATAGAACATTCTATTGGAAACAAATAAAGATAGAACATTCTATTGGAAACAAATAAAGATAGAACATTCTTTTGGAAACAAATAAAGATAGAACATTCTATTGGAAACAAATAAAGATAGAACATTCTAGTGGAAACAAATAAAGATAGAACATTCTATTGGAAACAAATAAAGATACAACATTCTAGTGGAAACAAATAAAGATAGAACATTCTATTGGAAACAAATAAAGATACAACATTCTTTTGGAAACGAACACAGATTCTAAAGACAAACAAATGTAGATAGAACATTGAGAAGCAGCCAGGAAAGATCTAATCAACTAAAATCTTCCATTAGTCTGCACTGTCTCCAGCTCCTTTTGTTCCTTTCAATACTCATCAACGATTCTAACTTGCAGCCGGCAAAGACTGGCATAATCGGCTCAACTCTGCAAGCAGGCGGACATCGCTTGAGGGTGGGAAACGGTGGGACCCGACAACAGTCGATGGGGGGGGGGGGTAGAAATGGATTGTAAAAGGGGGAATGGGGAAAGCGCTTTAAGTCAGTGTTATTAAGAAAACTAGTTGGTCCTAGAGAATGTGGATACAATTTTTTCCCCTACACGTTTTGTATGCAACTATTATAATTGCAGCGGCGTCATTGTGCCCCCTTTCCCCATGGCGTACCGTGTCCCACCCACACAGTTTCCTGTCCTATTGTCCTTGTCCTTCTAATCTGCTTGACATGTGTTTGCTAATGAGGAAAAATACTTTTTGAAAAAAAAAAAAATCTTTTCTCCGTATAAAACCATTGCTTTTTAAAATGTACAGATTTGTGTGTGTGTTCACTTGCTCTCGTTAGAAGAACTAAGGGAATGTATGCATCCTGAAAGGTTTTGCGCTGCCAGGACTTAAGAGGGAATAAGATGTTCCGTTCAATTGGATGGGGACGGTTAGTATAAGGAGATGCTGGCCATTGACAGAGAGCGCTGCAGGACGACAGTCCCTGTTGGTCGTCGCGGTTGCCTGGGTAACGTGTTGGCAGGACTCGTACAGGGGGAAGCAGGCGGAATGTCGTTCTGTACTTCCTGTCACGTGACATTCTGTCATGTTTGGTTTGTCAGTTTGTTGATCACAGTTTATAGACATGTTGTAAGCGGGGGGGGGGGGGAGAGATTTGACCTTGATTTATTTGTATCTCTGCTTTATTTTGTATCCTAGAACAGTTGGAGCCATCCCAAGGATTTGGAGCGTTTATTGTTAAGGAACTAGAAGAACTGGACTTCGCTGAGTAATGGGCGACTGATGAAGTCATCCTTTGATTCTGTGCAATGATTGGTTTATGGCATAAGCCATGTTTATGTTCGTGTGTTAGGTTACAGTGTCAGGCAACAGAGGCGGCTTTAGCAGTGCGCGGGGCCGTGGACTAGTGTCATATCAGGTCCACGAATATCTGTAAAATGGGCTGACGATGATCCACAGGTTCTAAAGGGTGGGGCCTTGGGGGTTGGCCCATTCGCCACCCCGTAATGCCGCCTTTGCAACTGGTTAAACTTACCCATGTAGGTGTAGGCGTGTTAGTTAAATAGGTTACAAACACTTGACAAAATGTCGAAACTTTTTTTTGTTCTTTTCAAGCCACTTTGACTTTTATTCCTAGATATTGACATCTTTAAATCAGAGTGTGGAAATGTATTCAGACACAAACTTGCCAAAATGTGGACTATTTCAAGAATCTATCTCACCTCTCATCAGAACTACTGCTAAACACACATCGTTCGGTCTTCATATTCGATAATCAATATTAGACTTTCGAGAAACACACACATACATAATATTATGAAATAATTATTCTCATGGCTAGTTACTCGTCAAATGTAGATTTCTTCCCCACCTTCACCTAATCACCAGTCTGTTGAACAGTTGTGGTACCACCTATGATCTGTCGACCGTCTTTTTTCCTTTCATCTCTTGTCTTTTTGCCTTGAATATAATCTCTTTCCATGACAGACCCGTCAATCCTTTTAGTTTTCTTTCATTTATTCAACGTCCTAGTATTGTTCTCTCTTTCAGCGGAACTCTTCCGGTTCCCAAACGTTGATGACGTAATATTTCAATCGACATCTTCCGGTTCCCAAACTTTGATGACGCCATAGAATGTGGGAATCCTTCCTGTTCTGATGCTTTGTAATTCGGCTCTGCTCCTCGTCCGTCGTGCTATCTACTCGATACGTTTTGGTGGTGGAAATTTCAATTGTCGAGAGTTTAGATTGTAAAGGTTACGGGTGTACATTTTAGGGGAGGATGTGGCGTTGGAATTGGGGGGGGGGGAGGCCTCACGGAGCCCTGGGTTCGATCAACGCAAACGACCAAATGTCACACCATGGAAACACAAATGTCACGTGATGGAAGGCGCATGATTCAATAACAGAACAACACTTGCTTAATGCACGCGCCCTGGCTGGGCAATATGTATGAGCTCCAGTCCCTGCATCAGGTGAGACTAGTGGGGTGGGGGGAGGGGGGAGGAGAACGTAAAGACATCAAGGGGAAGAGGGGTCATCCTTACGGCTCTGTCCTCAATCTTCCCGGGGCATATGTAAATTAGTGAAGTGTTAAAATGTATTGTGCAGATCGATACCAACCCCGCTATCTAATTACGTTGGAGAGAAGGCTGATAGAACTGGAGTATTCAGTTCACCAACTATTCATCTTTGTCTCTTCAGCCCTCGATTGCTGCCCTTTACTGCGGTAACTCTCTAGGATAATTTTATTTTTAAATCACGTAACTAGATTTTCAATCTTTAATATCGCGTTGAAAAGAATTACTCCTCCGCCTACTTAATTTTTTTTGTTCAAAAGACTTTTCCTTTCTGAACAAAAGTGAATAGAATTATGCAATAAAACCATCTATTCATATTTGTAAACATTAAAACTTATTACGCCGTCAGCACAAATCTTTATCATTGTAACTTTTTTTAAAATTTTAATTACATTCCCATCGTGCTCTGTACACTCTGTCCCAAGCTCTTTTGTGAATCTGTCATGGGGAGGGGGGTATCTAGGAGAAGGTTTCCGCGCTGATCTTAGGCGCTCAGCAAACACAACACTACTCGAGACGGGATTCGAGCTTCAGACTCCCAAGTGGTTTTTACCACTCAGCCACCCAAAGAAAACATCATACAGTTTTGTTTATCAGTTGGTGTTTTTTTTTAACGGAGTATTAAAACCTGAGAGAGAGAGAGGGAGAGAGTGATTGTGAGTGAGTGACTGAGTGAGTCGTTGTTCAGTAACTTGTTACACATTATTTGAACTATATTGCAGCGGTAGGATGGTTCCGTTATAATGGAGTTTGAGCACATTTATGTGGTATTCTTCCGGTGCGGACTTAGTTTTACAGACACAAATATTTTAACATCTCAGAACAGAAATGATAAAAAAAATATTTTATTCTGTCATTTGTTTCGAATTGCTTAATATCTGTGAACATTCAACAGACGTTTAAAAAACAATTAGGCGGGGAGGGGGATTTATGTACTACCATAGTCTTAGCAAGAATATGCAGTCATCTAATAATTATAGGGAAGTCTCTCTCACGCGTTTCTCTATATTTATCTCATAAAAAATCGAAAGCACCTATTATCGCCACGGTACATAAAGAGCAGAATCTGGATTTGGTTGCTATGCCCTGGAAGCTAAGGCACCGCGTGAACTCCCCCTCCCCACGCCTCTTCAGACTTTAACCCATGCCGCTGCTGTGTCCGTCTAACACTGTAATTTGCCTAATCTCTATTATAAATAAAGTGGAAGATGAAAGATATAATTTTTTTTTTTGGCCTTGTTGTTCTATTGCTTGCGGGGTCAATCGTCTACGCCAACTGCTAAGTTTAAAACGCTTAAAATAAACTCTTCGCGTGTGTGCACTTATCGCGCCAATTTTAAAGCCAAGGGTCGTAGCCTAAGAGGTAAGGAAACATTGGAAGATCGAGGGAGGGCGGTTGAACGGCGTAATCAACTGGCGGCAAATACCGCTTACATCAGGGCATGTATTTATGTAAAAAAATGAAAGGGGGAATTGTGATGAGTAAACGTATAAATAATGACCTGGCGTAATAAAAATAGGGCCTCCTCCCCAGGGAGAGAGGGAGAATCGATGCATTAGTGCATCCGTATGGATTGATTGACTTAATGTAAGCTCTCCCGGTTAACACTGATTACTCCCTCCCCAACCCCCTTACCCCCCCCCCCTTCTCAGTTTGCTCAGTCATGACTTGATTGATTAGAAGGAAGATTGTCTCTCTCATCTACTCTCCAAGTCATACAGTCATATGCTTGAAAAAGTATTGCTTCTACAGCACCCGTAGGCTTGAAGTTGAAAATATTACCCTTGAAAGGCTTGCAGTGTCGCAAAGTAACTAACACACTTAGTTGTTTTTGGTATATGCTTGACCTGGGTGAAGAACATGTGCTGCATTTTAGCAATCTTTCGACTTTTGAAATAGAACTCACTGATTGAACAAAACAAAAATATCTCCGTAGTATTAATGTATACACACACGTAGCGAGAAATGTCTTTCAATTGATTATTTTTGTTTCAGTAATTAAAGTCATGAAATATGTACTAAAATTATATGTTTTAGACAATTTAGCATTGATTCAAAATAAACACAGTTTTTGCTCCGAGGAAGCACTGCTGAAACCCAGGGTTTCTCATCTAGTTCTCTTTCTCTTTGTATGATTTGTTTGTTACTCCTTAGTCTCCATCACCATCGCTAACGAGACATAATCATTTTTCTGACTGAATGTTTCCGTTAGAGTCTTCTACGTCTCGACAGAACCTTTACCTTCGACACCGACCCAGTACCACACGCAGGCACCAGTTTATGGAAGGATCTGTAAAGACCAACCCAAAAAGCTCCAAATGACAAAGAATTCTAATTCTAGATCTCTAAAAGCCCATATTCTATTTCATCTTATTATGATGGGACGATACAGTCAACATAACACTAAATAACCAAATGATCACATCGAGTGCAAACAACTATTTATTGCTATAGTGTTCGAGTTTGTTTGTTCTTTTCTGACACCATTCTAAGCATATAGATATGAAAATACGAAGATAAAAGATTTATCGTTATTCACTACTCGATGTAGTTGGTTCTTAGAAATGTGTATGTTTGCTTGTGTGTATATGTATATGTGTTCATGTCCTGTATCACTGGGAGAGGGTGGGGTCGTCTCGAGATAAGGGTCACACTATTTCAGTAATGTAATTTCAGCATTAGAGTATGATGTATTTGTATTCAACTCCCAAGAGAGATCCCGCGGGACTTGTTTCATTCATAGAGAAGGGGAAGGCATATCACATAGAAACAAAAAACTTGTGTAGAGTTCCTAGTAGCTTTCTAGTCTAGCTACTCACTCGCCCAGATATTCACTCGCCGAGCTATTCACTAAAAATGCAATTTACTCGCCCAACTATTCACTCGCCAAGATATTCACTCGCCAAGATATTCACTCGCCAAGCTATTTACCTCCCCAGCTATTCACTCGCCATTTATTTACTTGCCCAGCTATTCACTCGCCCAGCTATTTACTAGCCCAGCTATTTACTCGCACAGCTATTTACTCCCCCAGCTATTCACTTTCCCAGCTATTTACTCCCCCAGCTATTCACTCGCCCAGCTATTTACTAGCCCAGCTATTTACTCGCCCAGCTATTTACTCGCCCAGCTATTCACTCGCCCTGTTACTTATCGCCCTGTTACTTAATCGCCCAACTATTTTAGAAAGTTATGATACTTTAAAAAAAAAACAACGGGGGGGGGGGGGGGGGCTGAGGCTGGCAGTAGCAATAAAATGTAACTTTTCATTGTAAAGAAAGAAAAACCTAAAATAATTTCATACTTTAATCTCTGGTCGCGATTCTGGAATTTATCTGTGGATTTAAAACAATTTACTCACTCTGAATGAATTAATTGAGGTTTAAATTCTTTCAATTGCAGTAACCAAACGTGCGAAACTTTGTAATTAATTAATTGTTTTACCAATGTCATGAATGGGTAACACCCGTGACTCCAAAGAAGGGCTGGAACCTTCCATCCATACTGCCGGAACGATCATTCAGACTTTGAAAGCCTGTTCTCTTGTGACGAATGTTGTTGTTTTTTTAATCAAAGAGCAGTCCTTGTCATTACAACACATTTCCAATAAGGATAATTAAAAGCAGTCTTAGACTTGGTCTTAGTCGACCAGAGGTGTGAATGTTGGGGTATATGCACAGGCTAGTAAGCCCAAAAGCTGTCAGCATCTTGCCCCCCACGAATCAGACCGAACTTTGACTTGCAGTGCACCCATTGCTGGAAAAAAAGCTTCATGGAAACTACTTGCTCTAGAACTTACACCCTCAATCTGGCTCTTTTAAAATGAACTTCTTAAGCCCTCATTTTTACAGATTTTGGTGATAATGATTTGATAGGATCCACTATTGGCAAGAGGAAGGGAATTGAATTTTAATTTTTACTTACATTCGGGATTACACTTTGCTGGTTCGTTTATGTATATGGCACCATTATGTATGTTTTATTACCTCTTACAGTCTCTTAGAATTTACAGTCGCTTTAATTAAAAACTTACTACAGCGATGCAACGGTTTTTGTTTTAAATATTTTTTTAAAACGGAAAAGCTAATGATTATATGCTAAGTTTTCTTTTCTTGTTTCTTCGACAGTGTCTCAATGAGGACAAAGTGAACATGGATTTGAGGTAAGTCGTGGGGTGTGGGAGGCAAAATGAAACACCTGACATTGCTCAGCTGTTTACCTGGTGTGACGTCATGAAGTGGAACGGCTGATGACCAGCGTTAATGGTCATGGGAGACAAAGTTTATTTGGTTTAGAGTGGCCTAGAGAATATGCTCTCTCTCTGTCTCTCTCTGTCTCTCTCTTTATCTTCTTCTGTCTCTATCTCCCCCTCTCCTTTTCTTGCGAGGTCAGACAAACTTATCTTGGCATGTCTCATAAATGGCAACTCGTTGTCTTCTTATTCCATGTTCTCTTTCCGTTCTCACTCGTCATTTCCTCCTTCAGCTTCTCTCTGCCCACTCTCTCTCTCTCTCTCTCTCTCTCTCTCTCTCTCTCATCTTCTTTCTCCCTCTATATTCACTCCCCCCCCCTCTCTCTCTTTTCCTCTCTTTATCGAACTCCTTATATTTATGTTATCTTCTTTTTATAAATTATTATTTTACATTATCTTCTCGCATTCTCCTTTTTCTTTCTTTCTTTGTGTTTATGGACCCCTTCCTTTGTTCGTTAAAATGTACCTTTTAAACGATCATAAACTCAAACTTATCCCCGTATGAGTTGTCTTTTACTCAATTTTAACTCTGGAATTATGTGCAAGCTTCACCTATTAAAACACTTTTAACATATTTATAGAAACACTTTAGTGGTAGTTTTAAAAAGAAATATAGCAGTAGCACATACCCACAGGCACATTTTTGCATGTAAAAAAAAGTTAATATGTTTCAATAGTGTGTGTTGTATGAAATTACTTTTGAAAGGCCTGCGTTCTTTGCCTCTTTTGTGGTAACAATTCAATGCAAGGTCTTGAGTTCTAACCATAAATCCAAAATAAATATATTGGTTTGGCTCATGTATTTATTAGTTCAATTTTTTTAAACATTCTTCTATTTTGCGAATGAATTTTTTGTTTAATCTGGACTTGTTAAGAAATCTGGCCACTTTCTGTTCTGTTCCATCAAACTATCGGGAAAATCCCTTTTTTTTTAAATTTGGGCTCCTCTCAGCTCTTCATTAAACCGATTTCTGCTTTTTAAAAATTTTTTAAGGGAAGTTTCATCAACATGCTTGTCACCTTGAGTTTTTGTGTGTGTATAGTTTTCTAGCCAGTTAATCATGTTCCACGGAAGAATGATGTTTGATTCTGATCCTAGAGATTTCATTGGCAGGGGCACAAAAAAGGGAACGTGTGCTTCATGACAATGTTTTTACCAATGAAGATTACAGGGGGGGGGGGGAACCTTATTTTGTGTGTGTGGTTCACTGCGACTTTAAAGTCAAGGTTAAATTCTTTAGTGTCACTGCAATGCTCATTTATATTTGGCTAGATGTAAAGATGTCTTGATGTTACGATAAGATTATATTATAATTAAGAGTCGATTTCTATTTTAAACATTTACTGAACACTCAAATTAATATCGTTATGCCGGAGATTCAAATGTAAGCTATCAACCCAATTAACGAAGACTATCCAATAATAAATAAAACGCGTTAATTCTATAACTACGAATCACTTGAATCAAGTATACACTCTACAATACAATTGAATGAAACAAGTTTAACTCTCTGCGTTCAAGCTCAGAACTACAACAGACTAACTCCGTCCTTTTATCCTCTACCTCTTACTATATTTAGAAACAACAACCTCGATCCTATATATGGAATCGAATTGCCCAATTCTGTTCCAAGAAGCATGCTTGTTCCAAGAACCTGTTGACAATTAACCATGACCCTGCTCTGCAGACGCTTGCAGAAAACTAAAATAAACTTAATGCAATAGCTGCTTTATGCTACTTGAAGGTGATATATAGCATAGCGACTTCTTATCACAAACTAAAACTAAGTGAAACTTTTAATTTAAAGAATCACTGTTTCATATTTTCAGAAGCAAATCTTTAGTAGAGAATACGGAAGGTTTGATAAGCAAAGTATTTAATAAATCATATAAATTTTATTTTTTTGCACTTTTCGGCAACTGTAGAATCAAATTTCTAAACTGTTTCATTTGTTACACGAAGTCAATTTGTTTAAATATTTAGTTGGCAACAGTGACCTTTTAAATTTGCATATTTTAACATTGTTATCTTTCTTCATTTCTAAATCTCCCCCAAACTGTTCAACATTTGACTTGATCTTTAAGTGTGTTGACTTTCAAATGTTGTTCTGTCGAGCTTAGGAACGTTGAGTTGAGTCACACACAGAAACTAGGCTCAGAAAATACTTCACAGTTGTTATCACAAATGTATTTTTTTAAATATAATGTACCAAATTATAATGGTGAGACTTGAGACTACAATTTATTTATCGCAAATTTTTAACGAACTAAAAATATCGTGCGAAACATTTGCACGGGGGGTGGGGGGGGGGGGTTTCTGTGTTGTCAACTAAAATAAAGAGAGAGAAACGGTTGAATTTGGACAATTTGATTCTACAGTGCTTAAAAGTGCACAGAAACGATAATTTCAAATTTAAAAAAAAAACATAGCTAGTCAACAATTTTGTTCTTTACACCGGTTACACCAAAAAGCTAACGCTGAATAGTTTTTCCGCCATAAATTAAAATGTCTAATGGTCAGAGCTTAACCGCGTCTAAAAAGAACTCGATTCAGTCCTGGAACCCTGTCACACTAATCAGTTGAATGTGGTGCACCCAGTGAGCATGTGCTCCATGGCGCCCCATTCCACGTTTTTTCATCTACCCTAATCACGAGGCATACATTATTTTAGTGGGTTCTCTCCCCCCACCCCTCTCACTCAAAGTGGAAAGTTTTTTGTTTTTTTAGCTCCCGATTGTCTCTCGTGTCATTGTGATGGATGCCGTTGGCGACGACTCTGAGGGCGGCCCTGATTGAAGGTAACGTAGTGGGCTCAGATTGGCTGCTGCCGCCCCGGTACAAATTAGAACATATAATCCATTTCAGTCAATTTTGTCAATCGGACAAATTTTGGAACGGGAACGTATAGACCAGATTTTTGTGGTGAAGCAAGTCCAAACTTAATGGAATTATATTTTGTTTTTTTTTTGGGGGGGGGGGGTCTTTAATTCAATTTGTTTCTTCCATGTGACAACTTTAGCGTTTCGTTTGTTCGCTTCCTGTGCTTTAATTAATGCATATGTAACACCCTCTTTTTTTTTTTGGCGCGTGAGTCTGTGAATCAAATGTACACTTTCCAGATCGTTGCTTTAGAAGTTTAATTATGACAGCAGCCTACGTCACTCGGCCCATTCCCCACCCCTCATCCCGGTCCTATTCATTTGGTCAGCAGTCGAGACAATCTACCTGGTCGAACGGTCTGTGGTAATGACGTCTTCGGCTCAACGTTTGCACGTGAAATGAGTTTTCGATAATCAACTGCTCACTTTGAAGCAGTAAGGGCTTCAAGGGTGGTCTTTATCTGAGTCCACAGGGTCGCTGATTGAGTTCCCTCCTTGTAATTGCGGCCTCGTTAGAAGTGAAATCATCGCACGCTTAGATGGACACATGAGTGTCATTGCAAATAGTCTTGAACGACCAGTACATATAATTTTGTTTCATCTTAAAAGCTACTTGAAAACTGAGCACGATTAGTTTAAACAAAGATATCAACAAACAGCTTAATCACTAAATTACTTGTTCGCCAATTTCCCTTGTTAATCAGTAAGCGAATGTATTAAATTAGTGTTAAGTATATTGAAACTAAAGCGTATTGTTTCACTTTGAAGTATAGCACGTCTCTCCCCTATTCTATCTATGAGCCATCCCATTCATGGCAGAGCAAAACTAAAGTAAGAAAGTAGAGTACCCTTTTCAGACCATGAGATCTATAAGGCAGATGATGTCAAGGTCGGCGAGGGTGTCATGTGGCCAGCACAACGACCCACTTCTTTACTTATGACAACTAGAGTTGTGTGGACACCTGGGCATTCTAAGAATCCCGAAAATAAAATGTCAATCTTCACCGAGATTTGAACTCGGGACTCTTCGTTTAGGGAGCCAAGCTCTTTAACTCTAAGCTACCATGCTCAAATAGTGTTATTCTTTAAACAAGTGTGAATGAAAACTGTGAACCCAAAGCTCTGCTGTCTTGCGGCTAGACCCAAACATGAGGAACAATCAGAACCGGTCACTCTTAGACAGCATGCAGCACACCGTGCTACGTGGCTTATTCCCAAACTAAGTTGGGTTATAGGTTAAAAGGCTACCTGCCTTTCCTATGGACACTCCAGTTACTGCTACACTAACAGAAAGGAGCTGCTTTGTGGGCGACACCATCATCGTTCTGTCCACAGCAATACCACAGGCTTTCATTTCATTGGTATGAGAAGAACCGCTTCAGTTGAACAGAAAGAAGCTTCGTCAAACAAAGAGCAGACAAGTTAATTTATCATTATTCTATTACACTAAATAAAAGTACATATCAGATTTTGGAATATAAGGTCATTATTCATAGTATATCTAGGCGCTACAGGTAATGTTATCCTCATATCTTCTATACAACTAAGCATTTACAGGAATCGGCCATTCATCATTTATTACCTACCTATTCATAGTAGGTCCATATATCTCTTCATCCACTACTCCTTATTATACTGATATTTATATTTCATATCAATCTTCTATAAATGATTAAGTTAGTATTGTTAGCATCAAATTCTAACAATTGTATAATTTTCGTGTTAAATTTATCTCTTGCTGTGTTATCTCTATATTATCGGGAAAAAGAGACACGAGTTAAATCATGATTGTGCTGAAAGGTTCCACCCTAATTGGATCTATAATCATTAATCTGTCACGCTTCGTTGCACACTATGTTTTCAGCCCAATGCCAGATGATTGCATAGAGAAAGGTTCGAACTCGGGGCCATGGGGAAGAGATTATAATGCGTATCCACTCTGCCTGAATACAATGTAACCATAAATATCTGCCAACATTCTTTAAGCATCCTTCCATTTATTTTTTGCAACAATAAATGTACAATCAACATATCGCACCATATGATTTATATCAACACATTACAGCAACCTATTAGACGCTAGTAAACTGTCCACACCAAAATAATCCCGGAAACATGTCACAACATTATTCTAATAGCAAGCGAAATGCTAATTACCGATCGATTGAAAATCGATTTTAAAATTGTTTCTTTTTTTCCCCCAGCATCAGAGACCTGTCTCGCCCCTCCCTATATAATTGCTATGCCACTGTTAACATCGACCTTGCGTCTTAATGTGTTAGTGGATTGAGCAGAGTGAAGCAGCTTTACAAAGATGGGGGCGGATCGCCCTGTCGCCAACTTAGCTTTTCTGATTTCATTTTTTTTGTTTTGGCCATCTTGAGAAGAAATGAATGAAAGAGGGAAAAAAATCTATTTTGCTTATTAGCATCTTATATTCATGTGCAATTTCGATGACAAATGTATTGATCCTTACTTTATGTGACTTGGGCTAATGAATACGCTGGGATTGTGAAGTTTACCATCTTTTGTGGTCCCGCCTTAGCCCACTCAATACTCCATCACTTTCCTCCCCTTCTCTCTCTCTCTCTCTCTCTCACACACACACACACACACACCACACACACAGACGGAGTCACACTGATACTGACGTACTAATATCATCTTTTGTTTCGATGTTGAGATTTAATATTATTTGTATACACTCTTGACTATTCTCTTCGAAGAAGTTGTTTTAAATTAGTTTTTTTTTTTTAAAAATAAACCTAAACATTGTCACGTAATAAAAGTTGTAAAGTCATAAATAAAAACAAAATGTGTTTTGTTCAAATACAAAAAAAAACGTCGGTAAGAGCTACAAAAGGACTCACGAAAGCCAAAGGAGATGAAAATAAACGTATGTGCTTTAACGACAATGCAGATATCTCTACACGTATTACGAGATCGCTAACTATAACAAAGTTCAAAATTTTAAAATGTGGGGGTCATGTGTCTAATGCGGTTTATTTCAATACTATCTCTGTAACTATGATCTAAAACTGATTTCTATTGCGTCTATATACTGGATGTAATGCGTTTATCTTTTAGTACAGCAGGCAATCTAGTACTATTCCAATATTAAATTTTCTAAATTTTAAAGCGGATTTATATAATATTTGAAAACTGCTTCACAAATCTACGGCACACTCTCTATAACTACATCTCCATATGTACATTTTAAATTGTACAGTAGATGTACTCTCAATGCTGACGTCACATATGTAGCAAGGTCATTAGTATATAAGAAATTTAAGTACTGTTTTAAAAAGGAGTATTAAAAACAAACTAAATGCATACGTGATTTTCAAAATAAAATTGTTTGCTTTGATAATATCATATGTAGCCGTTGATACTGTTTTTATCATGCTAAAAATGGTGAAATTGGCTCATATTTTTATCTGAACTAAAAAGACGCACTGACAGACTGACTTAAAACACAAATTTAATGGAGTTATTTCTTCGTTTCGGGGACCGTTAAAAACGAGTCATGTTTAATCTAGCCTTTTTTTTAAACTAACGATAAATAGTAATAATGAGTAAAAATATGTCTTACAAATGAACGCAGAAAGTGTATAGAAAGTTTTGGAAGCAGTGCCAGAGACATGTTCACCTGAATCAAATTCTTGTGACTATACCATATACCTACTTAAAGCGTTATACTACATTATGACTTTATGCTCCTGTAATGAAGCGTCTTTCCATGGTCTGTAACCTCTTCCGTCTCTCGTCTGGTGTAACAAGCAAGTGTTAGAGGGAAAGAAGAACAACAAAAAAATATCAAGTTTAACCAGGAAACCAAATGATGAGAGGGGCGTTTAGCCGTGAGAGAAAGCTGGAGGGGGGGGGGCGGGGGGTTGCCAGGCGGGTGGACCTGGGAAGGCGCCGTGAAAGTTGGAGATGTTTATCAAAGATCTGTGTGACATTTCATTACTGACGGCATACAGGAAGATGACTTCCCCTTGCGCCCCATATCTTCACCTCCCCCCTCTTTTTCACTTCGCTCTCAGCACACGCTGCCATCTTAAACGTGGGTGAGTCCAATCCATAGAAGGGGGGGGGGGTCTTGGAAATATAACTGTAACTATACACTAGCAGTTTTTGTGTATAGTTATTATTTCATGGTTACAGTTCTGTTCTAGTTTTTACTCTTTCTTCAAACTTGTTAGTTAAAGACGATGGCCACGCTGAAACTTCCTTTACCACACTGAGACGTCCTTTACCACACTGAGAAGTCCTTTACCACACTGAGAAGTCCTTTACCACGCTGAGACGTCCTTTACCGCACTGAGATGTCCTTTACCACACTGAGAAGTCCTTTACCACGCTGAGACGTCCTTTACCGCACTGAGATGTCCTTTACCACGCTGAGACGTCCTTTACCGCACTGAGATGTCCTTTACCACGCTGAGACGTCCTTTACCGCACTGAGATGTCCTTTACCACGCTGAGACGTCCTTTACCGCACTGAGATGTCCTTTACCACACTGAGACGTCCTTTACCACGCTGAGACGTCCTTTACCGCACTGAGATGTCCTTTACCACACTGAGACGTCCTTTACCACGCTGAGACGTCCTTTACCACGCTGAGACGTCCTTTACCGCACTGAGACGTCCTTTACAACACTGAGACGTCCTTTACTAAACTTAGACGTATTTCACCACAATGTGTCGTCCACGGCCACACTGGGCTGACCCCTGCCACACTGGGCTGACCCCTGCCACACTGGGCTGACCCCTGCCACACTGGGCTGACCCCTGCCACACTGAAACGCAGATACAGTTTCAGTTTCAGTCGCTGTTATTGTTGTCATCCACCTTTCTTTGCCTCTTACAATCGTCTGACGGCAATGAACTTCGCCCTAGAAAAAGAGGTTGAGCGTAGGGCTAACTTTTTTTGTGGGGGGCGGAGCTGATAAGAAGAAGTGATACTAGAATTCACACACCACAAGCATGAGTGCGTGTTTGTGTCGTGGGTGGGGCGTTTTAAAGCGGGTCGTTCATATTCAAGTCACAGGTCTATGTCATAAAACATTTCGATGCACAGTGTGAAAAACAAACCAATACGCGGGATCTAAAGGAAAAAATAGAAAGAGAGAGAGATAAAGAGAGAGAGAGAGAGAGAGAAAGAAAGATAGAAAAAGAGAGCAGACGTTTAATCTCATTGTAGAAGATGCAATAATTCAAGCACTAAAGAATTTTTTATTATTTTTTTTTGGGGGGGGGGGGGTCCGTTTATTGGAAGTTCAAAAAAAAGGAGGGAATGTCCCGGCCGTAATACACAATATAAATATTTGAAACCATCAACGGCTTCAGCCGGTGTGTCTTGCTAGTTTATTTGTATAATCCTAAGTCTAATTGAAGTTTCTGTCATGCATTTTAGGTTTCAACTAACTTGATCTCTTTGGACTATGACCTTCATTACTTAAGGATTTCATTCTGAATACGGTCCTGTGGCGGCGGCGTGGCAAGGGCTGCTTACTATCAGGGGCGCTCTAGTTATTGAACACCCAGGATTAGCGCGTGAATTTCTCTTTGCCTTTCCGGACGTGAATGTAAAGTGGAAAAAAAAAAGCTCGATTAAAAAAAATCACTTTTGTATGGGTGTGTGCTTTCACTAAAGGAGGTCGATACGACGGTGGCGCCAGACTCCGACAATTCAGTCGGGTGGAAAATTGTACGCGCGCGCACACTCACATGCGCGGGCACACACACGGACTCACAAAGAAAACAATTATGACCCACGTGTGTTCTACTCCCTAAGCCTCCCCCCCCAAGCCTCTCCCCCCTAGCCTCTCCCCCCCTCACCTCACCTCTGCATCTCCTCTGCATTGATATCTATATATTATCCAGTCGTTTTCATCGACCCTCTAACGTATTTAAAGGCACGTTTTTTAAAAAAGGGAAATTCCCGATCATAAAGGCGTCTCTATTCCTAGGTGCTCAAGTTCGATAGATGATTGGCCCCCACACAGGAGACTTTGGAGAATGAGGGAGGAAACAATGAATTGGACAGGCTTTAGCCATGATCTATTTCCACTTCCTTCCTCTCTTTAAAGTTTGTGATATCTATCCCAGATATATCTCATCGTTGTCGCCCCTGTCTTATCATTCTCTCACCCTACCCCCCTGAAACTCTTCATTTCTTTCAGTTATTTTGGTGTTAAAACTCAATTTAAAAACGAATATACGAGCAGCTTGGTCAGGAAGAAGCAATGCAGTACCAGTGAGTCTAAAAATAGACAGTGTAGCTCTAGACAGTTTAGCACTAAAACTATGATGCAGATCCAATCTCTCAACTAGAAGTTGTCTTTTTTTTTTAAACCATGCTTTTACTAATTCTGTATCTTTCTTTTATGTTTATTGTAAGTTCGATTTTTACAATTGATATTTTCGACCACTCATCAAAGCTTGCACTCAAGCTTATGCTCGATGAAATCACATGATTCGATCATAAAATCAACCAATTAATTTATCTTTTATTTATTATCCTTTCTTATTGTACACAATTTTTTTTTTAAAGTAATCTTTGAATTACTCACAATTTTGAAACAACATCTACCCGCAGGTGTTGAAGTGAGTTTGAAAGCAAACTTGAACACATTTCTTGAAATTAGACAAAGAACAACTACGAAGTAAAACTTATTGCGTCAAACTGCGGCCATTCCTAATAGAAGGCCTCAACACTGACCTGCGACGTCACAACCTGTGTGCAGATTAGACCAATAGCTCGTTTCCATGTCATAGAGACCTTTGATGTGGCAGCTAGCTATTTGTCTCCACTACCCACAAGTTATGACGTTGCAGGTCAGTGTTCAGGCTCTTTATGACGATTGGTCTCGGTCAGTCCACCTGACCTGACACAATTAGTCTTCAACAGTTTAATTGACTATGAAATAAAATGAACCTATAATTTCTCATAACACCTGAGAGAAAAAAAAGAAAAATGTGACTGTAGTTTTGTCTGTAAAAAACAGACTTGACTTTTACTTTAGAGCAAGAATGATTCTTCAACATAAAGAAGTTGCTTATTAGTAACTAGACTGTTCGTTGTAGCTCTATCATATATGTAGTTCGAAGAACAATACGCCTGACTGTAGACATACTTATTTCAACATTGTTGCTTTCTTTTTTAATCGGGACATCCCTGAACAAGTCGGAGGCGTAATCTTTTTCTTTTTTTTAAATCATTTATGTAGAACTAAAAGTCCCTAAAAGTTGAAAATTTCGTTGACACTTTGTAGACGACACTGTCATCGATTGAAATTTATTTCCTAGTTTCACTGAAGTTTCTAGTCCGCTGGGCATGAGACACAACTTATTTTTTTAAAAAGTATTATGAAAAGTATATAGTATTCAGTTAAGTTGGACTCATCCATGCCAGTCTCCTATCCTTTATTTTAGTTTGATCTCTGAGGATTTCCAAGCTCTGTATTTTTTCAAATTCATGTAGTTTTGAATTTACAATTTGATGGTCTAGACTTGCCAACTGCTGACACCATCGCATGTCATCTACGCTTACTGAGTGGAACAAAAGACAGAAAATCACAATAAATATTGATAAACCCTAACATTACTTCGTCACTTAATGTTGCTTTTTTTCCTCTGGACATGGACAGACATAATGTAAATTATTGACTGAATATATCTACTAAATATATTTCTCCGCTTAAAAAAAACATTTATTGAATTTTTTTAAATCGATAAGTGTGAAAATGGGGGGGGGGGGGGGGCTACGGGAAAAAAGAGGTTTACAATCATTCTGTGTCTCCACTTTCAATACACCAAGCACATTCTGAATGCACTCATTGAAGCTGGTGAGCTAGAAATAAACGTATCTATATACAGAGACAAAAGTCTTAATCCTATTGACATCTTTTTTTTTTCTTTTTCTGTATTGCCATGGAATGGAAAAAGACGATCAACAGATCTTGAGTGGTGCCGCAAGATCCAGTAGGTTATGGGATAGGTGAAAATGAAAGACTTGCGATGAAACAAAAGTTCATCTCTTAGTCTTATCAATTTTTTCAAAACATTTCTTGTCGCTTTTGTTCTGGTCCCTGCTGGGCATTCAGAATTTGGTACATTATTTCCGACAGTTGGTGCCAGTAATTGTCTGCCCATGTTAGCAATTCCTACCCAGAGCCAGTACTAGCAATGAGACAGAAGTCACTCTATCAAGTAACATCTACTCTACAACAGGCTCCTCGTGAGTCCCCAAAGTCTTCACAGCCGTCAAGTCGAGAAAACAAATTTACAGCCCTCTTTTGACTAATGTTTTGTGTTTTACTTTCTCGGCTGGGTTTTAACCAAACACCCCAGGCCTCTGTCCATGTACGCTTTCTGCCCAGTCCCCAACTGCCTTGGACCTGATCTGCTACAAAGATATGGGATGGGCACGCCAGATGGGGGTCATGGCTGCTCGGCGTCACGTATTGTGATTAAATAGTTTTATTTGTTGATAGATGAATGTGATAGTTCAGGAGAGGTTTCTGAGGAGAAAATTGCCATTTTCTCCTTTCCCATTTCACGTCGATGCAAGTGTATTATTTGGGGGAGGGGTTTGTTTGTTTTTTGACTTTATTATTTGTATTATTATTCACTGCTTCATCCTAGGATTCACGTATCATAATGGATTTTTTTAAAATATGTCAGTTGGAGTTCACTTGTCTCAATTCACAGTTCAGAAAGTTTTTTTTGTATCAGAAATATATTTAACTTTTTTTTTTCTATCAATTTCGCTTAATAATCACACACTTTAGACAACCACTCAGCAAGGGAAGAGTGGTTCGAACCTGTAAAATGCACAATTATGTCAATTGGATCCTTTCTATATTTCAATTCACAACTTCTAATTTAATTTTTTTTTGTTTTTAGTTTGAATGCAATGTCAGATGTGGATAGTGTCTCCTGGGTATCTCTCGCAGGCATTTCAATTGAAGCTTTTCTTTTCTCATTATGTTCTTTTTTTAGTCCCTGCAGAGCTCCAACACTGTACTGCCTGTTCATATTAAATCTCTCTGGCTTAATTCTTACCTAAATGGATTTTTGAGATTTGGATATAAAGTCATAGACGCTCTGATGTTCTTCTCTTTGGGGGGGGGGGGGGGGGGGGGGGGCAAAAAAAATTTCCGGAACGAAAAAAATATTCTACATTAAGGAAATAAATAAAAAACAAATGTTCCATAATTCCATTGAAACAGAATGGGCCCATTATATTTAACATACATTTATAACTTTGTTCTAATTTTTTATTATTATTTTTTGCATGAGATTTTCATAATTCTGGGACATTTTTTAGCGGTTAGAAGAGGTGCAAAAGTTGGCGGGTATGCAATCAATGCTTCGGTTTAGATAGGTTCTTTAAGTTTCGGATCTAGAAATTTAGCATTAATGTTCAGAGAGATCTTCATTTACCTGTTAGTTGAAAGTACGGGATTGTAATAATTATTTTGTACGCAAGAATCAATCAAAAGCAATAGTCAAAAGAAATTTTCAAGTTTGATTTTCTAAAGATTCCATTGTCTCAGTGAATGTTTGTGTGTGTGTCGTGTCTTTTCTCTTTTCTGGGTGTTTATGTAATGTTCTTATTTTTGATTGAATTATTAAAAGTATATGTTATTATAACACATTTCAAATTGATATTATGTCTGTAGTATGTCTGTCCTAGTCTTAGTCTTTGTCAGCTAAAAACAACACAAAGTTGTAACAATTAGTTTGCGGTTTGATCATTGAGATTCAAAATGAAAGAGCACGTTGTTTCTTAGACAAAACGTGTTCGCGACTCCTTCAGCCCCAATGCAAATCATTTGGAGATGAGGCTCGAAGACTCTTTCTGTTAGTTGTATTTTAAACATCTTCATTTTCGTTTCACCACCGTCCCGATTTCAAGACTCCGGAATAAAACTGGTTCCGTATGTTTCAAGGAAGTGATAATTTCATCATTTAGGAGTCGCCTCTTCTCTGCCGCGACAGCTGAAACCTTGAGGTCACCGACACATTTCATTAAGCTGCCCCGCTTTTAGATCTCATTTGGCATTCCTGGAAATGGAAAAATGGCCAAAGCGTGAAACAATGGCGCCCAAATGGATTTCATATTTGTTCTTTTTCTGCCTGGGTACAAGCGTTTAATATTACATCCGGTTCCTCAGAGAATACCCGCCGCAAATGAAGAAAAATCCCTGACCGTGGGGAAAGAGAGAGAAGGGGGGGGGGGGCGTCATTATTTGTAAGTTAGCTTTATTTTGTAGAGGTCCTGGCCATATTAGCTGATGGTATCTGCGCCCGGCGAGCTGGTTCGTGAACCCCCAACACCAATTTCTTTTATGAATTTTTGTCAGTTCCGTGAGTTGTCTTTGACGTGGCGCGAATGTAGGGTGTGCGCTACCTCGAGATCCCAAAGTGACTGCGGCGGGATTAATACAATTGAGCTGATTGACAGGTCGGAATTGATCTGGCCTGCTATCTTTCATTTTCCCTTTCTCTTTCCTGCCCCTCCCCCCCACCCCAATCTTCGTTTCCCTCTCCTCTTCTTTTGGGCCGAAATGAACAGCAGAAGAGCATTGTCTTGTCCACGGTGTCTTAAGAGACGTAGGTGCCAGAACTGGGTACATGTCCGCTACCAGCAGCAGACGATGTTTCTAAAAGTGGGACCACGTGTCTAAATGTTTGAGGAGGTGCTTAGAAAAGGGATGCTGGAGGTCAAAAGTACACAAGAGTCAAAACTTTTTGAGTGCAATAGTTCTACTGGAATGACGTCACGGGTCATTTCCGGTCATTTGATCTGTTAGAAAACGTTTGTTGGCTTTGGGGTTTTACAGAATCTCGAAAACGGACAGTACAATTTAAAAAAAAAAAGAAAGAAAATAACATAACTGAAAAATTGTACACAATGTTATTTCGTGTGTAAACTACCGTGGTGATTATGCCTGTAATTAGAAATGTACGGGTCCCATTTTTTGTATTTAGTGGTAAAAAATTTTTTTTCTTTGTATGCCTTTATTTTTTTTTTGGTCCCCCTTTTTTTGTTTCTCTAAACTTGTTTAGTTTATATTACAGTCGACTATGGAGTAAGCACTTCGGCGTCCACGTCATCTAAGTCATGAAAGTGTTACTGTATTGGGAAGGCTGTAAAAAGAATTAGTAGCGTTCTATGGTGTAAATAGCCCCACCTGCTAGGGTTATTTCCCATCAATTTTTCTTACCTCGTAATTAGTATTTATTCATTATATCGAAATCTGAACATTCCATGAATGTGATTGACCTGGACAGCTAAGCTACACACTATATGCTTGCCTCCCAGAGCTCTCTTTCTCCATTCTCTCTCTCTCTCTCTTTCCTTCTTTCCCTGAGTTTTCTTTCCATTATTTGAGTAAGAAAGTGGGCACGGCTACAGAAGACAAGTAATCTAAACTTCGCGTGCCTTTTTTTTTCAGGACATTTTTTGAACGTATTTCTATCTACATGTGTTTGTTCGTAAAAGAAAAAAAAAGGGGGGGGGGGAGTTGGAGGGGCGGAGGGCGTTGTGATTACTGGTTAAAAGAAAAGGGTCCCTGAGTTATTGCCCTCGACCAAGGCCTCAGTGTTTGCAAGTGTATCTAGGTCTAGGGGATAGAGATGGGAGTATCTAAAGAGGTCGTTGGTACTGAAGAATTCAGATATTCTATATGAGTAAGACGTACGAGGGTCATCGTTGGTCACTTGCTGTGTAAATATTAGATGCAATCATAGATGGTCAGCATTTTGGCGGACATATGTCTGGTGGCGATGCAAATGAAACTCTCGTACTCATACAGACAGAAAGAGAGAGACAGACAATTATTCAAAATAGAAACTGGCTAATCAATGTCGCTTAATAAATGTGTTAAATGTAAGGCACACACCATAGGCTACTTGTTATTTCTGGACATGCGGAGGACTCCATTCACTGGAGTCTAGCGAGAAAAGTTTGTTTTACTTGAGTCTTGAGTCCAAACAAATTAGAGATCTATTGTGTTGAATCGCTTCCTAGATATGTGATGGTCTAGGATTTCTTGTTCTATTTATTTCTTGTCATGTTTCATTATTGCAAAAAGGTTTAAACGATCTTTTTGAAATTTGAATTGTCAAGCTGTTTTGTTCATGTTTGAAAAACAAAGGGCAAGAATGTGGATCGAAACCACGTCATTCGCTTTATTAGTGCAGCGATCTTACGACTGAGCCTACCAGTCATACTAGTGTTTGCGAAATTGAAATATCAGCTTGAAATATATTCTTTTTTTTTTTTTTTAGTTTGGAGGCCTTAATTTTTTAATTTGAGGTTTTGACTTGTGACTTGAGGTTTAGACTTGTGACTGGAGGTTTTGACTTGTGATTTGAGGTTTTGACTTGTAATTTGAGGTTTTGACTTGTAATTTGAGGTTTTGACTTGTGATTTGAGGTTTTGACTTGTAATTTGAGGTTTTGACTTGTGATTTGAGGTTTTGACTTGTGATTTGAGGTTTTGACTTGTGATTTGAGGTTTTGACTTGTGATTTGAGGTTTTGACTTGTCATTTGAGGTTTTGACTTGTGATTTGAGGTTTTGACTTGTGATTTGAGGTTTTGATTTGTGATTTGAGGTTTTGACTTGTAATTTGAGGTTTTGACTTGTGATTTGAGGTTTTGACTTGTGATTTGAGGTTTTGACTTGTGATTTGAGGTTTTGACTTGTGATTTGAGGTTTTGACTTGTGACTTGAGGTTTTGACTTGTAATTTGAGGTTTTGACTTGTAATTTGAGGTTTTGACTTGTAATTTGAGGTTTTGACTTGTGATTTGAGGTTTTGACTTGTAATTTGAGGTTTTGACTCGTGATTTGAGGTTTTGACTTGTGATTTGAGGTTTTGACTTGTGATTTGAGGTTTTGACTTGTAATTTGAGGTTTTGACTCGTGATTTGAGGTTTTGACTTGTGATTTGAGGTTTTGACTTGTGATTTGAGGTTTTGACTTGTAATTTGAGGTTTTGACTTGTGATTTGAAGTTTTGACTTGTGATTTGAGGTTTTGACTTGTGATTTGAGGTTTTGACTTGTGATTTGAGGTTTTGACTTGTAATTTGAGGTTTTGACTTGTGATTTGAGATTTTGACTTGTAATTTGAGGTTTTGACTTGTGATTTGAGGTTTTGACTTGTAATTTGAGGTTTTGACTTGTGATTTGAGGTTTTGACTTGTAATTTGAGGTTTTTGACTATGAAGAAAGTGTGCGCTGATTGTAGGAATTGGACAAAGGAGAAGGAAAACGGGAGTAAGAGAATGGGAGAGACAGACATAGAAAGAATGAGAGAGAGAAAGAATGAGAGAGAGAAAGAATGAGAGAGAGAAAGAATGAGAGAGAGAAAGAATGAGAGAGAGAAAGAACACACAGCGGAAAAAAATGTGGAGAGGACTCAAGCTTGAAAGAGACGCTGATACAAAATGAGCGCTAGAGATATAAGAAGGTTGAAGTTGTTTTCCAATGAATGGATTATATAAAGAAGGGGGGGAGGGTAATCAAGAGAATCTTTTTTTTTCTTTTTCAGTTGTGCACAACTCCCCTCCCCCCCCCCCCCCCCCCCCGTTCCCGCCACTCAGTTCACCGATGCATCGTCGTATCCTAAGAGTTGCACGCCTAATTGAAAATAACGTTTAAGACGCTACTCATTTCGACACGACTCGATTTTACACCCCCCCCCCCACCACTCTCCGTTCTTTTCTTTCTTACTCTTTGGCGTTAGAGCTAGGTAGAGAATGTTTTCCTGTAAGAGTCCACTCACATGTAGAGTACACAGAGAGGGGGAAGCGTGAGTGTGTAAGAGGGTGGGGAGGGAGGGAGAAGGGGTACGTGCTTACTTTTGTAACTGCCCCCCCCCCCCAAAACTGTTAATTTTCCCCTCGCGTTGTTTTCCTTTTGCCCTAAACCTCCTTACAATTTATTTAAGTACAGACACACTCTCATTTCTTTGTCCTCTCCTTTTTGGCCATCTCAGTCAATAGAAAATGAACAATGGAAAAACTGTGAAACAAATAGATAAACGAAACTTTTGCCAGCAGTTTAGTTTTTAGATGTTTGCCCACGACCTGCCCAACCTCAACACTTTTATAGTTCTTGACATCTCTTCTATCCCTGGGACTTTTTAACAAAATTATTCGCTAGAGCCACAAGGCCAAGAAACGTTATGGCATGTCATGTCGCAGATGTCACGGATCTAGGTCATGTCTTGTGAGCAGTCCTTTTTTTTACTGTCATACAAAAAAAAACAACACAAACACGCTCACATAGGCCAACATACTCACGCACAAGCGTGCATGTGCATATAACAAGCAGTAGTGTTGCTTTTTAGATGAAGTCTTATATTACAGAGCACATCACACATAAACACACACACACACACACAAGGACCCATTAATAAACAAACCCACGCACACTCATAAAATCCTGGAATGCTATAATAGAAAAGGGCAGATAATCTTTCAGGCATCGATACTAAAGTATTTGACTTAGTGTCCATTAACCAATCACAGTATCGATTTTATCAGTTACTATTTATTCTTAGCGAGTCCAGAAGTATTAGAGCGATTCTCAAGTGTTTTGTTTATATGACGGCCATGGCAGAGCATGCGAGTGTTGCGGCAGTGTACTTATCAACTGAACAGAAGAGTTTCTTCTTCTTGGTTTGAACACATGTTGATAGAATTCTCTGCGTGGCTATCGCTTTGTTGTTTCTTGTTCTTGGTTTGAACACATGTTGATAGAATTCTCTGCGTGGCTATCGCTTTGTTGTTTCTTCTTCTTGGTTTGAACACATGTTGATAGAATTCTCTGCGTGGCTATCGCTTTGTTGTTTCTTGTTCTTGGTTTGAACACATGTTGATAGAATTCTCTGCGTGGCTATCGCTTTGTTGTTTCTTGTTCTTGGTTTGAACACATGTTGATAGAATTCTCTGCGTGGCTATCGCTTTGTTGTTTCTTGTTCTTGGTTTGAACACATGTTGATAGAATTCTCTGCGTGGCTATCGCTTTGTTGTTTCTTCTTCTTGGTTTGAACACATGTTGATAGAATTCTCTGCGTGGCTATCACTTTGTTGTTTCTTGTACTTTACACCATAAGGAAAGTACCAGGATTACATAGTGAGGTATAAACCATAACTCAAGTATTACTACTTGACTACTTACAATAACTAGATAAGACTATGTACTGGAGTGTACTGAAGCGTTATAGAAGGCCTGAACACGGACCTGCGTCGTCGTAACCTGTGGTCAGTATAGACCAATAGCTCGTTGCCATGTCACAGGTTGTGACGCCAGACAAGTGAATCCATATTGATCATTAGGGACAACAATTTTTTTTTTCATTAGTTTAAACAATAACAATATAAAAAAGAATGTATTTATTAATGCTTTGTCGATAGGACTTGATAATAGAAGCAGCGAGACACATTTTTGTTCTGTGTAAATGTTGTTTTTACAACGCTAATTCGTGTTCGCTCATTCTTTTTCTTGGATATTGTTTAGATTTTTGCAATCGATTTGTCGACCACTTGAACTCTTCCAATCATCATCAAATTTTGCAACCAAGTTTATGATCGATGAAAACTCTTGAATCAGTAAAAAATAAAAGAATACACCAATAGGTTTATCAATTAGTAATAATTAATTAATTTAGTTTTTATATAGAATTTATTTAATAAAAAATTGTACTAGGAGATACGGCAAGTGTAGAGAATAAAATGGTGTAACTAAGGAGAGATAATCATTCTGTAGAAATGTAACGGCTAAAAATGGAAAGAAAGTAAAAAAGAGTAAAATAACAGAATTAAATGTTCATGTAAAGATTATAGCACAGATTGTATATTCATGTAAAGATTATAGCACATATTGTATGTTAATGTAAAGATTTTGGCACATATTGTATGTTCATGTAAAGATTATAGCACAGATTGTATGTTCATGTAAAGATTATAGCACAGATTGTATGTTCATGTAAAGATTATAGCACAGATTGTATGTTAATGTAAAGATTATAGCACAGATTGTATGTTCATGTAAAGATTATAGCACAGATTGTATGTCCATGTAAAGATTATAGCACAGATTGTTTGTATATTAATCAGCTTCAAAGGATTTGGTAATTTGCATTGTAATAACGACCATTTTCACTAATGATTTTTCTTCTACAAAACACAGTGACTTACTTATATCAAAGTATGCCGCACTTATAAACTCAAGAAAAATAATATTTTAAAAAATATGCTTATATTACAAGGCTCTAACAAGTAGAAAATGACAACAACGTTGGGTGTTCATTTCAGTTGAACTCCTACCAAACATACCCCCAACGCTTTTTAAAACTATGTTTAACCCTTTGATTGCGTTGGAATAGATGCCGGGGTTTTTTTTTTGTTCTTTTTTGTTTTGTTCGAACTGTCTTTTTTTTTTTTTTTAAATAAATCACTATTTGACTGAAACAAGTCGACTACGTTAGGGGGTCTACAACAAACTGATCTTCTGACAGCATTCTGTTATAAGAAGCGGGGTGTTGACCCTGTGAACTGATAGCCTCTAGTCTAGAGGAATAATCAAGCTAAGTAAATATTCAGCGCCCCAAACACCCCCCCCCACTAGTGAGTATGATTGGGGTGGGGTGGAGGGTATATCCCCTCCCAGTAAGCAGAACAATTTTTCTTAAGGACTAGGATTGTAAATCACTGTCCTTATGTGTCCTTGATTGCTTTTTCTTTATTAAACTGGAATTTGGATGATTTTTATAAACTCATAATTCCAAAAGTATGTGTGTGTGTGTGTGCGTTAAGCCAGTGTTTTGTGTGTTGAAACAACTTCGAATTGGAATGTGTGTGTGTGTGTTTGACTTGTTAACTCTTTCTCTCCTATTTGACGATACCATCGTATATTTGACCCCATTCATTAATAAACCAATGTATCTGTGTACACTAAGATGTCCAATGATTTTTGAAAAAGTTTGACAGACTCTAGTAGATTCATGACTGTCAGAACGGTGGGGTGTACCTGCGCCGACTGTTTCAAATGTGTTTCTTTCTTTCCATTATGTACTTTTCGTCTAGTTATATTTTGTTGATAGCTAAACTTTGTTTTAAAACATGTGAAAGTACTCGGGGTTTACCTATAAAATAAAAAACTGACATTAATCTAACGCCTTTATTGCAAGAATTCAATGCACATTTTTTTAAATTCATGATTTCTCATCGAATCACGTACAATTGATTCTATTGATTCATTTCATTGATTTATCGGTTTGTATTACTCCCCCTGAGAGCGGAAAGATCAGATTGAAACAACTGTGTTTGTGTGTGTGTGTGTGTTTTTTTGGGGATAGAGGAGAGGAAGAGGGAGGCATGAGAGGTCTGGAGGATGATGTGAGTTTGTTAAAGTCAAAACTTTATAGATCTACATTTCTGTGGAGTTCAAGTGTTGAAACTTGTTCTTTCAATTAGTCCAAGCGCTTTGCCGCACTGTTTACCACCGCCCTGAGGGCCGACAAAGCCAGTCAGTTGTCGACATTGAGTACAGCAAGCTTGTACAACTGTTGTTCATTTTCAGAGTAGAGTACTTTCTCCCTGACCCGCGCCCATTTTTCTCACCTGATTCATTTTCTTTCGCTAGCGTAACATCGTAGGTAAGCTCTACAGAAACGATGAATGGTAGGCTTACATGTGTAATAGGCATTCGATTCTTTCCGCTTCAGTGGTTCTGGATTTTTAGTTGAAAAAGTACAGTTCGCCAACAGTAGCATTGCTTTCCACGCCATGTCAGTGAGTGGACGACATAACTGGATGGCTCTTGAATCTAAATACATGCACTTATCTTGACCAAAAGCTATGTTCATAGCACGTGATCCCCTCACCCCCAATTAAAAAAAAGGTGGCCCGATGTATGGGGGCAGATGATGTAATTTGTTTGTAAAGCCAATCTGTTTCATTGGCTGACTTGGGTATCGTGTGGTCAGCACAACGACCAGCATTACTATAGGATTCCGTTTCCAATTACACAAAGCTTCTATCAACTCCCTCCCTCTGACTGTCTGTCTGTCTGTCTGTCTGGGTACAAGTTTTGTACACTTTATTTCTTCCACTTCCATTTCTCGCATCGAGTTGAAACTTTACCACAATTATTCATTTCCCTAACAAAATGTGAATCAGTATTACATAATTAGAGGTTATTAATTAATTTATTTTGATGAAGGAATTTTTAAATAATATTCTAAAATTGTATACATATATGGCTATAAGCGTATAAATACACAAGTTATCCCCTTAGCAGATAAACCTTGTTGTTGTTTTTTAAATATTTTAAATATAGAGTTGGCTGTTTTTTCTTCCCCCCCCCCCTTTTCCCCGATTCCTTCTGTTTGACACGTATTGACATGTTTATTTAAATCCTTTAAAAACTTGTAACCGGCACATCGTTTTCGTATTTCGATACTCTTTCGCTAATCTCGTTTTATTTGTGCGTTTTGTGTGCGGGTGTTTGTGTGTGTGAACAACCAGTGCAGCACACACACACTAGTAAGAAAAGGGGGGGGGGGGTGCGGAGTAAGGTGAGAGCCTTAAGTACCGTTGAGTGGGTGACAAAATAATAGTTCTGCTAATGTACTTTATTGTCTACCTCGCGGGCCTGCTCGAGATCTCCTGCTCTCTCCCACTCACCTGGCTTAATGCAGATTTGTTTGTGATTTCACACTCTCTCTCTCCCCTGCCCTCTCGTGCCTCCTCCCGCACAGTTGTTCCCACTGAATGTGTGTATGTGTGTTTCGTTCTGAATGGTGGAAACAGAGAACATGATGGGAAAAAAAAAGGCGCGTCTAAATAAAAGTTGTTTTCATAGTCAACCCCTCTATCCACCCCCCCCCCTCAACCTCCCTTCTGTGACGGTTCACCTGCTACGTTTGGTAAAGTCGACTATTTCGTAATATTTTGACCAGATTCAGGATGCGTGATAGCACCGGTGCGTGACAGATGCAGGTTATGCTGGATGTGTTTTGCAAGTTCTGTAAGGTGAAATCTAGCGATGATAGTCCGTTCATGGGATGCCTTTTTCCTTGACAGGTGTTAAAACTTTGTCCATAGCCTTAGAGCTGAGTCATCCCACCTATCACCGCCATCCATTAAATACATAGCACTAGACTTGAGTCACCTCACCTATTAGTATTATCAACATATCCACCATTACCTACTTAGTAATCCGTGAAGTTTTTTGCTAAAAAACAATCAGAGTATATAAATGATTTAGAAGTGAATACATATGTTTGATAGAATTGGCTCTAACCCTATGTAATAAGAACATACGCCTCTCATCGGGTACCTTTAATTTGCCTCAATGGATAGCGGTAGAAATGTAGGTGACCCAACTTCTTGAGCCGCCATCCACACTACCAAGTGATTGTTGCAAACCAAGTCATTATAACGAGAATAAATATTTACAAATTCTTTCAAATTATTATATTTTATTGACTTCGATGTATCTGAAGTAAACACCGAAAGTGGTTCAGTTAATGGTACTGAGAATGATTTTTTTACAAATTTACTTTCCATCTTTGCGTGCTCATTTCCCAGAAACCTGCTCCCCCCCCCCCCCCCTTTTGCTCTTTGAGTGTATTTCCGCTTGTCTGACATTCAAATTTCTATAAGTATTGCGTCACTGTTGGGCGATGTGTCCTAAACTGAACCTTTTTTTTTTCTCTTTCTTTACTGGAAGCCCAAATAAACATGATCCAGATCTGTACCTATAGGTAGTTTGTGGAGCATGACCCTTGATTCTGACACATCTAATGAGTGAGGTCAACTAGAAGGTATTCATTGATAGACACTACATGTGCTTTTACTTATGCACGCAGGAAGTTGTTGAATAAATTGGGGACACAGGCGACATCCAAATGTGACGTCTGGAACGTTGCTGGCTGTATCGAAGCTGACGATGCTGACTTGTGATAATATTAGTCAAATACACTTACAGCTTCCATCTCTTAAACTATTGACCTAACTATCATTTTAGCGGCCACTGAAAGGGGAATAGCCGCTATTAGTTTTGTGTGTAATGTCTGTCCGTCCGTCCCGTTTAGATCTCGTAAACTAGTAAAGATATTGAAAATCCGACATCCTGATATTTTAGACTTTTCAAAGTTCTGATGCAACGGCTACTATTTTCGTTTCCTAAAGTGAAAAATTTAATTTTTAAAATCAACCATGCATAAAAATACACCATTTTTACAACTATTCACTATTAATAGTAAATAATACACGTGAGACTATTTAGTAAGGGAGATCTTTTTGCCATACTTTCAGCACATTTATGCAAACTGGTTTAGATGCACAAATGTTTAGTTTACTGTGTTATCTATTATATATATATATATATATATATATATATATATATATATATATATATATATATATATATATATATATATATATATATATATATATATATATATATATATATATATATATATATATAAATGAAAGTAAGGATTATGTATGTAGGCCTATATACCGAAAAAAAAAAATCGTCTGACCAATCTTGATACGACTAGGCATAAATGTTCCTTAGATCATTGCGGTTACCGTAGTGTCTTTTTTTAATGTTCATCCCACAACCGGAGAGCACTAAAAAAAAAAAAAGTACCTAGTTGTATCTCTTTTAAAGAACGAAACATTATTTTATATGACTATGTCGGCTAAACGGATAAACCCATTTTCACTTTTCACACTCTACTTATTTTAGTTGCAATATTTAAAAAAATGTGAAAAGAACATGCTAGATGTTTGACATAGATCTAAATCTAATCCAGTACAACAGTAATACTCAAACTAAGGCGCGAGTCATATCCGGCTAGTTTAAACATTTAGTATGAATTAATTTTTTTTTTATATATGTCATGTTCTGTCTCTAGGCGTAGTCACATGAGACACTGCACTCATCCTTAATCTTCGGAATCGAAGACATTGCCAGTAACCTCTTGCTTCGCGTGCATAATTTCCAACTATTCCAGATAAAACACATGAATTCTAAAATCCGACATGACATTTTTTTGTTTAGTGACAATACTGTTAGACCCACATTCACCACACAAGTAAAACCACATTCACAGATGGCGTTGTTTCTAAGCTGATGGCGTTGATGAATCTGTGGAGCTTAATGTCCCAACCCCCATGGCAAGCGGCATCTAGTTAGCTGGCCACCGCAAGACCTCACACTTCATTCCGCTGACGCCCCGACACATCTCATCTACCAACACCTCCCAGTTACCTGGCACCTGCGGGCGCCAGTTCTCCCCTCCCTCCTTCGCCATTGCACCCCAAAGGAATGAAGGGCGTTCCGTGGGCGGAATTCTGCTCGCAGAGAAATTTTTTTTTTGCCCAGAGATTGGTGAGTTGCAACCTCCCCACCTCCCACCCACGCTCCTGCACGTCCATGTTGATCTTCTTTCCATGTCAAGTCGCTCTTTCCCCTGCCCCTCTCTCTCCTTCGCCAGTTTCCTGCTTCTCTCATGTAATCGTCTACATTAAGGAAGCGCCTTCGAATGTTTGTCATTACCTTTAATTCAGAAGAGGCCCCCGGGATGGAAATCGTTTTCTGCATTTACAAGTCCATTGGCATCATACAGAAAAGTTAGAATCGGTTCCAGTCACCGAAAACGTTACAGCATTGTAGTTTTGCAGAGTAATTGAATGAGAATGGAATGATGCCCAGTGATATCAATTCAACTCTTGAAATATGTGGACAGTTTGCTTCAAATGAAGTTATTGTTTGTTAATGCACATTATATATGACGAACAAACTTCAAGGGGTGGGAGAAAGAGTGGGGTGAGAACAAAGATTTGAATTATAAATGCAACCATGTCTATATTTAGATTGGCATAGGAGGTCTCCAGAATAGAGGTCACAGTTTTCTACATGTGAACGTCTTCTTCCCCTTCTGAGTTCAAACCACCTTCTAGAGTTGTGTCCCTTCTGTTGTTCTGAGTTCAAACCACCTTCTAGATTTGTGTCCCTTCTGTTGTTCTGAGTTCAAACCACCTTCTAGAGTTGTGTCCCTTCTGTTGTTCTGAGTTCAAACCACCTTCTAGATTTGTGTCCCTTCTGTTGTTCTGAGTTCAAACCACCTTCTAGAGTTGTGTCCCTTCGTTTCTTTGGCATGACTCCGTTTTACCTAATCATTTAGTTCACACACTGCTTTTTTTGTTGTTTTTATTGATTCGCTATTCTTTCTCGGAGAACATTCACACAAACAACAAACACACTCGCGTACCAACACATAAACACTCAACAACACCTACAAACATAACAACAAACACACTCGCGTACCAACACATAAACACTCAACAACACCTACAAACATAACAACAAACACACTCGCGTACCAACACATAAACACTCAACAACACCTACAAACATAACAACAAACACACTCGCGTACCAACACATAAACACTCAACAACACCTACAAACATAACAACAAACACAGTCGCGTACCAACACATAAACACTCAACAACACCTACAAACATAACAACAAACAACAACAAAAACGCACACAATTCAAGACCATCACGCACACACCAACAAACACGCATGAACACATTAAACGCTAACAAATACACATACATTAACACTAACACGCTGTGCCTCCGCAGTATCCGTGTCCATCTGATTGTCTATGGCCAGCTTGTGTCCTGGTCACTATGTACGTAGTAGAGTACTGGTCATTTTACATCCAGGTAAACTTAACGAATCCAATTCTCAACTACAGTCTTGAATTCCAGTTGTTGGTGACATTCCCCCCCCCCCCCCCCAATATCTCTTCTTCCTCGCTTGCCTTTCTTTTCAGGCGAAGATGTAAAAAAAAAATCCTACATTGAAGCTTGTCATGCGTGGCGCCATGAGTACGCGGGGCCACTGCTAAAAGTGGCCTGGGCCACTAGTCAGAATGACCTTTTATTTTTTTAAAATTTCCTATGAATTCACGCGCACGATTTCACGGGGTTGCTGCCCCTTGGCTCTCGCGCATAAATGTGAGGGAGACGGCGGTGGAAGCCAGGCGACCCGGGCTAACATTGCCCCTTCGCTCTGCCTGCCTGGACGACTTGGTGTGAATCGAGGAGGGGGGGCTCTATCGCTGTCTCCGTTCGGTCGTGTGTGTACTGGCTTTGCTCAAGTCTCTACCACTGCAACTAATACACTAGCCGCTGTACCGGGGTAACTGTTTTCGCCTGTTTTTTTGTTCTTCCTCTTTCTTTCTTTCTCATATTTCTCTACTCTTCAGTTTCTATTTCACTTCTTTACTTTCTCTCTCTCTCTCTCTCTTTTACTTTGTCCTCTTCAGTCGGCTGTTGTTACTTTTCGTAGTGTCGGCTACTTCTGCACAAGGCTTTAAGAAAGGGGAGATGGGCCACGACTTCAGAAGGCGGTGTTGATATTTCCTGGGCGAGATGCCGTGATAGGTGAAGGGGGGCGCACGTGTTGTGTGTGTGTGTGATAGGAACATACAGTCTGGATTTGCGCCTGTATCCACTGCACGTGAATTTCTGGAACTGGATTTGTCGGACTGTTTTTTAAAAATGTTATTTTTTTGTTCTATTCTATAATTCCTGGAATGTATTATTTCTGCAAGACAAGAAACAGGAGATCGGAATATTCAGAGCAACTCTTCTTCTGTGTACATGTTTGATAACACGGGGTGTAATATATTTTCTTATTTTATGTAGAGTTGTCTGATAAGTATTTCTGTGTCTTTGTTTGTTTTTTTCAAAACAACTCATCACAAAACACATTCATTTGCTTACCATTTCAAACCGCTTATTGTTGTGAACATCAAAAGACATAACCTATTCCTTACTTCTGACACCATCGTGTAAGTTAAAAAAAATCCAACATTCCTGTTCTCCCTCTTCACGTCCATTATTTTTCCTCTGTATGTATGTGCAATGTGTGTCTGATATCTTGAAAAAGGTATGTTTGTGCGTACGTGTGTGATGTGTGCTAGAGGAGCTTTTCTTTCTGATTTGCTATAGAAGTATTTGACCTTTTGACAGGTCCGCCGTGTCTTGTGTACGTCTGTCTAAACAACTGTGTCACATTACTCATTGGTATAGAAAATAAGAAAGTCTGTCTTTCTCTTGGTTGTCTTGTAAGACTTTTGTTTGTTCACATTGTCTGAGAACACGTCATACCAGAGTTGCCTCTCTTTATAAAGTGAATACTTTGATATTTCTGTCGTATTACTCTTTTGTAAAACTTTCTATTTGTGTTAAATTAGTTAATTAAGCAGGAACAGTAGCTTCCTACTTTATCATTGAGATAATACATAGGAGGTGTCGCGGTATAGTGTAACAGTCTGTTTGAAGGTTTGACGCCGGCAAACCGTGATTTCTTCTATACATGTTGGTTTCTCCTCCGTCCGTGAAGTATACAAAATAGAAAGTACTAGATCTAGCAACATCTTTATACCTCGTTGATAATAATTGTCTGGAAATCTGGTGGTACAGGCTGTGCAATAAAATACTTTAGTTTGTGTTAATTATGATACCACGCGATAACTTTAATTATAAAAACATTTCTAGCGGACCTACCTCGCACAGGTGATGGTCTTAACGTAACTCTGAATACTGAAATGTTTTTGTCTTTTATACAATATAAATTCTGTCTGTCTCACTTTTTAAATAAATAAAAAAAAACATAGGTCTGTCTGTCTTTCTATATATAAAATCATCGGTTAGTCTATCTAATGTATACAAACATTTGTTAGAGTGTTTATATATATATATAACGCGACTTCTATATAGCAAATATTCATAGAAATAGATTGGTTCTGTTTTATTTTTACAAATTTCGTTTAGTTTGAGGTTAGTAATAAAAACATCGGTTAGGTCAGGTCATTTAAAAAAACATCAGTGTAAATTTCCTGCTTATAAAATGCTTTAAAAAAAATTATATTTACAGAAAGATAAAACTCTTTTATATCTAAGTGATAAAAAATACATTCATTTGCTAATTGTTTGACATCCAGCAATATTTTTTTTGTTTGCCAATATATCTATAAACATCTGCTAAGTTTTACAAAGAAATATTTCATATCCTCCCTTCTCCTTCCACTGTTTTCCCCACAGGGCCTGCCTCCTCCTTACTTGTTATCAGCATGTATATCAGAGACACATTGTATTATCTGTACGGTTGTGAAAATATTGCTTTGATTGAATGCTGCGCTCATCAATGACTTGGCAGGGGGAGAGAATCTGTTTCCAAATCTGTTTGAACTGTCTCGTGTTTTCTGGCTTTTGGTGAGATAATCTGTTTGCCAGGCCCTTCCAGTCTCTCTCCATCACTCTCTGAATCTTTCCAGATACAGTTCTCTCTCTTTCTCTCTGAATTAAGGCCTTGCTTTTCACTTTGATTAAAGTTTAGTATTTCGTATTTCAAGTATTAGATAAAGCCATACTTTTACACACACATAATAATATATATAGGCCTATGGAGAGAGAGAGGGAGAGAGAGAGAGAGAGAGAGGATATCAATTATCAAACAACACAAGTTCAAGTAAAAATCAAGATTCATCTCGTGAAGGAAATAATTCTTTCACCTAGCCCCTCTAGTGTCATTTATTATTTGAGCCCCAGTAGCATCTCATTCTATCAGTGAAAAAAATCGTTTGCAAAGATTGAACCTAAAAATCGTTTAAATTAAAATGTTTTTTTGTTGTTGTTGTTGTTTTTCTTTAACCCCCAAACGTTTAAGAAAGAAAAGAGATTTATCTTTAAAAAAACAACCTTGTCTGTAAATGTAAACAAAAAAAAAAACAACTGAATCAATGTTTTCTCGTCCCGATCCCAACGTGTCCCACATTGATAGAGTTATATTTGTGTTGGGTTACCATGTGAAATACTTTTTTGTTTCTCTACTCGGTTTATTTCCAGTTTCCGCCCCTCCCCTCTCATTCAAATGAACCACGCAGAATGTTTTTCAGTCTTAGGCTTGTTCCTATAAGTTTTAGTCTGAAGTTTCTGTCTAGTCATTTTGTTGAACTCACTAATAAGCTTTGTGTTGATCACTATCAAATCATCAAGTAAACTTGACACATCAAGTCGCAAACTATTCAAGGGCCTGGCTCCCTGGGTCCTTAAGCATGCACTCTCGGACTATTATGACGATTGCCCTGCCGTCCTTCAGGCGGTTAGAGTCCAGGCCGTAATACTTTCTTCATTTCTGAATGACACATTGTAAACGTTTGAAACCTGCAATGTTTATACTCTGTTCAATTTTTAAATGATTCAGGATTTCAAGTCTGTGCTAAAACCTAACGCTTTATTATTTCTCCCAGCATGCACTGTTCTTCGTTCTCCGTGACTCCACTGCACGCGTCAGTGTTGAGTCACCCAAGCGGAACTAATCTGATAATTAGTAGGGATCCACTAATCGTCGTCATCGCCTAATGAGCGAGCCTGCGCAGACTCTCGACCCCCCTAACTTCCTCCAGTGTCAGAGCGTCCCATGAGCAGGCGTGCGTGAAATCTGGGCCATTAACTGCTACCCAGGCCACTGTTGGGGGAAAAAAATCACTTTTAATTTCTCAAGCTAACAAAAATCACAATAAATAAGAATACTAAAATAATAATGAAATTTCTCAGTTGTCACTATTTAGGGGATTACAAGGAAATTTTTTTTTTCTCTTTTATTAAAAGTCAATTCTCCCAACGCCAAAACACGTTTCTTAATAATAATAATATAATTACAATAATTATAATAATAATAATAATAACGATGTATCTCCAATATATGTGTTGTTAAATTAAAAAATAAAAGTAAGTAATACTGTGCTTGTTTACTTCCACGATATTTCCAATTGATATTTTGTGGTCCTGTTTCTGGTGATAAGTTAATACTTTGATAATCATCACGGGTGTTCATTCTTTGAGAGTCACTGGACTGTGAAATAACTTGATAATCCCTTTTCACACCTGTTCCCCCTCCCTCCCTTATTTAAAGCCGTTAACACACTATAGGCCACACACACACACACACACACACACTCACACACACACACTCACACATATATACATAACCAGCACACATGCGTCAACTCGCGCTGGAGCCGTGTACATTTATATGGGGCACTACACAGAAACGCGTTATTTAGCAATACGTTTAAAAAAAAACTCTTTCACGCGGTCCCATAATGCATTGCATTTTTTTTTCAAAGTACTTGACGACTTTATCTTTTGTTGAATGCAAATGGCTGGCTTTCTTTTCGCCCCGGCAGGGGAGGAGAGAGTCTTTAAGATCTCTTCGATGGTTGCAAGTTGTAATTTATATGTGTGTGTGTGTGTAAAAATACAATCTAAATAGCTGGGTCCCGAACTGATGGCGGACGAAAGAAATAGACCGGGGACAAAAAAAAAGAGGCGAATTTTTTATTTTTTGTTGTTGTTAATCTCTGAGCTCTTGTTGTTAATCTCTGAGCTCTTGTTATTAATCTCTGAGCTCTTGTTGTTAATCTCTGAGCTCTTGTTGTTAATCTCTGAGCTCTTGTTGTTAATCTCTGAGCTCTTGTTGTTAATCTCTGAGCTCTTGTTGTTAATCTCTGAGCTCTTGTTGTTAATCTCTGAGCTCTTGTTGTTAATCTCTGAGCTCTTGTTGTTAATCTCTGAGCTCTTGTTGTTAATCTCTGAGCTCTTGTTGTTAATCTCTGAGCTCTTGTTGTTAATCTCTGAGCTCTTGTTGTTAATCTCTGAGCTCTTGTTGTTAATCTCTGAGCTCTTGTTGTTAATCTCTGAGCTCTTGTTGTTAATCTCTGAGCTCTTGTTGTTAATCTCTTAGCTCTTGTTGTCATGTTTTGTACCTCCTCCTCCTCCTCCTCTCTGTCTTACCCTCTCCACCTACGAATCGGCATTGATTTACTGTTGGCTGTTAGCAGTGAAAGCATGTATCCACTTAGACCACATTTGCTACTCGTGTGGAACAATTAGCGACGGGAACACCGAGTTATCATTTTATATATTTGTGTGATTTATTTATGTTCAAGAGTTTGCTTTTTATATAATGTAATAATTGAACCAGGCCCTTTGCGAAGCACGAAACAGACGATATGAAACTCGTTATTGTATGTGACCAACGGTTATCTAAGGTGTTGACTCACTTATTGCACAGCGAGTTACCGATATTACGTTCCTGTTAATAGAGCATGCTGGATTTAGTGAGGTCCCGAAATCGCGGATAAATATCCACATCTTCACCAGGACTTCGGGAGTCGACAGCTTGAACACTCTACAGCCAATCTTGTCATATGTTTTTTTAATACGCCCTTTAAGGTTGACGTTACACACCTCACATTTCTACACCTCACATTCGCAAATCTCACATTCCCACACACCTCACATTCACACACACTTTTCATTTTCTCCCACACACCACGCATTCTTAGACACCTCAAATGTACACACCACGCATTCACACTTTTCACACTACCTCATTCCACACAATCTCACACAACTCACATGCACGAGCACACCCTCTCACATTCATACACAAACACACACACACACACACACCACTCATTCACACACTAAATTTCATTCTAAAAATTCATTTTTTTTGCTCAGCCTTCATTCACACAGATTTGTTCCTCCACCTCCCCCTCCCTCCAATAGATGACTAGTCTGAGACGAACAAGAGTTCAGAAAAGAGTCTTTAGTCTGGTCTGTCCTGGGAAATAGCCGAGTGGTCGTCTCTCTCTTTTTTTGTATTGATTCCCTGTTAAAAAGTACTTGTGTCCGCTGTCACGGTCCGGCCATCATGGAGCAGTGGTTTCTACTTTGTGTAGGTAGAGTGACCTCCAGAGTACGAGGTAAGAGAACCTACATCCATCATTCCAAACTCACCATCTGACCAACAGGGTTTGGATCTCGTCAATCTCTAACACACCTCAACATAGCTTTGTTCTAGCGCCCCATTTCTAGACTAGAATACGTGACATAGGTAGATGGTTTTACTGTCATTCATGGGTCTGTGTTCGTACAGTGTTGGAAGGAATAGTGGATACGCCTCTATATTGAATTTCGCAGACATTTATGAAACACCAAGGGAGATGATCACTGCGATTCACATTTCTTGTTGATCACTTCTATGACTTAAAAAGGCGGCACCACCATGTCCGCAATGTGGAGTATACTTCACGCCTATCAGTACGGCCAGTTTCCGCCCATTCCTTTCCCTCGGATGCCCAGGTAAGACATTTGATTCTTAAAACTTGCTTTTTACAAAAAAAATATCTGTTGTCGATATTTTTAAAAATTAAAAAAAAAAAGCTACATTAATAATTATAACATTAATAATAGTGTTGGTAACAATTATTCCAATAAGCATTAATATGCTAGAGCAGTGTATCCCAAACTTTTGACCTATGTGTACCCCTTTTATAGTACTCTGAGGGAGGTGCAACACGTACCCCCCCCCCTTCAAACTCTTCCCCTGGGAGTACGCCTACCCCACTTTGATAAACACTGTGCTAGAGGACATGTATCAATAGATGGTGGTATAATTCATATTTTTTATTGAAAATCAAAACTTTCCCAAAAATTTTTGGTACATTAATTTTGTTAGTCCTGTGTGAACCAAATATTTTTACTAAACGATAAGTGTAACTTTAATTCTGTTTATATTCCATCTGTTACATATCGTTGAATAATTAAGCCTCACTGAACTATATTCCCTTCCTAAAATAAAAATACAAAAGTCATGATTAGCTCAATTTGAATTAGAAACCTGCAAGATGCTGGCATTTACAAAGGGAAAGGGGGTGGGGGTGGGGTGGAGACAATAAAAAAAAACCTGTGACTTTTAAAATGAAACTACGAAGAAATAATTGTCTGTGTGTCTGAGTCTAATCTTTCTTACATTTTTGTACTAGTTTAATTAAATTCATATTTTAAAAAAAAAGATTTCTTTCCTAAAGAAAATCGTAAGAGCAAATCAAACAGGAGGCCTAAGCTAAATAGAAATCAATTATTGTCGATCTAGAATGCAGCTAAATAATTGCGACCTGCTTATTAATATAAAGAAACTAAATCCTACTAAATATACAGACCACTTTATAACCTCTATATTTTATGCATTTATTGATTGAATCTTTGAATGTTGTCTTAAGCCTGACAATTCTATTGGTTGTGGCTATTCAGTCCAAGACCCAATAGCCAGACATCATCTTTTTTTTTCTTCGCATGTTTCATTTATTTATTTAGAATACACGTGAAAGTTGATCCTCGACATATCCCAGAAGTCAATGGATAGATTGTAGTTTCTTGTGCATACAGACTAGAAGTTATTGTCAATAGATGGCGGTATAATAGCTGCCAATACTTCGATCTTTGATTCCTCCCATAGTCAATATGGACGTCTTGAAAGGAGAGTATTTGTATTAATGGGCGCATGCGCGTGGGTTACACAGAATGATTTTGATCCTTTGTTTACATGTTATATAAGCGAGACAGTCTGTCACTAGTGACGTGTAGAGTGTACATGACATTGACTGCTTGTCTAACTTTGTCTAATGTCTGTACGAAGATGACATGTACATATGTTATGCTGGCTGCCACAAAGGGACCGGGTCTCAATAGGGGATATAATTTGTGAACGACGTTATCGTGGTCTACTATTGGGTGGTCTACCGTCATGTTTTAGAGAACAATAAAGTCACACTCTTCTATGCTTGTTATGTGACTGTTACTTTATACAAGATCTAAAAGACACTCTTCTATGCTTGTTACAAGATTTAAAAGACACTATTCTATGCTTGTTATGTGACTGTTACTTTATACAAGATTTAAAAGACACTATTCTATGCTTGTTATGTGACTGTTACTTTATACAAGATTTAAAAGACACTATTCTATGCTTGTTATGTGACTGTTCATTTATACAAGATTTAAAAGATACTATTCTATGCTTGTTATGTGACTGTTACTTTATACAAGATCTAAAAGACACACTTAAAATTAGTACTCAAAATTGTAAAGGCATGAATGAGATTTTGAAGGTGTTATGCTGCTTGTGCTATTTTATATTCACAAAGTTTGACATCAACTCGTTCTGTCTGGTACAATCTTCGTACACGGTATCTCCCCCACACCCTATTCAAGTTGAAAGTTCTCACCATTCTTTGTAGCACCTAAAAAAAAAAAAAATTGGAGCAATAAAAAAAAAGACCAATTAGTGAAATAATTATTGGTAATAATTTCGTTTCGCATAGAAAAAGGGAAGTGAATGCTACATATTTAGAGGTGTGGCTATGTATGTGGAGTTATTCCCCCTTTTTCGTCTACAACACGTTTTTTTCTCTTCCATTTCTCATTCTCCGATCAAGTGGAAATGTTGTAGAGAATTATTTCAAAGACGATTACAAAACATGAATTTAAACAAAAAGACAACTAGTTAATCACTTAGGTGTAATTAATTAATTTTGTTTGATTTTATTATGTTTTTTTTAATAATGGATAATATTTTATTATATGGTTAATTATTTTGCATTAATCTAAATATATTTATAAACTTGTGCAATCAATACTGACTTTTTAATTCTAATTCTAACACTATTTTCAAAAAAACAAAACAATTCTCTCAAGGTTAATATACTTCTATTTCTTACAGAGGGAATTGGCTTTTAAAATGTTAGCACACCTCTTTTTTTTTGTATTCCTTATAGCGCTGTTTTGAAAGATAAGATTAAACTTTTTTTTTTTATACAGAAGCGTGACTTTTAACACGAGCTTTTTTATCATAAATAGAAATGTAATGTATATTTCTTCACTAATATCGCATTTAAACAATGAATGATTGGTCTAGTAATGAACATAAAAACAAGCGCATCTTTAAGTTTCAGGTAAAAGTTGGTCGCTTATACTTTGTAGCGTTCACTCTAGCTTTTTACCCTTTCTTTTCTATCGCTCAATTAATTAGATGTTCTCATGTTATGTTAAAATAGTGTGATGTTATGTTAAAATAGTGTGATGTTATGTTAAAATAGTGTGCTGTTATGTTAAAATAGTGTGCTGTTATGTTAAAATATTGTAAAGTTATGTTGTTTTTTATATAATTCTTGTTGTAACAAAACATTTTTTTCATACCAGTAACTTTTTATTTTCATCTAAACTTTAAGAAATTCAACTCACCTCCCACCCTGAAAATGTTACATAACTTTGAGAGAAAAAACTCTAAATGATTGTGTGGACAACACTGACTGCAATCAAAATATTCTACAGTCTACAGTTAATGTCGTTATTCTGTTAAAGCTCCAGTGTACATATTCTGTGTTGCTATCTGACTGTATCTTCAGTAATATAGGTTATTTGGAGCTAGTTCAGTCACATTCAGGTTTTAATGTCGATTTGAATTCGGAAGCATTATGACTACACTCGAAAGTACATCTTGTTTTGCAGTGTGTGTTTTAGTGTGTGTGTGTGTTAGAGGCTTGTGATTACGAGGTAAAGCGCTTGGCTTCAGAACCGGGGGACCATGGTTTGAATCGTGGTGAAAACTGGAATTTCTTATTTCATGGACCCCCCCCCCCCCGCTCCAGCTTTAATGGGTACCTGGCATAGGTTGGGGAAAAGTAAAGGCAGTTGGTCATTGTGCTGGCCACATGACACCCTCGTTAACTGCTGGCCACAGAAACAGATGGCCTTTACATCATCTACCCCATAGACCACAAGGTCTGAAAGTGGAACTCTACCTTTTACTGTGTGTGTGTGTAGTCTATGTATTGATAGAGAAGGGTGTTATTTCTTTAACCAGTAGACATCCTACCTTTGGGAGATTTCCTTATTCGTGCTATTACAATCGAACCCATGATGCACTACGACAACTGGACTTCATCTGTACTGGAATCGTTCAATTCTCTAACGTGTAACACGATGTGTATCACCCAATAAGACTTGAACTCACCTCGTCGTTCAGCAACACGTTTCACGGACAGAAAAGATTTTTTTCATTTATAATTCTCGAAGACATTTTTCAAAGCTTACATTTCAAAAGATTTATGACTTTCACAATTCAACAGTTTCCATTAGATTTGTGTGCACTTTATCTCCCCGCCTCTAGTTCTTCTATTATCTTTCGCCAAGCTCAAACTTTTAGTTTCTATTTGCTTTTTTTTTTTTTGCGGGGTCTATATCTCCGTTTACTAACCCGCCCCCCGTCTGTCTCGATAGGTGTCTCCTTCTTTGTCTGTCCAGATATCTCTCGTCTGCATTCCCTAAACGTCTTTTCTTTGTTTGGGAGTTGGGGAAACGAGGAGAAAGTGAAAACAGCAGCAGACATTTCTAGAGCTCAGCCTGAAGAAACTGTTGCAGGAGGTTAAAGTTCATTCCCTATCAGAAGTCTTTCTATTTATAGGTTTGTTTTCTAGTGCTTTGTAAATTATATTCGTCATTTAACAATTAATAATAATTTTCTGTCATAATAATCTTTTTTTTTGTAGCCTTGTATTTATCATTGCTGGCCTGTATCTTGTCATTGCTGGTCTGTATCTTATCATTGCTAGCCTGTATCTTGTTATTGTTGTTATTGCTGACTTGTATGTTGCTGTTCTTTGTCTGTATCTTATCATTGCTGGCCTGTATCTTATCATTGCTGGCCTGTATCTTGTTATTACTGACTTGTATCTTGTTATTATTTGCCTGTATCTTGTCATTGTTGGTCTGTACCTTGTCATTCCTGACATGTATCTTTTTATTACTAGACTGTATCCTGACCTGTATCTTTTTTTTGTGTGACCTGTATCTTGTCCTTCTTGACCAGTATTTTATCATTTGTGGTCTGTATCTTGTCATTGCTGACCTGCAACTTATCGCTAGCGTGATCTTGCTTTTGCTGGTCTCAATCTTATCAGTGTTAGCCGGTATCTTGTTATTGCTGACCTGTATCTTGTTTTAACTGACATTTATCTTTTATAGCAGACATGTATCTTGTCGTTCCTTGCCTCTTTTCTTGCAATTGCTTGTCTTGAAGTTCCAATGGATCTGTTTCGATAAATTCAAAGGATTTTTTTTTGGTTGCGATGCTGCCCGTCAGACGTTTTTAGGAACTATACATCTTATCTTATCTTTTAAATTACAGACGTTACATGAAAAGGAAAGATAGTTACGCCCTACGCTTAACCATTCAATCTATTTCGAAAGTATCTAAGAGACTTAAACTCTGATAAGTCATTGTTTTTCCTGGCTGTAGCTCTGATAAGTCATTGTTTTTCCTGGCTGTAACTCTGATAAGTCATTGTTTTTCCTGGCTGTAGCTCTGATAAGTCATTGTTTTTCCTTGCTGTAACTCTGATAAGTCATTGTTTTTCCTGGCTGTAGCTCTGATAAGTCATTGTTTTTCCTGGCTGTAACTCTGATAAGTCATTGTTTTTCCTTGCTGTAACTCTGATAAGTCATTGTTTTTCCTGGCTGTAGCTCTGATAAGTCATTGTTTTTCCTGGCTGTAACTCTGATAAGTCATTGTTTTTCCTGGCTGTAACTCTGATAAGTCATTGTTTTTCCTGGCTGTAGCTCTGATAAGTCATTGTTTTTCCTTGCTGTAACTCTGATAAGTCATTGTTTTTCCTGGCTGTAGCTCTGATGTCATTGTTTTTCCTGGCTAATTAAGGCACTTCCCTCCACAGGCCTAAAAAAATGTTGGGCACTAAATTGATTAAAAATCAATCATGTTAATTAGTCTTGTTAATCAATTCTGCTGATCAGAACATTTAAATTTATTTCCTTTATACAATTATTTTGATGTAGTCTCCAATAGCGGAAGTCATCAATGCACCTAAGGATACATTGTGCATAGTAAGTAGTAAGAATTTCAGGTTCCACACCCATCGTTGGGTACATAGTAGAACATACCGACTTAGAGACTATATTCACCCTTTTCCTGCCAAGATCTTCCTATTTCTTGTCATAGAATCGATCACGCGATTCGTATGACTCAATAACTTAATAACCGGGTTTGCTTAATGCTGAGACTAATCTATGTTTAGATAACCCTCTTAAGCACCGATGATTCCTTCTGACACGCCGTCGGGTCATCCTGGAACGTTCCGTCGTCTTCCTCTTGCATCTGCGCAGTACGATGCTCAGTCGAATTAATGTTTGCTGTTGACGCCTTCTTTAAAAAAAAAAAAACTTTTTTGGCATTTGGCATTTCATTGGCGTAATTAGGCGCGAAATTTCATATCTGGACGTGCCAACAGATTCGACGATCCCTTCTTGTGTTGTGAACATTGATCCCGTGTTCACGAAGACGGATTCACCTTTACAAGTAATCAACAAATTAAAGTCAAACCAAAATTTAGAGTCCTCTCCGATGGCTAGAGCGAGATTTGTTTTTAAAGCGTTCTTTAAAGAAAAAAAAAATTCAACCTTTGACGACCCGGATGTTGCCAGGCTGCCATCGCCATGAGCTCCGGCCTCGTGATTTCAGCGGGCGTGTATCTCGGTCTGAGGCCGACACCCCGATTTCAATACAAACTGTTTAATAAACACCCCGGGTTCCATGTCGTGTACCTGAGCACGAGGGTGAGGGGAGAGGGCGCAATGAGTTAGGCTGCTGTCGTACGCTAGTTTTCAACACTTGCTAATGATAACAGGACGGATTGGTTCGGATACGAAGAGAACCCTGGAAGCAGGGGGGGGGGGGGAGATGAATGTGGAGGTGATGTGTGAAAGAGTGAGGAGGATACCGCAGCATTTGCTTTGAGTCTGGTAGGTGTGGTGAGGGGAGGGGGGGGGAAATAAAAACCACGAGTTATTTTCAACATGGCGGACTGACACTTTAAGTTGAAAATTATGGGACCTTCTCTCCTGGCATTGGTAACTGATGTTTCCACTTGACTGTGTATATACAGAGGTAGAAGTGGGGAGAGAGCGGTGGGGGGGGGAGGGTGACTTTGAGATTAGGTAAATTGGATTCTGTGAACTTGGCGATACTTTATGGATGTTATTTATTTAGGTTGCCCTCACCCCCCTCCCTCCTGTTATTTCTCTCTCTCTCTCTCTCCACCTTCCCAGAGATAGACATCTCACAGTGTGATATTGCTGAAAGCTGAGCGCTGATTAATGTGAAGTAGGTTTTGTCGTAGGGTTTAGATTTGAGTACTTTCTGTTGGATGAGAAGAGAAACATGGATGTAAGCTAGACCATGTTGTAAGCTAGACCAGGTTGTAAGCTAGACCAGGTTGTAAGCTAGACCAGGTTGTAAGCTAAACCAGGCTGTAATCTAGACCAGGTTGTAAGCTAGACCAGGTTGTAAGCTTGGCCAGGCTGTAAGCTAGACGAGGCTGTAAGCTAGACTAGGTTGTAATCTAGACCAGGTTGTAAGCTAGACCAGGCTGTAAGCTTGACCAGGCTGTGAGCTAGATCAGGCTGTAAGCTAGACCAGACTATGAGCTACACCAGGCTGTTAGCTAGACCAGACTATGAGCTACACCAAGATGTAAAGTAGGCTGCAGCTAGATAACTTAGCAGATCCAGCAAGCAGGGGAAGATGATAATTTTCTGTGACATTGAAACTGGCCCATGTCACTGGGCCACTGAAGCAGCTAGGTGGATGTCTAAGCATGTCTAGTTCTAGTCTAAATAAAGGGTAAACCCTTTCTCAATAGATTGGACACATCGCCTGCGATGATCCCTTCGATCCAAAATCCTATTTGTTATGTATCCTATATCCCCGTACAAATGTAGACCTACTTGAATTTCATGAGTCAGACTTGCATCACATCTGGTTTATATTTATCTTATTGTATGCAGTTGTGTAGTTTCAATGTTAACTTTGTCCTATCTTTGGGCCCTATAACCGTACATCAATCTTCATGTTCTAAAACAATCTTATTTCTCTTTATAATGTTATTGTCCTATGGTATTTTTATTTTGCTAGTGCAATCTTGTCTTTAAGCAATATTAACACAGGACGATCGTATTGTTCTAGAAGTCTTCGAAGGCTGGTCGACTGTATGCTTTCAAGCCTGCACCAGACATTAAAATTGGAAGATAACAAAATAAGCCTTAGTGCCTTAATGGGACAACTCCTCACTTTTCATGACGCAGCTTAGGCAACTCAGTTTCACTTTATGTCTGTGTGTGTGTGTATCGTTCGTTGCGCTCTTTAAAAAAAAATATACCACTTTTTTATCGCATTGCAGGCGAGAATTGTAATCCTGGGATTATCGGCTTTGAATTCAAGGGTTACGATACATGATCATCGCCCTCAACTCACTGGACGCTTCTGGGTAGATGTTTTACTGAAGAAGTTGTAGGGATGCAAATCAATTCCTTTGTACGACTCACCCTTATCTTTGTGATACATATCTACTCACTCAAGCACGCATCCACTTTCGATTCCCGAGTTAACTTGCGATAGAAAATGCTGCCATTAAAAAGTAATTCCAGGTTTCTTTTTTTAACTTTCAAATCAGTTATCTGCGTGTGGAGTGAAGTGGGTCTATTAAGTTCGAGTAACTCAGCCGTGAAGTACTGTGTACTTACTTCATTTCTCAAGACGAACGTACCAAGAAAGCTAAAATTAAAAGTAACTCTATTAAAAAAACAACAACTGAGAGACCAAATAACGATAGTACAAATAGTTCCCTCCCCTTATGGTGAACATGCAGTTCAACAAAGTATTTCAATACAAGCTAGTCCTCACCTATTTGTACAAACTTCACTCTGTCCGGTCCCTTGTACACATCTCCCACTTACCATTATCGGATAAAGTTGACATTTTGCACATTGTCGGTGACACGTGAATTAATAAAAAAAATAACCAACCAGTTAAAATAATTAAATAATTAGCGATAATTAATTTTTTTTTTTTTAGAAAAGTGGAGATAAATCATACAAAATTTACATGTGGCAATAATTGTACAGCTCTTTCCCGTATATAAGCATTTAAAACGTATTTTTTAATTTAATTTTTGTTGTTGCTTGGAGTATTAAGAACACATTTTGTACACGAGTATTAGACTTTATTTACACCGCAGACACACGACTAATGACAACTTCAGGGCGTCCATCGATAGATGGACATATGTCTATTCTAATTCCTGAAGCGGAACCAAACTACTCAGCGTCCTACTACAAGCTAACATTGAATTCCAATTATAACTTTGATTGGTCTGTTATTATTACACCACTAAGCCTTGTAAGTTGTGTACTATAAAAAGACTTACACATTAATAGATTTCGATAACGCGTGGATTTTCTTGGTCTTGAGAGGAAACTAGACTTTAGTTGGGCAAAGTAAAGGTGTTTCGTCGTTGTGCTGGCCATAGAACATCCTTGTTAACCAATGGCCATAGAAACAGATGACCTTTAAATTATCGGGGGGGGGGGAGCCTAAGAGAGGTAACTTTACATCATCTCAAAACTACTCGAATCAAAAAGTGCATTTACCCCTCCCCCCCCCCCGGACCGAATTTACATTTTACAACCTTGATATATAATGCATACATTTGGTAAGCCTTTATTTTGCGTTGATCCTTATAAAATAAGTTGGATCACTGTGCGCCATGACCCCATTTTAGATCTTCTGGGCTATAAACAGTGTATGTCTAGACTCTATATATTTTATTTAGAGACTTTTTTCTTGTTTTACTAAGAAAGCGAAACCTTTTCTGTGTACAATTTAAATCAAGAAACACACACACACACACACACGATCAACGGCCCTCTTAGCCATTGGGTCTCTGGCACTAGCTAGCCAACAAGAAGCTTGCCGATGCATGTGTATTAGCTAAAGATGACAAGCTTATTAACTAGAATCATCACAGACCAAGTAGGAAGAGAGAAAGAGAAAAAAAAAACCAACCACAGTAACGTTTGAGATTGGGAGGGAGGGGACACGCAGGTGGTTTAGCAAAATGACAATGGGGGGGGGGGAAAGAAAGTAGGGGAGGGCGGTGGGCACTTCTTTAACATGTTTTAGAATCAATAGAAATAGGATGTCGGGAATGGAAGAAAATATTTTGCAGTTAACGAGATTTGAAGAGCCAGTCTCTAAATGGAGAGGAAATGTCAATAGACTGCTGGTCCGTTGATTACACATGTGTGGGTATGTTGCCTAGGTAACAGGAATACGTCCTTTGGCCAGTACATGGCTTAATTGCTTCATATTTGGAATTAAAAAAAAAAAAAGCAGACATTCGCCATGGGGTTTGGAAAAAAAAACTGCTTAAGGAAATGACATATGTTTTAATGGCTCTTATTAAAGAGATCTGAGGCTTGGTGGTCGGTCAGTGGTCGGACTTAATGTTCGAGTGCATGCTGGTACATCTCGGAGGTGTTGTCATGGTTACTATTGAATCGCTTTTTAAACTAATATATTAATAAGCATTTTATTTTATGACGCTTCCATCTTTATTTTTAGAAATATTATTTATTTAGATTAATACAAAAAAAAATGTCCCAGCGTCTGTGTGTGTTTTGTAATGTGTTTTTGTGTGTGTTTTATGTCTCTGTGTGTATGTTTTATGTCTCTGTGTGTATGTTTATGGATCGAGATATTGTAATGGTCCGGTTGGTTCCCCTTTCAAAGAGCTTTAACCATTTTGTTTAACTATTAAAGAAAATATTTTCAGTGTGTGTGTGTTCTGGGTGTATGTGTGTGTCTGTGTGTATTTCAATGTTTGCGTGTGCAGCTTAGTATGATTGAAACTGTGTGTGTGTGTGTGTTTGTTAAATAAGAGTTTAACGTCATTCAAACTTGTGTAGTTGAAAAGGACACACTATTAGCAAATGTCTTTAAACGAAAGTAAGCGAAAATCTGGTGATATAAGATCACAGGTTGGATGACAGAGTGGCCAGGCTCCAAACACTAGCTTGCCTTACGAGGCACTCGATTCTAAATATCACATGAGGGATGTCTTATTTGGAGTGTTACAAAGTTTCTATCAGCTCACTCTGTCTTTGACTAGTCTTGAAACCAAGTCCCCCCACTTTTCCCTGTCAACAGCTGTTCTTAGCAGGACATCAAGAGAAAGGCCGGCCCATTGATTTTACCTCCATTTTTACGTTTTCCCTCCGGTAAAACTCTACCTCCATTGGAACGTCTTCTCTCCGGTAAAACTCTACCTCCATTATGACGTCTTCTCTCCGGTAAAACTCTACCTCCATTTTAACGTTTTCCCTCTGGTAAAACTCTACCTCCATTGGAACGTCTTCTCTCCGGTAAAACTCTACCTCCATTGGAACGTCTTCTCTCCGGTAAAACTCTACCTCCATTGGAACGTCTTCTCTCCGGTAAAACTCTACCTCCATTGGAACGTCTTCTCTCCGGTAAAACTCTACATCCATTATGACGTATTCTCTCTGGTAAAACTCTACCTCCATTAGAACGTCTTCTCTCCGGTAAAACTCTACCTCCATTATGACGTCTTCTCTCCGGTAAAACTCTACCTCCATTATGACGTCTTCTCTCCGGTAAAACTCTACCTCCATTGTGATTTCTTCTCTTGAGAAATGTTAATGTCAAGAATATCATTGTGACCTGCCAGAGGACTCATTCTTTCCCAATTTACATTTTGTTAAATTGTTCTATTTACACCTTACTGTAAATTGTTATGTGCTTGTGTCGGAATATTTTTCCCTTTACTTCTCTTCAACTGTAAACACGGGCTAGCGTTTCCAGCATCTGCTATCTGTAACATCAGGAAAGCGCGCTAAAAAAATGTCTATATTCTGCAGACGAATTTAAAAAATGATGCTGTTTTTCTTTGATGGTAACAGGTGCTTACATGTTCGGGCAGCGCTAATTAACACATGGGTCAGATTGGTTGTGTGAAATCTGTCTCGTATCTCATTCTGTTGTGTTTTTTTTTTGTTATGTTTTTTATTGACATAATGAATACACATTTTTTGTTATGGATTTGATTTATAGCAACATGAACTATAATAAGAGCGCATTTTAATTTATCGCTATACTTATTGTATTGAGCGTGGGGATGTTACATCATGGTGTCAGAAAGACTCTGTGGCCTGCAATACTTGAAATTGTTTGCGTAATAAACATTTCGTTTTTCTTTCTAGAAATAAGAATTTTTGTAAAGATGTTTGTGACATTAGCAAGTGATGAGCGTGACATCTGGACTTGATGAGTGTGACATTTGGACTTGATGAGGGTGACATTTGGACTTGATGAGTGTGACGTTTGGAAGTGATGAGTGTGACATTTCAGCCTTAGAAGAAGATTTATATTAAAAATTTACAATTTTCTTTTTACATCTGATACATTCATAAAAATAAAATATATCACGTTTATATATACTTATTTAAAAAACCAGCCATTTCATGGTACAAAACGAATGAGTCTACGCTCTAAACAAAAATGTTAGCCTGTCAGCGTGTGGGCTTTGCTATTTCTTGAATGACACTCTTTACTCTTGTATCTGAACATCGTGTTGTGCAAAAAGATTTGACCAAACATTGGCTTCAACGTTCACATACACTAAACTGTAACAATGCCTAAAGGCAGCACGGTAAAGCTCCTCCCAGAAAGCCCCTCCCCCAACTGGTACACTTAAGAGATTGGACCAGAGCGCTCTAAATGCTCTATAAGATATGTATAAACATGAACGTTGGGCTGTATACAATCTATTTAAAAAATGAGCCCAAAAGATGAGCACAAAAACAATGTTTAGAATTAGATCCAAGACGCACGCCACTGCTTCCAAAAATTCCTCGCTCTGATACCTCAGGTAAGCACACATCACTTTTCCAAGCCTTATTTTTTTTTTATGAAAAACTTTCATTTTTGTGTTGTTTCTAGTTTAGTTTGAAGTCTTTGTACGGCCACCCTCTCCTAGTTCTGAACAAATAAAGCAATAAACTCCTCCACCACCTCTGATCTCTCTTTCCATCGTTCTCTGTCTCCTGTTTCGTGGCGAGGTTATTAATTAATGACAAGCTTATTGTCTAATTTGGAAAACTTTGTATTGCATCGCTTTGAATTGTTGACTTGCACTGGTTCTCAAAATGTTAACTGGTTCCCAACTGTCGACGTAAATCAGTCCGTGAGAGAGAAAAAAGACAAGAGAATTTGATGAAACAAATTGTTTAAGCGTTGGCGCCGATACTCCCGTCTGTCTCCCTGTAGAGACATGTACACATTTATTTGTCTTGCCCTTCCATACCTCCCCGTCCCACCCAGCAGGATGCACTCACTTCCTCGTGACCAGAGTCACTCACACACAGCCAGTGAGAAACACACCCACAGACCCGTGTAATCACATCAAAATCAATATCACATTCTAACCTTCCAATCGTATAAAAAAGGGGCACAACTTTATCCTATCATAAGCTATGTAGATGACCTCCCCTTGAAAACTATTAATATATTTTCTGGCGCTGGGGTAGAGATATATCGGTCAGCTGATCCTGGAGATGATGTACACAACAGTACAAGACAAAGTTTCTCGCCTTCTATTCGAATTCTCTGATATTAGACTTTTGGAAGCAAGAGGGGAAAAAAAGTGGGTGTGTCAATGACCCTCTAATTTTCTGGTCTCAAAATGTCAGATAAATAAAGAAATTAACATAAACACATTGTGTTCATTTTACTCATTGAAGTTTTTTTTTTTTTAATAAATTTGTTTTCAGTTGACCTATGGTCATTTCGGACGTTTTAAAAGACATGTATTTAAGAGCGTCATGTCTGCTTTGTTAAGAGTTGGGGCTAGTATCTTTTACTTACTAGACACCAGTAGCAAGCTAACAGAGAAGGCGGACTTATTTGGTGGCCACATCTAAAAAGCATAGCTCTATCACGAGGTCCTGTTACTATTGGGACCAGCATGGTCATATAAGCACTGACCAACACTATAAGTGTTTTTGTTTCTAGGACTTAAGATTTAGTCTCTCCCCACCACTGAAAATTAGCTCAGTATTTTTTGTGTGATATACAAGACTGTTAGAGCTCTTCTTATACAACAGTAAACAAAAAATTCTGGTAACTTTCCATTACATTGTGCCTAACATTGATTTGTTGATTACAGAAAACTATACCTTTACAAACTAGAAACACATAAATAGCACAGACGCCCAAAATAGTGTAGAAACATTCCAACATTCACATTATATTACATTATTCATGTTCTATCAACTCACTCTGTCTTTTGGTAAAACGTGTAAACACGTTTTATTTCTCCTACACCCATTCTCGGATTAGTTGAAACTTCGCACAATTATTCATTGACATAGACCAAGACATGGAATCAGTACAAAAAAGAGTAACCAATTTGACAATTAATTAATGCTTATTAATTATTTTGTTTAATAGCAGCAAGGGAAACTAATACTTCAGTATTCACTGACATGGCTAAATTTGTTGGGTTTATCCTCCTTAAATAATTGTTAACGCTATTTCTCCCTCACGCATTCTCCGATCAATTGATACTTTAAGCAATTATTTATTGAGCCAGACATATCATGAATCAATAAACAAAAATAACTAGCTATTAGTCGAACTAACTATTGGTAATTAATTAGTTTGCTTGATATTGAATAAGGGAAATAACTTGTACATTATGGATAGATATAGTTTAAGGACGGAGTTCTTCCCCTTTAGATAAGCTTTGTTGTTTTTTGTTTTTTTTTAAACATTTTGCTTGTTTTGATATATGCTGTAGTATTCTTTATATCTTTTGAATAGGCTAATGAAATAAATATGTTTTCAATTAAATACTTGGTCTTGTAAAGGTCGCATTTTCTGTTGTCTCTTTTTTATGGATATCTTTGATCAAGTATAAAATACCTTCCATAGGTCTATATGTAGTCCTGTGTCTCGTACACATTACATGGTTTTGTTGGATGGTCTCATGCCGGCGTGATGGCCGAGGTAAAACGTTTTGGTTTCCGAACCGTAGGTTCTTTGGTTTGAATCTGGGTACAGACTGAATTCTGAATTTTTAGGACACCTACCTCTAATGGCTACCTGGCATGAGTTAGGGAAGGTGGGTGTGTGTGGGGAAAATTTTCTTTTTTTTTTTCTTTTAATTAATTTTATATTAATTATTGGGAGCGAAGTAATTGCTCTATATGAATTTCACTATATATATATATATATATATATTTATTTTTTATTTTTATTTTCTATGTTACTTGTTTTGGCTCCGTTAAAAACGAGGAAAAAATATTTTAGACATCAAAGTAAACAAATTTCTTTACCAGTAGACAATCTTTGAGACTTAAGTCTAGACAGAATCCAATTGAAGGTGAATAAATGGCCAATGTGTGGGTCAGCTCTAGCAGGTCATCGTTCGCTTGATTAGAGCAGTTTTAGAGCAATGGCTAGCGGACAGTGTCGGAGCCCTAGACTAGTAATACTAATAGTGGATTTTAATACGAAGTGGAGATAGCTAACTAGAAATCACTAATGGTAGAAGTCTTCATTGGCCTCAGCTTGTAAAGTCTTTCAACTTTTCAATTTCTCTAGAATAGTTAACGCTTTGTGACAAGTCTTCACTTTAGTACTCAGTGGATGATATATATATATATATATTTGTAAAATACCACTTTATGACTCATTGATCACGAGATCTCTTAAACTGTCGTACGTATCTGCATCAAATTTCTTACACAAGTTTGACTTTTACCTCGTATGTGCTCACTAAGAACGTTTATTTTGACAGATTCGCAACCCGACGACCGCTATTCACGAAAAAAAAAGCGCCAGCCTTATCAAATCTTTGTATTTTATTTTCTGTATTTCCCCAAAAGGCCGCAGTCTACATATGAAGCTTTTTTTTTTAAATATCTCGAATTTCGTATTTTTAAAGCAATTTTTTTCTTAATTCCTAAGTCTATTTATTTTTAATATGCCTTACGTCATTTCCGCTTCCGTTTAGACACGGTCTACTTAAAAAACCAAACCAATTCTAACAGCATGAATAAGATACCGGTAGATCTCAATTCTTTTTCTCTTTTCAAAAGAGATGGAAGAGGTAGTTCTAGATCTATTGTCTTTCAAAAGGGCTCATAGAAACGATTGCAATTAATAAAACCAAATTGATATTTTTTTTTATTTAGAGAAAACATCAAAAGAGAAATGGAGAAACCGGAGCGCGCAGGGATGTGTAACGAAGGAAGTAAACTTTTTTTTTCTTTTTGCGGGGGAGGGGGGGGGGCGTATATGTAAAAGTGCTACTAAAAATAAATCGGCCCAAAATATGGGAGCGTGTATGTGTCGGGGGTGCATGCTGAAGCGGGTCTTACCAAATCAAGTCATAGGTCTGTGTGGCGGAAATTACGATGCGCAGCTAAACAAAAATGGGGTTCCCAGAAAGCAAAGAGAGAGAGAGAGCGAGCGGAAAATTTTCATTGTAGAGATACACTAACTCACGGGCCAAAAAAATAATGTAAGTTGATTGTTAAAATTTTGCCCGTTTATTAAAATTATAATAAAAACTATAAAGCCTAGGAACAAATCAACGGGCGTAGCCGGTGTGTACTGCTAGTCTTGTATATATTTCTATTTAGTTTTCTCGTTCTTTGCTGTTGACTAGTTTGAAAACTCTTCGCCACTGTGTTATAAAGGGGCAGATGGGGGTGAGGCGAAGTAAAAGGTTTTCTTCTGAGTTACTTCCATTCTAAAAATTACATGGGAACTTCACGTGACTTCTACAAATGGCGCCGCCAATTGGAAACCAAGTTTTGTGGGAGCAATGAGCTAAAGTATTGAACTCAAGAACTCTGTCGCACCACCTCGCTAACTCTCACCCGGGCCTCACCTTGCACACTGGCACAACCTTTCATCTGCCCCGTGGACCTTATTATGCCTGCATTATATGGGGCATTTAGAGCCCCTTAGCTCCATGGGTGGCTGCATTTATTTCAAGACTCTTGCAAAGGTCAAAGACCGCACGCAAACCTAATGTACTGGGAAATCTGCAGTGAAATCGAAATATCATATTACAGAACTGCCAATTATTGCTGGTTGTTTTGGGTGCTCTAGAAAAACAAAGTTAATGGCATACGTGTGGTAGATTGTTGACAGTGGAATAAATTGATTGTATGTACTGGAGAAAGGTTGAACTATCTCGTAGGTACTGGAGAAAGACTGAACTATCTCTATTATTCAGTATAAATACAATAAGAGAATATGTACAATAATAATTTTTTTTACTATCAAATTGCAAATGTGCTAATCAGAATTTTTTAAATTTTAATTTTGTTGTTCTTTTTATAATCCTTTTAAAAGATTGCCTCGATTTTTGTAACCTAATGGGCTCATCAGAGTTCCTCTTTATATATATATATATATATATATATATATATATATATATATATATATATATATATATATATTTAAAGAAACGTTTTCAAGTTATATGTTAAGAAGATAGGACATGGTCTAGTGAGACATTGTTTCAGTAGTCAAAGAACTCAAGGCTGATAGGACATGGTCTAATGAGACATTGTTTCAGTAGTCAAAGAACTCAAGGCTGATAGGACATGGTCTAGTGAGACATTGTTTCAGTAGTCAAAGAACTCAAGGCTGATAGGTCATGGTCTAGTGAGACATTGTTTCAGTAGTCAAAGAACTCAAGGCTGATAGGACATGGTCTAGTGAGACATTGTTTCAGTAGTCAAAGAACTCAAGGATGGATCAGTTATTGCTTGTTTTGTCACCTGATATTACTGATTGCTATGTTCAAAGTGTATGTTGGATATTTTGTCTTCAATTACAAATACTTTTGGCCTAATTTTCCGAAGTGACTTCAGGAGGGAAGTCTCTTGATGATAAATATTAGCAGCTTTTAGTTTTTCAAAACTTTCAAACCTGTGTTCCGGTGCCATTTTAAAATCAACACATAAGTGACTCCAGTTGTTTATTTGTCCTGGGCCAATATTGTTGACCAGCTGAAGTTCGGCGATTAGAATAATGTCCACTAAGTTTACAATGTTAGAGACAAATGTTCTTCAACTTCTTTGGATGCCTAGTCAGTGCCTTGGAATCTGTCTAGTACAAAGTTTGAACATGAGTTTTTTTTTTACCACTTTCCATTCTCGGATCAAGTTGAAACTTTGCACAATTATTCATTGTACCTAACAAAAATATAATCAATTTAAACAATTAATCATTTAGTTAATTAATTATTAGTAATTAATTATTTTAGTATCAAAATAAAGGAAATAAATCCTACGTTATGAGAGATGTGGACGCATGTATGGATTTATCCCCCTTGTTACGTTTTCTAACGTTTTTTCTTTCACTTCCCATTCTCGGGTCAAGTTGAAATTATTCATAATTACTCATAATCGACGACAATATACGAATCAATAAAAAAAAACCAAATAAATCATCAATTAATTGTAATTAATAAATTTTGTTTCGTTTAGCAGAAAGTGAGCTAAACCATGCCATCTTGAAATCAATGGCAGTTATTAGCGGTTCTTTCCTTTAAATAAGCTTTGTTTTTAAAAGAGTATTCTTTTTTTTCTTCTTTTGCTTGTTTGTTTTTTGAAAGTTTTTTTTTTTTCTTTTGCTTTTTTCTTCTTTAGTCAGTCTCACAAAATTAGTTGATACAATTGTACTTCACATCTAGCTTGCTGAAATTCTACAAGATCGCTGCACAAGTCTTTTTTTCTCTAATTTAATTATAACATTGGAAACCTCGTCGCAAAATAAACGACATCAATATCTGTTGAGATGCGCTGTGTCTGTAGTATCTACGCTTCCTTGTAACCATAGCTTTACAGTTGTGTATAAAATAATGGGGCCCCCTCCTTGATAGCCCTGGAGGTGTGTTTGTTTCAATATTTATTTCGTTACATCTCCGGCGGTAATTATAGAGTTGCTTCTCTGACCCCGCTGATCTCCTTGGGTCTGTGATGGATGGTGAGACTAGGCTAGGCTACTTGTGAATTAGTTCTGATGTACTCCACCCCCCCCCCCCTCCATCCCCAATATCAGAGCGTTTAGTCCAGGGATGAGAGGGCGCCTCGTGTAGACGGTGGATGCGCCAGTAGTCACCATCTCACTGCTGGGGCTGACCCAAACAGCGCCATCGTGATCATCCTTGTAGCAATCGATTCCCGAACTCGGTGGAAAAGGGGATGGGGTTACTGACCACTGGACATAAACTTCTTGGGGGAGAGCCGGCATCTTCCTAACTTCCGGTCAGTCCGCACTTCCGCGGTGATAGATTTCCCCCCACGTGTGAGCCGTGTGCAAAAAATGGTCATCTGTGTCTAACAAATCAGTTTCGTAACAAGACGTGGTGGGAAGGGGGAGAAGAAGGTGGAATGCAGGGAAGCACGTGATCTGTTGTGTAACTCTACCAAACATCAACTGTGATATACACAAAAAAAGTTGTCAAGGCTCTAGCGTCTAGCAGTTTAAAACTTCTGAACACGAGTGGAAAACCAAAGTGAAAGAGAGAGTAAATAGTCCAAACATATTATACATAACACACAATACATCACACAAAATACATAACACACAATACATCACACAAAATACATAACACACAATACATCACACAAAATACATAACACACAATACATCACACAAAATATATAACACACAATACATCACACAAAATACATCACACAAAATACATCACACAAAATACATAACACACAATACATCACACAAAATACATAACACACAATACATCACACAAAATACATAACACACAATACATCACACAAAATACATAACACACAATACATCACACAAAATACATAACACACAATACATCACACAAAATACATAACACGCAATACATCACACAGAATTGTATTCACGGTCTCTTTAAAACCAAATTGATCTGCAAGTATATGCAAAACCAAAACAATCCTTCGATTGAGACTCTCTATTCCTGTAGAACAATATTTTTTCTTGTGTCTAAAATTGAATCCACTAGACTACAAACATCATTTATTTTTGCAATGTATAGAATCTGGGGTTATTTCGTATTTCAATTGAGGCTTTTTTTTTTATTTTTACAATACAATTCAAGTCACTCCTTCATGGAGAGTGGGAGGACGCTGATCTCAAAAATGGCTCTAACGATTTTTCTATAACAGTTGGTGTATATCGCTGAGAAAATAATGACAAGCTCGTTTGCCACATGGGGACAACTCTAGTTTGACCATTATAATTTTTCAAAATAAAAATAAATAAATGTAAATTTGGCTGGAGACTAAATCTAGCTCTAGAGCCTACATTGGTTTTGAAAGGACTATCGCGTTCGGGAATTTCCGAATGTATAGCTTTATTGATTTAATGTTGGTTAATGTTCAGGACAATTTTGCGCATTGTCTTCAAAGTCTAGATCTAAATGCTTTTCATTGGAATGTTAAAAGGTGTACTAGATCTATACATTCGCTTCACCAAGATTCTTTCTCAGGGAGAAGGGCGGGGTAAAATAATGTTTTTAAATCGAACATTCATCCGTTTTTAATAGAAAAACAATCGCTCAATAAGTTTCATAAAGGAGGTAGTGCTTAGGATTCAGTTCTGAAATGACATTTAGTTTTAGGATTCGAGCTCTAGAACTTCCAATTGAGCTTATTCTTGGCGATATATAAGGTCATGTACAATAGTTGTCATTCTTTTTTTAGGTTGTAAAAATCTGTTTTAAAAAAAAAGGGGGGGGGGGGGGAGATTGGTGTGTGTGTGTGTGAGGAGGAGAGGGTTATCAATAGAAAAGCTTCTAGACTGATTCCATGCAATAACTTTAGTCCCAACATGCTAGACATTTCTTTCTCTGTATCGTAATAACGAAGACGTCATCTTTTCAGGAGGGCAATTTTTTTTTTCTTAGCTTATTTCTTATATTGATTAATTATTGCACTTATTTAATCTATACAGCATATCTCTCTCTCTTTCTCTCTCTCTCTCTCTCTCTCTCTCTCTCTCTGCCAACTCACTCCCTTCTCTTACCAATAGGTCTGGGTCAATCGATCCCTCACGCCTACCATATTCTACGAGACAGTTTAGAGTTCCAATCCACTGACTATTTTCTTTTTTTTTTTAGTTTGTGGGGGGGGGGGGGGGGGGGGCTTACTTTGACGCCTTAAATAAACATTATTGCTACACTACTGTATAAACTCATCTCTACTGGGGGTAGGGCAGCTGCAAACGACGACTACTCCCCCTACTCTCTTCCCATCATGGCGTCATTGTTACTTCTTCCTTTTGTCAGTGAAGTCAGTAGATGCCTTGATGGGGAGATAATTGGTCTGTCAACAAACGGCCCCGACAGTTTTTCTTTATTACCTCCCCCGACCATTTCTGTATTTCTCTATTGATTGATTTAGTCTTTTTTTTTTTTAATTGTATCTTCCTCTCCCAGTTTACACTCAAGTGAGACATTTCTGTAGGCCAATATCAAAGTGTACACTTTGGAAATTGCCAGCACACACAATTTGTGTATTTTCGTATCAATTAGTTTGCTCACAGTTTGGTGTGTACATAAGCGGTGTGTAATTTGATTTCCTTAAAAAGTCACTTTTATTCTTAGAAACTGCTTGAGCAAGGGTCCTATTTTTCTATATCTCTGTTTTTGAAATAGTGCATCAATATTTAAAACTATTTATTATTTCTTTTTTTGTTTCAAAACGTAGAAAATAAATGTATTTAATTTTTATCATGACATTTGTTAGATTGATGTCCAACCATAATTGTAGTAATTTAGAGAAGTTGTCCACAGTTGATCAGAAGCCTCCCACCCATTGGCACATGTTTCTATATAATGATAAGTGATTACTATAAAATTGAACTAGGGGTACAATATGTATATCAAATACAATAGGATTAATATATTTGAATAAACATGTGACAGTCTTCCAATTTATTTATTATACTTAAACTTGATTAATGATTTAATAAACAGGGTGTATTCTGTAATACGTATTTCACACTTATCTCCTTGATTCACAAGCAATGTCGTAACACTAGGAAGACACCAAGAGAATGAAGGCGTAGCATACAAGTGATAAGACAGACTATTTGAGTGTCCGACATTTGTTTTTACATTAAATATTACGCCATTATCTCATGTCATGATGTCGAATGTCAAAATGCAGGTTAAGCTCCCGGGCCCCAAAATCCCTAACTGCTATAGATCCAAACTCAGAAGACGGTGCGCCAATTGAACTTCTATTTTTTTTTAACCCCTTAATCATGAATACATGAGGGAATAACCCGGAATTCGCTGTTTTTTTTTCTCCCAAAACATGCATAAACTGTCAAATTTTTAGGACAAATCTTCGAGAACCGTGTCCGCCCAGGTCTTTGATTTTTAACCCTAAGAAAATTTGCAAGTTGAAAAGAGGAATTGTAATAAGCTTAAAAAAACAACAGAAGAGCTTAGATGATTTGATACTGCAGTGATACGAAATGCACAGACTTATCATAGCTTATCAACACCCAATTTAGTCTGTACATCGGATACATCAAAAACTAGACATTTATAATATTTTTCTGCTGTAGATGAAAATCTGAAATATACTTTAATATAAAAAATAAAGTCTCTATTGAAATGGTCACTACACCAATGCTCAGGTGAAGGGCTGCCATATTTTCTTTCTCCTTAAAAATGAAAAGTTCATAAAAATAGTTATTGTAAAATGTCAACATCGTGGCCTGTAGAGCTTCGAACAAAAGGAACAGACAATGCCCTGGTCAGTAAATTAGTACCAAATACTTTATGAGTAATTCAATCTAAATACAAAAGTATCAAGGAATTAACTTCTAGGCAATTGTTATTGGCATTCATATCTTTAACGCAGTGTGTGTGTGTCAGTAATTGTTAGTTACAAGACAGTCATTAGAAATGACACCAAGCTATAGAAGTGACATCTGTCACTAGCCTATATTTCTTGATCTTGTTTATACTTTTGAAAGCGCGACCATGTAAAAGAGAGACAGTGAGTGGAAGTTAAAGTTTTGAGAAAAAAAAATTGCATTCATTCTTTATTTTTTAATTATGGTTTGATGATTACCTGAGACAGCTAAAAAAAAATGAAGACACCTTACTATAGACAGCATCATGTGTCTTAATCATTGTCGGCGCCAGATGCCAGGTATCTCATGGCTTGTTGTTTTTTCCTAGATCTAGTGTTAGAGTGTTACGTTATACTTAGGTTTGAACTTTGTGACCTCCGACCTTTGTAGGTCACTTTGTTTCTTGAGACATAAGGACATAAAAATAGTCAAAATCCATTTCCTAATCCACAATCCACATTTTTTTTTTTTGTTTTGTTTTTACTGTCCTGGCCTCGAAATGTTCAAACATCACCTTTCTGCTTGAGTTAATTGCTTGTATTGGCTTGCACACGGCGTCTTCTGGTGGAAAATACGTTGACCGTTATTTCTGGTGTTTTGAGAGAACTGGTGAGTGCAATAGAATTTTGGTGGGGGAAGGAAGAGCGGTGGTTAGTATTCTTGCTGTGCCTTGCGTAAAGGATTCTCTTTATACTCGTCTTAGAACTGTGTCTTGTCTGTTCTCATAAATCGTGGGCACTTCTCTGGGGCTCCAACTTATGCTGCATTTAATGAGCCCTATAAACTATAATGTACTTCTTATCGGTTCAAAACTAATGTCCAGAAGGTCGAGTGAATTAATGAGATCGTCTTTATCGAACAATCTGTGTTTGTATTTATATAAAGCAACAATAGAGAGCACACATTTTATTATTGACATCTATTTCTCTTTCTCTCTCTCTCTCTCTCTCTCTCTCTCTCTCTCTCTCTTTTTCACACCAAATCACAGTAAATCATAACCTATAAAAGTTTTTAAGATATAAGAAATATATATATATTAAAGACAGTTCTGCAGCACTTCAATATATGAATCAGATGGCATGCATCTATATTTATAACTATAACTTTCTCGTCATGTTCACGGGTTAAAGGTGAAGTATAAATGGTAATATACCACTTTTCAGAAAGCTCAAGACGACCACCACTGCCGCCTTCTCTACATTTGTTGCTAGTCCCTAACCAACTCTGCTAGTATCTATGATCTTTGATTATCAGTCATGTTAGTACCTGGCACTTTTTAGGACAAACTGAACCCGCCATCTTTTTGACGTGTGTCCTTGTCAAGCTCGTTATCCTGTAGTCCACGACCTTCAACAATTTTTCACCCTCCCCCCCACCCCCCACCACCCTGTTTCTGCCTTGATCCAAGTGATCATATTGTCTCTCGAGTCATGGGGGAAAAGTGCAGAGGTCAGAGGCCACCTATGTAATTATCCCTCGTGCCACATGTGGTGCATATTAGCAAGTGGCATGACGGTGTGATAGCGCTGACGTATCCACATCGGCACCCACTGCCAGATCCCTGACACTAATCCACGCCCCTTGACATCAATCTGGTGATCTCAGCATCCAGACCTGGGACCCACTGGTCCGATACTTGTTTAGTAAATCCGCTCTAGTCCGCACTGAACCATCTACGATTTTCGGTAGTCCGCGGATGTTGGTCCAATATATATTACGCTGGCTCTTTCAACAGTCCAATATTTTATTTTGTTTCCCCTGGATGCTATTACTATAAGCGACTTTTTGCTGTTATTGATTTGATTTCATACTTTTACATGCGCTTCTAATATTTTTTTCAAGTTCAAAGTGTCTTTAAAAACACGGCATTAAATTCAATGCTAATGACATGTAGCATTTAATAACAGCATTACTGTGCAATACTCATTGAGAGAAGAATGTGAACAAAGTGTAGTAAAGCATTGATAAGCTCCGACGAGGACTTCAACCACAAACTTGGACTAGAGTGGAGGCTCAAGAGGGTAAAGAATTTTTTTCGGGGTTGGGGGGGGGGGGTTGTACCTGGATGATCAAGTCAAATGTTGGCATGAGTCGCGGCTAGGAGATGTGGCCGGTCGTAGGTCCGTGGTTTGAGTCCTCGTCGGAGCATATCTGTGTTACATTATATTTGGTCCACCTTCGTTCAATTGTATTATATTTTACATGTCATGTTAGATGTCATATGTTACG